>CM064566.1:30351075-30872639 GCA_032716605.1 Paralithodes platypus
GGTTGGGTGGACATGCTTGGAGATTATTTCTTTTAATACGGCCTCATCATTTTTGTGTTCAGAGGACATGTAATTGCAGTAGAAGATCTTAATTTCATTGGGGGGGTCAATGTTGGGAGGGCTTTGGGTGTACCATTTTTCAAGATGGTGGTTGATGGTGCTGGAGATGTCGGAGTTGGAGTATCCATTATTTACTAAAACTTGGGATAGTCTATCTAGTTCCTGGTGGGTGTCGGCCCAGGTAGAGCAGTGCGTGAGGGCTCTCCTAACATAGGCGGAGATGGAGGATAGAAGATAACGGCGGGGGCATTCACTATCGCCGTTGAGGCATTGTCCTGTGTTAGTTGGTTTAATGTAGACGGTGGTTTTGAACCCATGGTCGTTCAGAGCTACGAGGATGTCGAGGAAGGGGAGTTGTCCATTGTTAGATTTTTCAAAGGTGAAGTTAAGTCCGGAGGAGGTCGTGAAGCGACGCTGGAGTTCCTGTAGTTCGTGGAGGTCCTTGATTTGCACGAAGATGTCATCCACGTATCTACAGTAGACGGCGGGTCGTTGGGCAGCTAGGAGCTCTTCCTCGATGGTACCCATGAAAAAGTTCGCAAAAAGAACTCCTAGAGGGCTGCCCATCGCCACACCGTCTATCTGCTTGTACATGTTGCCCCGGGGGCAAAGGAAGGGGGCCTTGTGTGGTTGTTGTTACGGGGGGCGTCTCGTAAAAAGAGGGGAATATCTTAGAAAAATGGATGTCATCTTAAGTGACAACACCAAATTTAAAAAGATAACCCGCAAACCAACCGACGAAATCAAACGCACTACCAACACCACCATCACCGCCATCAACGCCAAACAAGGAGGGATCCACCTTAAAAAACTCGTCAGAGAATACACCCCTGGTTATGCGTACGGAACCATCAAAACACACAAACCTGGGAACCCCCTCCGCCCCATCATCTCCCAGATCCCCACTGCCACCTACCAGATCGCCAAGGCCCTGAACAAGCTCCTCACCCCCTATGTGCCCAGCCAATTCAACCTTAACTCAGCCCACGATTTCTTGGAAATTTTACGAGACGCCCCCCGTAACAACAACCACACATCGCCTCTCTCGACGTAGAAAGCCTGTTCACCAACGTGCCAGTGGATAGGACCATTGACATGATTCTACGTCGAATTTATCATTGCCCTGATACACCAACACTGGACATCCCGGAGAAGGCCCTGAAAACACTACTGGAGCTATGTACCAAGGAGGCCCCTTCCTTTGCCCCCGGGGCAACATGTACAAGCAGATAGACGGTGTGGCGATGGGCAGCCCCTAGGAGTTCTTTTTGCGAACTTTTTCATGGGTACCATCGAGGAAGAGCTCCTAGCTGCCCAACGACCCGCCGTCTACTGTAGATACGTGGATGACATCTTCGTGCAAATCAAGGACCTCCACGAACTACAGGAACTCCAGCGTCGCTTCATGACCTCCTCCGGACTTAACTTCACCTTTGAAAAATCTAACAATGGACAACTCCCCTTCCTCGACATCCTCGTAGCTCTGAACGACCATGGGTTCAAAACCACCGTCTACATTAAACCAACTAACACAGGACAATGCCTCAACGGCGATAGTGAATGCCCCCGCTGTTATCTTCTATCCTCCATCTCCGCCTATGTTAGGAGAGCCCTCACGCACTGCTCTACCTGGGCCGACACCCACCAGGAACTAGAAAGAGTATCCCAAGTTTTAGTAAATAACGGATACTCCAACTCCGACATCTCCAGCACCATCAACCACCATCTTGAAAATGGTACACCCAAAGCCCTCCCAACATTGACCCCCCCAATGAAATTAAGATCTTCTACCGCAATTACATGTCCTCTGAACACAAAAATGACGAGGCCGTCTTAAAAGAAATAATCTCCAAGCATGTCCACCCAACCAACCCGGAAAACAAAATCAAATTAATAATTTACTACAAATCCCCCAAGACCTCCAACCTCGTTCTCCGCAACAAACCTGCCTCCACCAAGATAAAGAGCCCGATGACCGACGATCACGTCATTTACCAACATACCTGTAATTATGAGGATTGTGGACCTCATTCCTATATTGGTATGACGCAGACTCGTCTTTCACGTCGGCTAACTCTTCACCTTCAGGCTGGAGCCATCAAAGACCACTATCTCACCCCTAACCACCCTCACCTCACACGCAACGAGTTAGAGAAACACCACCATACTCGATAAAGAAAGTGACCCAAGGAGATTACCTATACTCGAAGCTTTATATATCCAAGCCTTACATCCCAACATCAACAACCAAACTCTGGACTTTCAGATCCTTCCTTCTGCCAAAAGGCACTTTCCTACAGGACCTAACACCCCCCATCGCCCCCCGGTGCCCTTGATGCAGTCCCCCGCGCTACCTCCTTCAGCTTCGTCTTCCGCAGGCGCCACCCAACTTAGGCCACGCTCCTCGACACGCAGCCAATCAGCTTCGACCCCACCAACCGACCACCATCCCGCATCCAGTGCGCATGCGTGAAGCGGTTCCCCCCTTTCTCTTTTCCAGAATCCCCCTCCACCAATAGTAGATTTTTGCCCCTTGTTTTTTCGCCTCCTCTGATCCTCCACCCTCTATATATACCCTTCCTGTTTACCTTTTATATCATTCCATCCTTACTTGATAATGCTGGTTGTCCAGTGAAACGCGTCGTATATCCTGTATCATCATTTACATTTATGTAACCCTGTACCACCATGAATTTTGCTCATCTCCTTCATCTACTTCCTGCCACCCAGCGAAAACTAATCAGAGACCTGGAAACTTTGAATAATAAAATTTCCAACGCAGAAATTGCCATTTCTTTCAACCTCGTATGTATTAAAGAAAATTTATTACCTGGCTTTACTAACATATATATATATATATTGTTACGTATCTTGATCCTCAAGTGGTTAACTTGATGAATCTAGATAGCACAGAGATATATATTAAGGTATCAGTCAGCTGAAGGCAAAACAAAAGTAAAATCTAATAAAATAATTTACTGTTGTTGCTTCCTTTCCTTTTGGATCTTAGGACTTAGTATCCTTTATTGACTGATACTCTTTAATTATGAAAAATACTGAAACTAATTAAAGTCATTTAGTATTTATAAAGAATTATTATTTAACCGAAGCTTAGTAGGCTATGGTTATGAACCGAATAAGTTATAGCTAAAGAAGGACTATTAATTTTATAAAAAGTCTTGAAAGATAAATATTAAAGTAAGAATATTTCTGTCTCTTACCCTTTTTGAAATGAATATAGTTTTCTTCTATGTCCTTTTATTTATATTTAATGTAATTATTCTTGGTTCTTGTCTTACGTTAATAGTATTATATTATTATTATCATCAGGAGTAATATCAAAGTCACATAAAAAGTTAGATATATATTTAATAATTAGTTAAATTTATTTCTTAACCACGTAACATTGAGGTTTGATTATGAGTAAATAAAGTTACAGGATCGTTTCATAGATTCGATTCAGGTCTCACTCAAATAATATGAAAAGCAAAATATAATATTTTGAAGCAAAAGAATTTTCTTCAGCTTAGAAAATCACTATAAGTAATATTAACACAGCCATGTTAGTCTAAGGCGATATTACTAATATGAGACAATAGCATCACCGTACTAAGCACCATTAAGCAATGTAAGCTTAATTAAAAGAAAATGAAAGAACTCGTAAGTATTAATATAAAACAATAGTATTACTTTCATCATAACCCAATTACTTAAAGAGTTGCTTTAGTCCACAAGTTAGTCAACTAAAATAGTTAAGTACATAATAATAGCGTTAACGTTAATTCCCAATCAAATAGTTAAGTACATAAATAGTAGCGTTAACGTTAATTCCCAATTAAATAGTTAAACACATAATAGTAGCGTTCACGTTAATTCCCAATCAAATAGTTAAAACACATAATAGTAGTGTTCACGTTAATTCCCAATCACATATCTCACTAACCAACATAACATAAGTGTTTACACCGAACACACTTAACACACATTTATATAATCTGACTGACAGTCACAATCCCATTATAATACTTCACCCGTCTTCCTCCAGCTGCAAGTTCACCTTCCCCAACTCCAAATGAGACTGATTTGAATGCCCACAACTCGGGTCTTATATACCAAACAATGATGGTGTAGGAACGAATCAGGAGGCGGCGGGTCGTGCCTGCTCCAATCATAGCTCCTCGAGTCGCATAACAGGTGCGTGGTCCACTCACAGCTCCTGGCGTCGATCATACGTCATAGCATCGGTCATCGAGGTGTGAAGGCTAGCATGCTGGTATGGGGCGAGATGGTTTGCCCACTCGCTCGTTCGCTAGTCTGCTTCACCGTTTGGGTAGTGGGCTCCTTCAACTCTAATTCTAACTCTTAAATTAACATACAGGGCTCCGTATGTCCGAATATATATATATATATATATATATATATATATATATATATATACATATGTGTATATATGTAGTATTATACAGTATGTACAAGAACACCCGTCATTGTTAGATATGTTAAATTAGTAAATGTTTTTCTATCTATCTATCTATCTATTGCCTGACGCCGTGATCCCCGAAGGGGTGGCCACGAACGAACCGCCCCCATGCACCTCTGTCCCCAGTCAGTCGATGCCCCTCCCCCCAACCAGCACCGCCTTCGTTCATGTAGTTCCTCACTCCATCCTTCCACCTCATATTCGGTCTACCTCTCCCCCTCTGTCCCTCCACCTCGCTCTCGTACACCCTCTTAGTCATTCTCTCGCTTTCCATACGTTCCATATGGCCGAACCATCTCAAGTTGTTCCTTTTCACACTTTCCAGCACATCTACCTCCACACCACCCTCCTTCTTACTTCCTCATTAGTCTGTCTATCCCTCCATGTAACTCCGCACGCACTCCTTAAGTAATTCATTTCCACTGCTCTCACTCTTGGTCTGAGTCTCTCAACCAACGTCCATGCTTCGCTTCCGTAAGTCAGTGTCGGGATTACCACACTGTCATGCAAGGACTTCTTCACTTCCATACTGACCACCCTATTTCTTGTTACTGCTTTTAGCGTTCCTACAACCCTGTTGTACCCTCTCCCGCACCTCTTCATCCATAGTCCCATCTTTACTCAACACACTGCCCAGATACTTAAAAGAGTTGACGATCTCCATAGCCTGACCGTTCAGCTTCACTTCACACTCTGTGACTTCACCCCTTTCGAAGACCATAACCTTGCTCTTCCCCGTATTTACCTTCAAATTCCGTTTTTCGCACACTGTTCCAAACTCATTTACCAGACCCTGCAACTCCCATTCATTATCACTCATCAGAACTGTATCATCCGCAAACAGCAGTATAGGTAGCTTCCACTCAATTCCCTCCCAAATAAAATGTTTTTACTGATATAAATTGATATCCATGACGAACATTGCAACATAGAGAAACCCAATTATTGATAAAGCTAAGGAAGAATATGATGTGCAAACAGTTGTAGTACAGGTATAGTAACTTGGAGTTCAATTCCCGGTATATCTAAAAAGAATAACTTAACCCCCTCAGACAGGAATAATTAACTTACTGACGAGGAGGCGGACCAGCGGTATTATCCCCACACTAGCCAATATTACACTGAGGGACCGTTAGGAGTCGGAGAAATTTGGGGTTGCCAAAAATCGACAGATTCTGATCTAACTTACCTAATTTACTGAGGCCAAAATGATGCTAGAGTGTCATAAAACTTATTATTGAGATATTACAGTAAGTTCATATGACGCGGTAGCGTAATTTGATAGTTTTGGGCGGAACCGTCATATGACGCGGTAGCGTCATTTAGGTCGGGGGGGGGGGGTTAATAATGTTTTTTTACTAACCCTCCGTACTCTACCATACACCCACATACACGCCATCACAACACCCTCCAGGTTTCAAACTCACTCATAATGAATGTGTTTTCACAATCTCAAGACAACATGGTGTGTACAATAAGTTACATTCCACACCTATTTACTAGTTGGCTCTACACAAATATTATGAATATCGGCTCTATTGTTCCTAGTCCTTGAGCTATAAGAGATTGAAGGTCGGGATTTCCGGAGTTGTCATCATGAATAGAGTATAGTTACCAGCCTACCAGTCACTCTACCAAACATGCGCCTTGATCACCACCACTACATTGACATACAATCATTAATCATCAAATGATGTGTTTTATATACCCATTAATAACCATGGATGTATGTGGAATGACAGAGACCAAATGGAAAGGTTCAGATGTGAGAGAGTGGGAGTGTGGAATGGGTGTGTGTGCTGGAGTGAGTGAAGGAACAGCGAGAGAAGGTGCATGTTTGTTTGTAAGTAGCAAATGGAAGGAATGTGTAAGAGAGTATGGGTCTGTGGGTTCAAGGATTGTGTGGGTGAGAATGAAAGTAGGAATACAAACGTGGGTGATTGTATGCGTGTATGCCCCGACAGAGGATATACTTGAAAGAAAGAAAGAGGAGTTCTGGATGAATGGGAGGCGTGCCTGGAGAAGTTGACAAGAACGAAAGAATATTTCTGATTGGGGATATGAATGGTAAGGTGGGTGATAGGAAAGTTGAGGGAGTGGTGGGAGGGTGGGGGTACCATCAGAGGTGAATGGGAATGGTAGTGCACTTGTGGACGTATGTGTGGGGAGGAGGCTGTGGATAGCCAACACCTTCTTCCGACACAGAATGATCCACAGGTACACGTGGAAACGGATGTTGACGATGAAGGATAAGACAGTGGTGGAACGAAAGTCATTGATTGATTATGTATGTGTGGATGAACGAATGAAGAAATCTGTGATGGATGCTAGGTGTATAGGGGTATTGGAGGGGGTCTGTCTGATCATTATGTAGTGGTAGCTAAGGTTAGGATACAAAAGAAGTGGGTGAGGAGAGCGGGAGGGAGGCGAGAGGAGGGTGGAATGGTGAGGAGGGTGGAGAGGTTGCAGGAGGAGGAAGTCAGGGAGGAGTACAGGAGAGCAGTGGAAAGACGACTAGGTGGGTTCGACCTGGAAGTTATGGAAGAAGTGGAGGAGATGAGCAAGGTGTTTAAGGATGAGATCTGTGCAGCATGTGAGGAGGTGTGTGGAGTGAGGAGAAGAGAGAGGGGAGTGAAAGGTACAGCATGGTGGACAGAAGAGGTAAGAATAGCTGTGGAAGAAAAGAAGAAAGCATATAGAGAGTGGTTGGGTAGTAGAGGGAATGAAAATTCTGAGAGGCAGAAACGAGCGAGGTACGTGGAGAGTAAGAGGGTGGTGAAGAGAGTAGTGAAGGAAAGTAAGAGAAGAGTAGATGAGGGATTTGGAAGGAATCTGAGTGTAAAATGGAGGGAGAGTAAGAAACTGTTATGGAAAGAAGTCAAGAAAGTTAGGGAAGGTAGCAAGGGAAACAGTAAGGGTGTGAGAGATAAGAATGGGAGAATGCTAGCCGAGAAGCAAGAGAGAGTCGAAAGATGGAGGGAGTACTTCAGTGAGTTGCTAAATGAAAGGAATGAAGAGCCAGCAAACATAGCTGGATATGGTATGGGAGGGAGTACAAAGGAAATCAAGCAACAACAGATCTAGTGACCCTTCTAGGTTGCTTGTCCTCCAAAACACTGAGGATCAAGTGTCCAAACAGTGGTTTAGAGTGGGTAAGGGAACATTGGAAAGGGAATTACTGCCCTGGAACTAATGTCCGTGGCATGATTAGGAAGTTAGTAGGGGACAGATGGGTTAGTAACTGAGGGGGGGATAAAATAAAGTTATTCATTTACAAACGCAGTCAGTCGCGGGTTTGATGCGAGATATTTGTCTACGCGGAGTTTAAATGAATCAACGGTGATGCAGTCTATAACGTTTCGGGGAAGCCCATTCCACAAGTGACAACTTGATTGAAGAAGAAATTCTTAGATTCGTGTGAGTTAAAAGATTTACCAATAATTTTGCAACCGTTTCCCCGCGTGTAATTAGATTGGTCAATCGTGAAGTACTTACTACAGTTCATATTGTCGATGCCTTTGATGATTTTGAACACTTGAATTAAGTCACCTCTTAATCTGCGCTGGGTTAAAGGAAATAGATTTAATTCTCTAAGACGCTCTTCGTATGGTTTGTTCTTTAGGCTAGGTATCATTTTGGTAACTCTACGTTGAACTCGTTCTAGCTTGTTTATATCTTTTTTGGTAATAAGGGCACCAGGATTGAACGCAGTATTCCAGAAGTATTCCAGGTTAGGATAACTTCTTTGGATTTATGCTCAAATGACCTGCCTATAAAGCCAATTATTTTGTTTGCCTTCTTAACAACTTCTGAACATTGTTGACTCGGTTTTAGGTTACTCGATATTGTTACTCCCAGATCGGTTTCTCTGTTTACATTCTTAAGCTGAGTGCCATTCATCGAATAGTTTGCTTTCTCATTTAGGTATCCGATATGTAGTACTTTACATTTATCCGCATTGAAACTCATTTGCCAAATTTGGGCCCAACATGACAATTTATCTAGATTGTGTTGCATATCGTCACTTGTTCTTTTGAGAGTACGCTATTTGCAATTTTTGTATCGTCAGCAAATTTTGAGATTGTACAGGTGAGACCCTCATCTATGTCGTTGATGTAAATTAGAAAGATAATTGGTCCTAGTACCGATCCCTGGGGTACCCCGCTGCTTACATTGGTCCATTTTGATGCCTTACCGTTAAGGCATCATAAGGGAGAAGAAGAGAAGTAGTGGAGGAGGAGGTGGGGATCAGGAGGTCAGAAGTGTGGGAAGCCATGAAAAGAGTGAAGTTGGGGAAAGCACCAGGAACAGATGGAGTGTGTGGGGAAATGTTGAGGTATGGTGGTGAGATAGTGATAGAATGGGTATGGAAAATGTGCAAACTAGCATGGGAGAAGGGGAGTGCACCCGATGACTGGAAGACTGGCATAATAGTCCCCCTATATAAGGGCAAAGGGGAAAGAGGAGTGTGTGGTAACCACCGAGGAATATGTCTTCTAAGCGTAGTAGGAAGGTATACAGTAGGGTAGTGATTGAGAGAGTGAGAGTGAGAACGGAGAAATGGATAGGCGACGAGCAGGGAGGGTTTAGGAAGGGAAGAGGATGTGTAGATCAGATTTTTACCCTGAATTGTGTTGTGGAGAAGTATCTGGAGAAGAAACAAAAGGTGTATGTTGCCTTTATGGACTTAGAGAAGGCCTATGACAGAGTGGATAGAGAAAGGTTGTGGAAAGTAATTAGAAGATACGGAGTAGAGGGCAAGTGCTGAAAGCAGTGAAGAGCATGTATGAGGTGCAAAGGCGCAGTACGTGTGGAGAGTGAGCAGAGCGAGTTCTTTGACCTGAATGTTGGTTTGAAACAGGGGTGTGTGATGTCCCCGTGGTTGTTTACTGTATATTATGGAGTTATGAAAGAAATACTATCAAGAGCAGTGGATGTTGGTGTATCGCTGAAAAGGGAGGGAATTGAGTGGAAGCTACCTATACTGCTGTTTGCGGATGATACAGTTCTGATGAGTGATAATGAATGGGAGTTGCAGGGTCTGGTAAATGAGGTTGGAACAGTGTGCGAAAAACGGAATTTGAAGGTAAATACGGGGAAGAGCAAGGTTATGGTCTTCGAACTGGGTAAAGTCACAGAGTGTGAGGTGAAGCTGAACGGTCAGGCTATGGAGATCGTCAACTCTTTTAAGTATCTGGGCAGTGTGTTGAGTAAAGATGGGACTATGGATGAAGAGGTGCGGGAGGGTACAACAGGGGAAGAGGGTTGTAGGAACGCTAAAAGCAGTAACAAGAAATAGGGTCGTCAGTATGGAAGTGAAGAAGTCCTTGCATGACAGTTGTAATCCCGACACTGACTTACGGAAGCGAAGCATGGACGTTGGTTGAGAGACTCAGACCAAGAGTGAGAGCAGTGGAAATGAATTACTTAAGGAGTGCGTGCGGAGTTACATGGAGGGATAGACAGACTAATGAGGAAGTAAGAAGGAGTGTGGTGTGGAGGTAGATGTGCTGGAAAGTGTGAAAAGGAACAACTTGAGATGGTTCGGCCATATGGAACGTATGGAAAGCGAGAGAATGACTAAGAGGGTGTACGAGAGCGAGGTGGAGGGACAGAGGGGGAGAGGTAGACCGAATATGAGGTGGAAGGATGGAGTGAGGAACTACATGAACGAAGGCGGTGCTGGTTGGGGGGAGGGGCGTCGACTGACAGGGGACAGAGGTGCATGGGGGCGGTTCGTTCGTGGCCACCCCTTCGGGGATCACGGCGTCAGGCAATAGATAGATAGATAGAATAACCATTTCTGTAACATCGCAGCTCTCAGTCATTCCCTTTCATCTACTTCAACTCACTATCATACATTACGCAATAAATTTTCAGATTTAGAGGAACTAGTGTTTACTGAAAATTATGATGTGACTGGTATAACAGAATCTTGGCTCAATACAGTAGATAGAGACTTTTTAGCAGAGTATTCACTTCCCGGTTATGTAATATTTGAGAAAAGCCGAATATAAAAAAATGGAGGTGGCGTTTTATTTTATATCAAAGAAAGTCTTAACCCGACCCTCTTGTCAAAACCTCAAATTGTGAACGTCGACACATCTTTTGTGCTAATAAAGAATAATAAAGGTACAAAAATAATACTTGCATTAATATACAGACCTCCAGCTCAATCAGTGCAAACTGACCGAGAAATTTATGAACAAATTGCAAATGTAAGTAACTCACAAGATACCGTATTTTTTGGCGACTTTAATTTACCTGTGACCAAGTGGGGCGATACTCTTACTTCACACTCCGGACATGACTTGTATACGAACTTGCAAGAGAGTTCGCTTTATCAACTTTGTTCGAACACCGACCCGTGGTAATAACGTTCTTGACATTGTACTTGCAACAAAAGAAGAATTAATAGAGAATTTGAATGTTGGTGATTAATTCAGTAACAGCGACCATCGTACGATAACTTTCACTTTAAAGTTTACTAGTAACGAACCAAATAGTAGCATCGAAAAAGTCCCTAATTTCAAGAAAGCAAACTTTCATAAACTTAGAGCTATGTTTAAAGAAACTGACTGGAGCTTTTTAATTAACAATAACGACATAAATACATCTTGGAAGTTATTCGAAACCACTTACCTAAAAGCAGTGCAAGACTGCAAACCATCGAAAATACGGCGTCCAGGACATAATAATAAGCCCAAATGGTGGAATAAAGATATTTCAAACTGCCTGCTTTGCTAAAAAATTTGCTAATGATAGATTAAAATCCTCACAAAATGACGAAGAACGGGTGAAATTTATAGAGCTACGACGCAAAGCCAAAAAGTTAATTAAGCAAAGTAAAAAGACCCTAGAGTTACATATTGCGAATCAAAGTAAAACAAACCCGAAAGAATTCTATAGTTATATCAGAAAGAAAAAAGTAGTTACTTCAACTGTTTGACCGTTAGTCGATGAAAATGGAGAATACACCAAAGACGAAGTACAAATGAGTAATGCCCTCAATACCTTCTTTGCATCAGTTTTTACAACAGAAGACCTCAATGATATCCCTACACCATCGCCGATTCAGATTGATAATTCAGATGTTCTAAGCAATATCACCATTACAGAGAGAGAAGTATTGAATTGTTTAGATAAACTCAAGGTAAATAAAACCCCTGGACCTGATACAATCTCGCCTAGAGTTCTAAAGGAAGCTAAGGATGAGCTCTCCAAACCACTGACATTACTATTCAATAAATCCTTGCAGTCTGGAACTATGCCTGATCAGTGGAAGATAGCCAACATAACACCGATATTCAAAAAAGGCAGCAAATCCCTACCCAGTAACTCTCGTCCAATTAGCTTAACCTCAGTTGTATGTAAAATGCTAGAAACGATCATAAGAGACAGACTCGTAAATTACTTAGAGGAAAATAACATACTTAAAGATACTCAACACGGCTTTCGTAAAAAACGTTCCTGTTTAACAAACCTCTTAGACTTCTTCCACGATATCCTCAACCTCTACGATGAGAGTAAAGCTGTAGATAATATATACCTTGATTTTCAAAAGGCCTTTGACAAAGTTCCCCACAAACGTTTACTGCTAAAACTAAAAGCGCATGGAATACAAGACGGTGTGTTGAAATGGATAGAAAATTGGCTCAGCGACAGAAAGCAAAGAGTAGTCATAAACGGTAAGGCATCTAAATGGACCAATGTAAGTAGCGGGGTACCCCAGGGATCGGTACTAGGACCAATTCTCTTTCTAATTTACATCAACAACATAGATGAGGGTCTCACCTGTACAATCTCAAAATTTGCTGACGATACAAAAATTGCAAATAGCGTACTCTCAAAAGATCAAGTTGACGATATGCAACACAATCTAGATAAATTGTCACATTGGGCCCAAATTTGGCAAATGAGTTTCAATGTGGATAAATGTAAAGTACTACATATCGGATACCTAAATGAGAAAGCAAACTATTCGATGAATGGCACTCAGCTTAAGAATGTAAACAGAGAAACCGATCTGGGAGTAACAATATCGAGTAACCTAAAACCGAGTCAACAATGTTCAGAAGTTGTTAAGAAGGCAAACAAATAATTGGCTTTATAGGCAGGTCATTTGAGCATAAATCCAAAGACGTAATCCTAACCCTTTACAATTCCTTAGTCCGCCCTCTTCTGGAATACTGCGTTCAATGCTGGTGCCCTTATTACCAAAAAGACATAAACAAGCTAGAACGAGTTCAACGTAGAGTTACCAAAATGATACCTAGCCTAAAGAACAAACCATACGAAGAGCGTCTTAGAGAATTAAATCTATTTCCTTTAACCCAGCGCAGATTAAGAGGTGACTTAATTCAAGTGTTCAAAATCATCAAAGGCATCGACAATATGAACTGTAGTAAGTACTTCACTATCGACCAATCTAATTACACGCGGGGAAACGGTTGCAAAATTATTGGTAAATCTTTTAACTCACACGAATCTAAGAATTTCTTCTTCAATCGAGTTGTCAACTTGTGGAATAGGCTTCCCCGAGACGTTATAGACTGCAGCACCGTTGATTCATTTAAATTCCGCCTAGACAAATATCTCGAATCAAACCCGCGTCTGACTGCGTTTGTAAATGAATAACTTTATTTTATCCTCCCCTCAGTTACTAACCCATATGTCCCCTACTAACTTCCTAGTCCTGCCACGTTAGTGGCAGGGCAGTAGTTCCCTCTCCAATGTTCCCTTACCCACTCTAAACCACTGTTTGGACACTTGATCCTCAGTGTTTTGGAGGACAAGCAGCCTAGAAGGGTCACTAGATCTGTTGTTGCTTGATTTCCTTTGAACTCCTTTGTACTCCTTTGTACTCCTTTGTACTATTACTCAATCACACATTCAATCGCCATAAACAGAAACTCAATATAGATCAGTCACTGAATTCTAGTTCCTCGTATCATCAAATATTTTTACAATCCTTAACTGGAGTTTATCTCTCTCTCTCTCTCTCTCTCTCTCTGTATATATATATATGTTTTCATTGTATGTGAGTGAGGGAGACAAAAGGCAGAACTGCTTATATCGAGTGCCTCCCCCAGAGTTGAAAGAGTGACATGGCCAAAATCAAGTGACGTTCGAGCCAAAATGCCTGGACACACAGAGTTTGAACCAATTTAAGTCACAGGAAGAGGGAAAGGCTGATTCTGGGAGAGAGTTCTAGAGGTCAGCAGTTGAATAGAAGAAAGACTGAAAATAACATTTCACTCTTGGTTTGGAGAGTAGCACAGAGTAGGGGTGTGATTGTGTTGCAAGATAGGTACTATGTACCCTACATAAAGGAGGTGGTATGCACTGAGAAAGCTGATAACTTTATTTTATCCCCCCCTCAGTTACTAACCCATCTGTCCCCTACTAACTTCCTAATCCTGCCACGGACATTAGTTCCAGGGCAGTAATTCCCTTTCCAATGTTCCCTTACCCACTCTAAACCACTGTTTGGACACTTGATCCTCAGTGTTTTGGAGGACAAGCAACCTAGAAGGGTCACTAGATCTGTTGTTGGTTGATTTCCTTTGTACTCCTTTGTACTCCTTTGTACCTAGCACTCCCTGGGAGTACCGCCCTGTACGGTTGGTGCCTTCAGCCTCCTCCTAACAGCTTTGGAGGTGGGATTCCCGGTCCCAAACTCCAGGTGTTATCTGCGTCACAAAGTGATGGGCGGTGAGGTCGCCACATCCCTACGCCTTAATGGGTGATGGTGGATGGGATCTGATTCCAAATGAAGCCATTACTTTTAAGCTCCTCGGTGGTCTAATGGTTAAGGTGTTGGAGTGCTGCATTACTTGCCTGGGTTCGAGCCCTGGCTGGGTCATATCACAAACAATATTTAATATAGGCTTGAAGATGCTCTGATATTGTGATACAAATAATAATTGTTCTTATGGGCATACGCAGATATCGCCCCGTCGATTGACTCAATTCGGCAATGTTAAGTCCTCTTCCAACACACAGTGCTTAGTGAGTTTCCTTGATTTCACATAGCACAACCTAGAAAAAAAAGAAAAACATCAGTAGCCCTCACATTCTTCGATTTCAGTTAAACCTTGGACCTGGTAAACCACAACACCATTGTCAGGAAAGCGGCAGAGCTAGGATTACACCCTTATCTAGTTGCCTGGCTTGTGCCCTTCCTCATAGGCCGGCGACAGGCAGTATGGTACCAGGGCAGAACATCCTCTGTCATGCCACTCACATGTGGGGTCTCTCAGGGCACAATAATGGGCCCCTTATGCTTCCTTGTTCTTATCAACGACGCTATGAGTGACACAAACCTACGGTGGAAATATGTGTATGACTTGATCATCGGAGTCAGAATTAATAACACCGCCCCCGACGTCAACACCCTTCAGGACAACGTAAACGGACTTTAGGAGTGGACTTCAACAATCTACGTCACCATCAATAATAATACAACGGTAGTAATGTACATCAGTGTAGGTTCAGAGAGCATATAACCACCTATCATCACACGCGGATCAAACATCCTACAGTTAGTGAACATGTTCAAACTATTTGGGGTTATTATTTTTAACATCATTGTTAACACAATTAACCCCCAAATGAAATTAATGAAAGCATGTGATTCTCCCAGGATTCGAACCTAGGATATATCATACATAACTTACACGCTCTAAACATTACACCATCAAGACAGTTAGAAGTACAGCACATGACTCCCTATTTATTTTGCTAAAACTTACCAGATGCTTGCCCAGCCTGGGCCTCTTCATAAACTGCAACACAAAACGATTAATTAGAAAAAGTGTAGAAAAGAGCATGTAAGATCATCCTTTGTCCTGCATACTCACATTACCATAAGGCACTAGTCACTTTGGGTCTAGGATCACTAGCCACCATGCACAAGCAGAAATTTGAAGAACAGCTCCTAACCAACTACCAACACCACCACCTGCCCCCCCCTTAAGCCCCCCCCCCCCCCCCCCCACAAAGACAAGCAACGAGACTCAATAACACACTCATCCCTATTCAAGCGAGAACCCATATGTATCAAAACAGCCCCATTCCTTACATCGTCCACTTGATCAATAATAAGTAATGTAGCCAACAATTACAACAGAAGCACAACACAATTCGTACCCAGCAAAATAAAAGTAAGTTTGGCTCTCCTTTCTTTCCCCTCAACATAGATGCACAAAGCGCTTCGAGCCCCTCATAAGTTTCATTATATATAAATATCAATCAAACCAAATTCACGTATCAATGGATTTTGCTTAATAAACTAAATACATCAAACCTAGTTCACATATCAATGGAGTTTAATTAATAAACTATCTCTGTAATGCACCGGCTCGTAAAACAAAACAAATTATTTTCAAACATAAAATTTCGAGTTTAATCTTTCACTCGTTCCCCTCTCTAATCTCCCATCACATATACAGTATATACACACACTATTACCTCCTAAATACCAAATTAATCCAACCCCATTAAAATGTCAAATTGCCATATAGTGCATATTGTACAGCAATCCATAATATTCTATGTTTTTATGCTATTATAACTTCTGTATCTATTCGGTATTAATATGTGCTATGTATATATACTCATGCACAAGTATATACGTGTGTATTCGGTATTAATATGTGCTATGTATATATACTCATGCACAAGTATATACGTGTGTATTTTTATGTGTATACAGTATGTATACTTGTATGTATTTATATTTGTGTTTTTTTTTTTTTTTTTTTCTATGTGAGTGAGGTAGGCAAAAGGCAGAACTGCATGTAGCGAGTGCCTCCCCCAGAGTTGAAAGAGTGAAAGGACCAAAATCAAGCGACGTTCGAGCCAAAATGCCTGGACCCACGGAATTTGAAGCAACTTAAGTCATAGAAAGAGGGAAAGACCGATTCTGGGAGAGAGTTCCAGAGCTCAGTTGTTGAATAAAAGAAAGATTGAGAGCAACGTTTATTTCTTGGGTTGGAGAGTTGCACAGAGTAGGGGTGGGATTGTGTTGCTAGACAGGTACCACGTGCCCTACGTAGAGGAGGTGGTATACACTGGGAGAGTTCTGAGCAACACTGATTATTATTGTAGCGATAGAATAGCGAGAGAGAGATGCAACATTGCGGCGGAGAGAGAGAGAGATTGCAGAGAGTTGGTGAGTGGACTGGAGTTAATGATACGAAATGCCATCCTTTCTACTTTGTTTAGAAGTGCAGTGTGAGAGGATCCTCCCCACACATGTGAACAATACTCAATACAAGGACGCACTGTGCCCCTGTACAGAGCAAGAAGCTGTACAGGGGTAAAGAACCCTTGAGGCGGTTAAGCACACCCAGCTTCTGGGATGCTGCCTTAGCAAGACTGGTAATATGGTCTTTCCAAGTGAGAGTAGAAAAAAAGAGACACCAAGAATTTTGAGAGAAGATGAAAGATTTATTATTATATTGTTGAAGTACTGTATAAGGGAAGTCTTCTGGGAGTTCCGGACAGGTAGTAAAATGGAGAAATTGGGTTTTGGAAGCATTAAAGGCAACAAGGTTTTCTCTGCCCCAATTGAAAATAGTAGTTATATCAGAACGTAAGTGTTCTATGGCTTCATTACGTTTATTTTTGAGGGATTGCTGGCTGGGGCATTCTGAAAAACTAATTGAGTAGTGTAAAGTAGAGTCGTCTGCATATGAATGGATGGGACTGTAGGTAAAGTTGAGAAGATAAATCTATGAAAATTAGAAAGAGAATGGGAGATAGGACATAGCCCTGAGGAACACCGGAGTTGATAGGATGAGGAGGTGAGCGATGGCCGTCCACAACCGCAGCTATGGAATGGCCGGAAAGGAAATTAGAGACAAAGGCACAGATGGAGGGATAGAAGCAGGAGGGAGGGTAGCTTAAAAATTAAAGATTTGTGCCAGACTCTGTCGAAGGCCTTCGATATGTCTAGTGAGACCGCTAGAGAGACCGAGTGTTGAAAACACCCGATTGTCAGTTCTTAACCTCACAAGAATTTTGGGTATCGCCAGCATATGGAAATGATCGGTTTCCGTTTTAGCATTTTAATTTTCTAAAGTCCCCAACTACTCTAAACTCCACCTTGTCCTTCTTTGGCACGAGAAAAAGGGGTGACTTCCAGAGTGATGTGGAGGGCTGTATAACAACTGGAGACAGTAGTTCTTCCTCATAGTTTGCATTGACTATGTGATAGGCAATACATGAGAAGGTAAACTGGATTATGATTCTTATCTTTCAACAAAATATGTTCTAAAATTTCTCTGAAACCCATAGCATCTCCCTTTATATGTATGGACTCAACAACGCATTAAGTGGTTCTTGAGCTTCAGGAAAATCAGGGACTTATAAATCGGCATACATTCTTTGAATTCTTTCATCTAAAATAGGCATGGAATCTGGTTTCACAGTAGCGATGGAAGGCGAATTAATTTCTTCAAATTTACAAGGAATGCATGAAGCATCACATAATCTAGTATCAGCGTATAATTTCATTAATCCGTTGGTTGTGTTAAGAATTAAACATTGAACAAATGTAAATTGATTACTTCATGATGAGATTGTGCAACCGAAATATCTTTAATAGCTGTTGTGTCAAGTAATAAAACAATTGACTTATACTATAGTTTTAAGATGTTTGCATAAGCTTCAACAATTCTCGCCGAATGAGGCTCAATGATAGTATTGCTGTGAATGAGAGTATCAGAATCTCTCGTAGACCGCTTTATATGATCATGCAATTTAAGTTGGCAAACAATTGACGAGTCTTGCGGTATCCGTCATTGAAACGGCCGTGCGGTATTAGTGAGCGGAGAGGCGGGGAGGTGATGAGAGACTGTGGCAGCCCGAGCGAACAGCTACCTGGAACATGATTCACTATCGATACACCCATGTCCTCCACAATGCCTTTAGCGACTTTTCTCTTCTTATGAATCCCGCCTGAAATGAATTGCAATTGTCTTTTGTAAAATCTGTCAACGCCTAAATGAAAATACAGTTAACACACTCACCGCTCATTTCTGGGATAACTAAACATTTTGTTTCCTTCATCGTCTTAAAGCCCAACAAATTATCCGTACTAGCCTGGAGGGCCTAGGCCCAGTAGGCTAGTATAAAATAAAAGGATCATCAACCACCAACAAAAGATCTGATGTAATATTTAACCCGCGGGACTCAAAAATGCCATAGGGGCTAAGGTGGCTATTTGTGAATCTCTAGCCTTAGCTTCTGACATAATTTGTTATACTTACGATATAAAGCATTATTACTTTTCTATGTGTGATTATTTTATTTATATGATGAACATATGAACCTTGAAGAGCGATAAAACCAGTGGGAATAACATTCGGGTGGTGAAAAACTTATATTTTCACCACCCAGTTGTATGTTGGGACCGCAGGCTGAGAGAGACACATCCTCCCCTAGCAACGTCTTACAAGACACTGACCGCCGTGGGAGAGATCTCAGTATTGTACAAAGTCTCTAAGTGACTCACTTGTGTTTATGTACAGCGTGAAAGAAATTCGCGCGATAAATAACCGATAAATTGGGGAAATATGAGGAAAAATAGCCGATAATTGAGTAGGAGAAAAATGAGGGGGGGGGGAAGGGGGGGTTGAGACACATGAGGATTAGTTGTAAGAAATACTAGAGGGGAATTATCTCGCCTAATCACATAGGCTATTCCTGTAGTCTGTGGGTACAGGACCACTCCCTTGCCACCATATACTGTAAGGGGATCCAAGATTAATTATATGTAATTACTGCCTCCACCCTCGGAGTTGAGGAAACACTGTTTATTTCCATTTTCTTTCTCTCTGTCTAATGCAAAAAAATCTTGGTTTACTCACACTTGTTCTACTGCTGTCCACAACAAGGAGGAAGTATTCAAATGGTACCGACTCTTAAAAACTTAAAAATCTCATTCTTTCTATGTTTCTGCCCGGAATCAAGCCAAATCTGTTCTTTGACTTGCCAAGCACTCTTTCATCAATAATAAATACACTGAACTATTCAACTCTAGCTCTTCCCAAGTTTTCTGGTATCTAGCCAAAAACCACTCCAACAACTTTTCTCGTCTTTCTATCTATTGCCTGACGCCGCGATCCCCGAAGGTGTGGCCACGAACGAACCGCCCCCATGCACCTCTGTCCCCAGTCAGTCGACGCCCCTCCCCCCAATCAGCACCGCCTTCGTTCATGTAGTTCCTCACTCCATCCTTCCACCTCATATTCGGTCTACCTCTCCCCCTCTGTCCCTCCACCTCGCTCTCGTACACCCTCTTAGTCATTCTCACGCTTTCCATACGTTCCATATGGCCGAACCATCTCAAGTTGTTCCTTTTCACACTTTCCAGCACATCTACCTCCACACCACACCTCCTTCTTACTTCCTCATTAGTCTGTCTATCCCTCCATGTAACTCCGCACGCACTCCTTAAGTAATTCATTTCCACTGCTCTCACTCTTGGTCTGAGTCTCTCAACCAACGTCCATGCTTCGCTTCCATAAGTCAGTGTCGGGATTATCACACTGTCATGCAAGGACTTCTTCACTTCCATACTGACCACCCTATTTCTTGTTACTGCTTTTAGCGTTCCTACAACCCTCTTCCCCTGTTGTACCCTCTCCCGCACCTCTTCATCCATAGTCCCATCTTTACTCAACACACTGCCCAGATACTTAAAAGAGTTGACGATCTCCATATCCTGACCGTTCAGCTTCACCTCACACTCTGTGACTTCACCCCTTTCGAAGACCATAACCTTGCTCTTCCCCGTATTTACCTTCAAATTCCGTTTTTCGCACACTGTTCCAAACTCATTTACCAGACCCTGCAACTCCCATTCATTATCACTCATCAGAACTGTATCATCCGCAAACAGCAGTATAGGTAGCTTCCACTCAATTCCCTCCATTTTCAGCGATACACCAACATCCACTGCTCTTGATAGTATTTCTTTCATAACTCCATCCATATATACAGTAAACAACCACGGGGACATCACACACCCCTGTTTCAAACCAACATTCAGGTCAAAGAACTCGCTCTGCTCACTCTCCACACGTACTGCCGCCTTTGCACCCTCATACATGCTCTTCACTGCTTTCAGCAACTTGCCCTCTACTCCGTATATTCTAAGTACTTTCCACAAACCTTCTCTATCCACTCTGTCATAGGCCTTCTCCAAGTCCATAAAGGCAACATACACCTTTTGTTTCTTCTCCAGATACTTCTCCACAACACAATTCAGGGTAAAAATCTGATCTACACATCCTCTTCCCTTCCTAAAACCTCCCTGCTCGTCGCCTATCCATTTCTCTGTTCTCACTCTCACTCTCTCAATCACTACCCTACTGTATACCTTCCCTACTACGCTTAGAAGACATATTCCTCGGTGGTTACCACACACTCCTCTTTCCCCTTTGCCCTTATATAGGGGGACTATTATGCCAGTCTTCCAGTCATCGGGTGCACTGCCCTTCTCCCATGCTAGTTTGCACATTTTCCATACCCATTCTATCACTATCTCACCACCATACCTCAACATTTCCCCACACACTCCATCTGTTCCTGGTGCTTTTCCCAACTTCACTCTTTTCATGGCTTCCCACACTTCTCGTCTTTCCCTCCCCTTTTCCACTCTGATGGCACAACCATCCCTTCTTCCTCTGACAAAGCTGAACTCTTTGCTCAAACTTTTGCTAGAAACTCTACCTTGGATGATTCTGGTGCTATTCCTCCCTCTCCACCCCCCACTCTCCTATTTATGCCTAATATCCTAATAGCTTCTAAAGATGTACTTTCTACCCTCTCTGGGCTTAATTCTAAGAAGGCGTACGGTCCGGACGGTGTTCCTCCTGTTGTACTAAAACACTGTGCTTCCGTGCTGACCCCCTGCCTAGGCAAACTCTTTCGTCTCATCTCTCCTCTAACATCTTTCCTTCTTGCTGGAAGTTTGCTCTCATTCAACCTGTCCCAAAGAAGGGTGACCGCTCTCAACCCTCCAACTATCGTCCAATTGCTCTCATCTCTTGTATCTCTAAAGTTTTTGAAACTATTCTTGCTTCCAAATTTCTTAAGCATTTCTCTTCTCATAATCTGCTCTCAGATCGCCAGCATGGCTTCCTAAAGGGTCGCTATACTGGTGATCTTCTTTTATATCTTACTAACTCTTGGTCATCAAACTTTCGAGACTTCGGTGAGATTTTTTCCGTTGCAGTAGACAAATCGAAGGCCTTCGATAGAGTCTGGCACAAATCTTTAACTTCCAAACTGCCCTCCCTCTGTTCCTTTGTCTCTAATTTCCTTTCTGGTCGCTCCATAGCTGCGGTTGTGGACGGCCATCGCTCATTTCCTCATCCTATCAACTCCGGTGTTCCTCAGGGTTCTGTCCTATCTCCTATTCTCTATCTAATTTTCATAAATGATCTTCTCAACTGTACATCCAGTCCCATCCTTTCAAATGCAGACGACTCTACCTTACACCACTCAATTAGTTTTCCAGAATGCCCCAGCCAGCAGTCCCTCAAAAACAAACATAATGAAGCCATAAAATACTTATCTTCTGATCTAGCTACTATTTCCAATTGTGGTAGAGAAAACCTTGCTGCATTTAATGCTTCCAAAACTCAATTTATCCATCTTACTACCCGTCAGGAGCCTCCAGACGACTCTCCTTTATTCTTCAACAATACAAAAATCAACCCTTCATATTCTTTCAGTGTTCTCAGTGTCTTTTTTTCTTCTGCTCTCAAATGGAAGGACCATATTACCAGTCTCGCTAAGGCAGCCTCCCAGAAGCTGGGTGTGCTCAACCGCCTCAAGGGGTTCTTTACCCCTGCGCAGCTTCTTGCTCTGTGCAGGGGCACAGTGCGTCCTTGTATTGAGTATTGCTCACATGTGTGGGGAGGGTCCTCTCACACCACACTCCTAGACAAAGCAGAAAGGAAAGCCTTTCGTATCATTAACTCCAGTCCACTCACCAACTCTCTGCAATCTCTCTCTCTTCGCCGCAATGTTGCATCTCTCTCGCTATTCTATCGCTACTATAATAATCAGTGTTCCTCAGAGCTTTCCCATTGTATACCACCTCCTTTACGTAGGGCACGTGGTACCCGTCTTGCAACTCAATCTCACCCCTACTCTGTGCAACTCTCCAACCCGAGAGTGAAACGTTACTCAGTCTTTCTTCTACACAACAGCTGAGCTCTGGAACTCTCTCCCAGAATCAGTCTTTCCCTCTTCCTACGACTTAAATTGCTTCAAACTCCGTGTGTCCAGGCATTTTGGCTCGAGCGGCCCTTGATTTTGGCCCTATCACTCTTTCAACTATGGGTGAGGCACTCGCTATAGGCAGTTCTGCCTTTTGCCTCCCTCAATCACATAGAAAACAAAAATTAAGCTCCTTCATAACTTCACGAACTCTATATTATTATTATTATTATTATTATTATATGAGATGCCGAAGTCTCCAACCAGGGTGCAGAAACACCATCAAGATGAATCCACACAAAACACCCAGAGGCACTGGAGAGAGACTACGGCAACTTAGAACTTAGGAAAAAATTAAAACATATACTGTATACTGTATATATACATATACATATATTAAACACAGATAACATATTATGCAGTGGAGGATATCAAGTATAAATATAATACAATAAAATCGAATAAAATAAGTTTAAAAATTAGAATTAATGCTGCAAATAAGCATTAACTCTAGACTTAAAAATGGAGATATGAGCTGAATTGACTAGCTCATTTGGCAACTTACTCCACAAGTCAACCATGGCCGGCACAAAATACCGTGAAAACTGTGTAGTAGAAAAATTAACACGGCTCATGGCAAGATCATTAAGATTGCTTGTGAATCTAGTTGCTACGAGCCCCCGGACATAGGGCCAAGGCAGAACCCCATGTAAGGGATGCTGAGGGTTGTTAAAAACTTTAAATAAAAGACTAAGGGCACCAACTTTACGTCGATGACACAGATCAAGAGACAAATGAGGTAGAATAAAACTGATGGAATTTAGTGACCTGTCAAGCAACTTGAGATGGCAGTCAGCTGCTGACAACCAGACAGGTGAGCAGTACTCGAAATGTGGCAAAATAAAAGCATAAAAAGACTTGATAACTAACTCCTAACAAATGCAGAGTATCCACATTCTCAATTTGCTCGCCAGAAACTTGTAGATAAGGATGGGGAGGATCCAAGGTACGAGATCTGCTGATGATAATGGAGTGTGTTTTACTAGCATTAAGTTTCATGCCCCAAAGTTCACACCAAGATGTAATTTTGGCTAAATCCCTATTCAGAGCAGTAGCAATTACGTGTCGATCTATTGGTGATGGAATTGACGCATATAAAGTTGTATCATCAGCATAGGAGATTAATTTATTTTCAAGCTCGGAACAAGGGTCAGCAGTAAAAATAATAAAAAGCAAAGGCCCAAGGACACTGCCTTGTGGAACACCAGAAACAACAGTAACAGAAGGGGAATGACACCCATCAATGACCACAGACTGAAATCTTTTCGTCAAAAAATCTTCAAAGATCCTTTACAAATTGCCACCAATACCGATGAGCTGTAACTTATACAGAAGTGTTTTATGGTTGACTAAATCAAAAGCAGAACTAAAGTCAATAGCCACGACACGAGATTCATGTCCCTTGTCCATTGAAGATTGCAAGTCATGGGTGAGTGTCAGAAGCGCATCACATGTACCCAGTCCCTTACGAAAACCAAACTGTGAGTTTGGTATCAAATTATGACTATTACAATAAGAGGAAAGGCATCTGGACAAAAGCCTCTCATAGAGCTTGGATAGGATAGGTGTAATGGAGATAGGGCGATAGTCATTAAGAGATGATGAGGCAGTATTTCCCTTTGGAATAGGAGTGATAATAGCCTTACGCCAGCAAAGAGGAAAACTACCTGATTTCAAAAGCAACCTAAACACCATGGCCAATTTAGGTGCCAAGACCACTGCAACCTTTTTAAGAAAGAGAGGGAAAAACCCATCCGGGTCTGTGCCACCATAGGTATCAAGATCCAGCAAGTACCTTTTCAATTCAGCTGATTTGAATGCCATTGAATTGAGGTTAGGTCTAGGGAAACATGTCAATGGCAAAGACAATTCCTGATTACTCTGCTTATTAATAAAAATATTAGATAGAATATTGGCCTTCGATAATGGATCAAAAGAGACGGAGCCATCAGAATCACAAAGAGGAGGCATGGAGGAATCTATTCCAAATAAAGAGGATTTCAAAGCGGACCACCATTTATGAGGCTGTGTAGCTCCTGCCAGAACATCCTGAAGATGGGAATTATAATCCCTCTCAGCACCATCATAAATTCTCTGCGCAGCTGCCCTTTTAAAAACATAATTTTCCCAATGCAAGGGGGTTTGATTACGCCTCCATAGCCGATATGCAGCCTGCTTGTCATCAAATGCACGCTTGCAGTCATCATTAAACCATGCTTTATCCCTGATACGAGACTTAATTGTTTTTGATGGAACTCTTTTGCGAAGGATACCAAGAAGGGAATTGTTGAGAGCTGAAACCGGGTCATGAGATCTTAGTATGTGATTCCACTCAATATTACAAACATCATTACAAACGTTGTCCCAGTTAACCCGGGATATAAGGTAGACTTTACGTGAGAGAGTAATATCAGGAACAGAAAAATCAAGATTAATTTTACACATGATGGCATTGTGGTCGGAAGTGCCAACAGGTACAAGAACGGAGGTTTCTACAACGCCAGGAATATCTGTTAGTACTAGATCAAGACAATTTCCAGACATATGAGTAGGTCCTTGGATTAGCTGTTCACAACCAGATAAGTTTGCAAAATCCAATGCAGCAAGACTATTTCTATTAGTTGGAGAGACCGAGTTCAACCACTCTTGATGATGCGCATTGACATCACCAACAAAAATAAAGGATGATTTGACATCTACAGACTGTATTAAAGCCATGGCTGTTAAGAGGCAGTCATATATGTCATTGTTAACATCAGGATTTCTGTACAGGCTAAAAATGTAATGATTATGATACTTGCTGGAAACTTTAACTAACTGGATCTCATGGCATTTACAAATATTCTTAGTTAAGTGCGGAGCATTATACCCAGATCTAATATACAAGCTCATTCCACGAGCACGAGGAATAGAATCACGCCGAATAAGAACTGGTTTACTGAAGTTAGGTATAAGAAGTTCAGAATAATCTCTATAACCAGACACAAGGATTTCAGAACAAAAGACAATATCATAATCAACAGATGCCATTGTAAGATCCTTGATGTTCTTATAGAGACCACGAATATTGGAATAAAATACACGACAACTTGTAACAGTTTGTCTGTGAGGACCGGGATTAACTTCTATATCACCGGACAAAAGTAGAAACAAAAACAGAAAAAGTTGAAAGCAATCCATACACAAATACATAAAGATGGATATAAACAGGTCGACCCTGACGGAGCCATCACATCTGGGTAAGGTATAAAACAAGCCCCAAAGACACCATATCCAGGGGGGAGCAGTAGAGGTGGATTTTATTTGTTTAGAAAAGACGAGAAACAGAAAAAGAATGCCAAATTTCCTGAAAATCCACCAGACTCAAAAGTCTTCCTCATTGGCCTGCTAACCACTGTGGGGGAAAAAAAACAGGAGATTGAAGGAAAAGGAAGGAAAGTTGCTGTATAGCCCCAAACAGCAGGGATGGATGAAAACGGACAATGGAAGACCTTGGTGCAGGCTATGGCAGCATCCTAAACATCCATCATGGTAAAATACCATAGGTATAGCCAAAAGGATGAGGCATTCGAGGATGCTGACCATAATATGAAAAGAAAAAAATTGACACGGGTACAAACAAGAGAGTCTGGAATCTAAGGGAGGTACACCAGCCTCCACCAGCAAGCTGGGAATCGGAGACGACCAAAAAGCTCCAGTTGCAAGACGGAGACCAGCATGATGAACAGCATCTAGAGTCTTAAGTCTGGAGTCTGTGGCAGAGGAGTAGACCTCAGAGCCATACGACAGTTTGGATGTAACAAATGCCTGAAACAAATGCAGTAGTGTTCTGCGATCAGCACCCCAAGAGGTGTGTGACAGAATCCTTAACAGATTCAAAGCCTTCATACACGATGCCTTCAGAATTGTTAAGTGCGGAATTCAAGTCAAACGGCAATCAAACGTGAGACCCAAGTACTTTGTCTCTGCCACACAACCGAGTCTCCTGCCACAGAGCATTAGATCAGGGTCTGCGTGAACCCCTCGTATTCTGCAAAAGTGCATAGCCACAGTCTTTGATGGGGAAAACCGAAAGCCATTGGAATCAGCCAATGCAGAAATCCTGTCCAACACAAGTTGCAAATGTCTCTCAACAGCAGACATGCGGGAACCAGAAAACCAGATATCCAAGTCATCCACATATAGGGACGAGGATACCCCAGCAGGCACAGCGTCTAGAATGCTATTGACGGCCACCTCAAACAAAAATGCACTTAAGACACAACCCTGAGTGACACCTTCCTCCTGGCACAGTGGCGCAAAGGGGGAAGAATCCACACGGACCCAAAACACACGATCAGTCAAGAAGTCTCCAAGCAATACCGGCAGGCGACCATGTAATCCAAAAGCATGAAGTTGCCGTAGAATTCCATGTCGCCAGGCTGTGTCATAAGCCTTCTCGAGGTAAAAAAACACAGCCACAAGATGTTGCTTAGAGGCAAAAGCTTCACAGATTGAGGATTCAAGTCGGATAAGGTTGTCAGAAGTACACCATAGTTTGCGGAAGCCACTCTGAGAAGGGGAGAGATGGCCACCCCTCTCCAGACACCACTCAAGTCTGACATTGATCATTTTTTCAAACAATTTGCATACACACGACGTTAAACAAATTGGGCGGTAATTAGAAACATTGCTATGATCCTTTCCAGGCTTTGGAATAGGAAGGACAATGCCCAACTTCCAGCTGGCAGGTAGAGTACCCTCACCCCAAATCCTATTAAACAAGGAGGCATTCGGGAGATGACGAAGCATGGGATGGGATATGGGATGTCGTCAGGAGCAGTGTCACCACACTCCAAAAGGGCCGCGCGCAGCTCACGAAAACTGAAGTCAACATTATAAGTTTCACCGCCATGAGACCGGAAATTAAAACCCTGTCTCTCTTGGCTACGTCGGGCTCTTGCACAAGGTTTGGCATCATCCCTCTGGGAGACCTTGTAAAAATGAGTAGCTAGGGCAGAGGCTACTTCACCAGGTGCAGACACCAGATTACCTTGGATCCTCAACACTGGTGGAGAGGAGGGAGAAAACTTTCCAGATAACTTGCGTATTCTCTTCCACACCACCCGAAGACCGTGGAATGGAACGAAGCCCCGCTTTAATCATAGTCGTAGTAAAATAATGTTGTGCATCATCAATAGCTGGGAAATCATGTACAGTCAAATCAAACTCACAGAGTTGTTCAAAAAGAGGCCAGTCAGCCCTACCAAGACACCAGCGAGGCAAACAGGTAGTTGGAGTAAAGTGAGAGGACTGGACCAACACTGGATAATGGTCACTACAATGCAGATCATCGAAAACGTCCCAGAAAAAATCAAGCGCACATTCAGGAGAAGTAATGGTGAGGTCAAGAACAGAAAAAGTGCCAGTCTGAACGTGGAAATGGGTTGGTCTCCCATCGTTCAAGACCACCAAATCCAGATAACCAACCAAGGAGGCCAGAAGCTCACCCCGAGGATTGGAAACTGAATCACCCCATATTGGATGGCGACCATTAAGATCGCCAAGTAAAATAAAAGGAGTCTGAAGTTGTCGGATAATTGTCTCTAAATCAGATCGCAATATTGGGACTGAAGGTGGGTGGTACCGGCAACAAATGGTAAAACACCTTTAAAGGTGCATCTGTACTGCTACAACCTAAAGGGGAGGCTGTACAGCAAAGGAGGTGAATGGGACATCGGAATGACGTAAAATGGCACACCCACCGCTATGACCACCAGCCAGGGGAGGAGCGTAATGGAAGATTGAATAACCCTTAGGTGAAGGCAATGGTCGAAGCCCCACCATTGTCTCCTGAAGACAGACACACAATGGATTCAGATCTGAGAGAAGTAATTGTAATTCCTCCCAGTTTGCCAATACACCACGACAATTCCATTGAAGACAAATTGTTGTAGCCATAAGGTGTTACTAATTCAAGATTAAAAATATAAAAGATTAAAAGCACAAATACCTATGTAGGACTTTCGCTGGGAAGGGTTTTAAAGCCCTTCCTCCCAGTAGGGGGTCCCGGTCTAACCAATCGAGAGGATGATGATGATAATCTAGCGTCACAACGTTTGGAGTAATCTCTATCCACAGTCACAGCTGCCCTAGCAGCGGTACACGACCGAGGCACATAGACCCTCCGTCGAGACACACCTGCCTTGTCCGCAGCCCTCAACGAATGATCAGGTGCCACGACAGGGTCACCCGGACCATGACCATCCCCAATCAAATCAACCGGAGGCTGTTTGCAGGAGGCTGGGTCAGAGGGAGCTGGTGAGCAAGCCGTGTGTGTGTCCGAAGACTCATCCCCTGTCACAATGGAGCTAGGTGAAGGAACTGGAACCCCAGAAAGGCCGTCCTTATCAGCCACCAACGTTGATGCCAAATTATCTCGAGACCCCGACAGAGGGGCACTCTCAGAGCCCCTGTGAGGCACTCTTGTTTGAACCTTAGAAGGAGGGGTCTCCTCCAAAGATTCCTTACTCCTCACCCGCTTGAGGTTGGCAATCTCTACCTCCATCTCCACGCTAGTACTTGCTGAATCGGAATTATGACCTGCCACAGAGCTTGTCACAGAAGGAGGTCGCACAATAACAGAGGGACTGGCAGCCACGGGTACAGGTAGCGAGGGAGGTTCCACAGGATTGTCAGACTTCCCACGAGGAGGACCAGGAGGACGCTTGGCATCGGAGGAGACCCGCGAAGGAAGGCCCGTTCGTGGAGCAGAAGACTTGTGACGGTTCACAGAAGGAACGTTATGCATAGGTACACCAGGCTTGGACTTTGTGAGGAGAGATGTAAATGAGACACCAGGTCGAACAAACATAGATGACACACAATCTTTAGCTGCAGCAAAGCTCAGTTTCTCTTTCGCACGTAGAGACAATACCTCCTGTTCAAATCTATATCGATCACAAGACTTGGATGAAGCAGTGTGTCCACCACCACAATTCACACAGGATACCGGACCCGGGCAGTCCATACCCTCATGTACCGAACCCCCACAGGAGACGCACACAGACGGCAGTCCCTGGGCAAGTCGTCAGCAGGAACGCCCGATATGTCCAAAGCGATGGCAATGGAAACAACGTTGTGCTTGCGGAACATAAGGCTTAACCCTGTAACGGTACCAGGCAGCCACCAGAAGGTCAGGAAGGTTTAAGAGGTCGAAAGTGAGGATTAGGGTCGGTGTGGGGACAAGCTCACTTTCAACCCTCTTTTAAAATATTTTCAATTTTGATAACGTTTTGTGAAGCAAATTCCTCTTGGAGACGCACCTCATCATACATTACTAGTTCCTTAGCATAAATTACTCCACGAGAGTGATTGAGTGTGCCATGTGGTAAACATCCATCCGGCTGGCCCACAAGGGATGTCAAGGCTAGAAGGCGAGTACTCTGCTCCCCATCTTCTACCTCAACTAGTAGGCTACCATCCGCTTGCGGAACCACCTTCGGAGAAGGGCCACAGGCACAAACTAAACCTCTGTGAGTGTTAAAAATTTCTTGTCGTCGCAGATCTAATCCCTCGGGGGCACGAACGACCACAAACTTTATAAAGGGAACTTGTAAACTTGGTTCAGGAAGGAGCCCAACAGGTCTCGGAGGACGACGGGACCTACTTGACGGAGGCCGTTGTGTCCTGCCTGCCTGGAAAGGCTGCATTGTCACCACAAGAGAAGGGGAAGGATCAGGAGGGGAAACCGAAAGATCGCCAGAGTCGTCAACAGTTAAAGGTAGGTTAGAAGCCATAAGACGATATTCAAAATTCACTGCAGCCGGTCCCATACCCACCACGGTGCCACATTTAGAGGACAAGATAAAATTGTCCCAGGGATCCAGCCAGAGCATACGCCAGGGAAGAAAGGTGTCATGAAGGTGCCTCCGTCCGTCGAGTTCGGCACAACACCTAGCTCCCTGGCTTGGCGTAAAGGGGCCACAGATGCGACCCCAGTTCAACGGGAATGAGCAGTAGCCACCCACAAACTCCCTCCAACAAAACCGAAAAATAGCCAAATCAGAATTCCAAAGTATGCCAAGTCATCAACAAGAAAACAGGGCTGAGAAGTACGACACCACCGGAAGGCCCCACTCTTACCAGTGATGAAGGGGGAGCACTTGGTCCACGAGGTCGATGAAACTCGAACCCTAGAATGATAGGTTTTCTACCTAAATAGGTGAGATCATCGGCTACGCTTCAAGCCCCGCCACCGCTCGCAAGGTGGCTCCCCATTGGCGGGGTGGAATGTATGGGAAGCGAGAGAATTACTAAGAGGGTGTACGAGAGCAAGGTGGAAGGAGAGAGAGGGAGAGGTAAACCGAAAGAGAGGTGGAAAGATTTAGTGAGTAAGTATATGGATGAAGGCGGTGATGGTTGGGAGGAAGAGCGTCGACTGACTGGGAACAGAGGTGCATGGGGGTGGTTCGTTCGTGGCCACCCCTTCGAGGATCACAGAGTCAGGTAATATGTAGATAGATATTTTCAGCCTCTAGCTGCAATTCTAAATAAACCGTGTATTATTTTTACGATTATTTATGTCCACATGCATACACACACACGCAAGCACACTCACACACATACAGTATATAATTATACAAATATATAATAGTGACCACAACACCTAGCACCCTCTGGCGGCCTGTTGGATAATAACAACAACAACAACAGGTGATGAAGCCTGACACTCGGTTATTATAACATATTCCCTTCGGGGTGGGAAAATTTTCTTGAAAATAGCTTGCAGAATATTCTGTCCGAAAAATGCTTCAAACTTATGGTCTTGTCTCCGTATTTTCCACTATATTTATACACTTACTCTCAAAAGTCGTTACTCACCTTCATGATTTTGTTATTAGCCTAATAATATTTAAGAACAAACTTTACAAAGCTCTCCATGGGTACTACCGGTGACAGCTTAGGGTGGGGGATTGCTGGACGTCCTATAGAATCGCCTGACTTACTTTGCTTCCCATTACATGCTGCTGGTTTAACTTGTTCTTAAGGGTTACATACTGTAGATACACAGACTGCAGAGACCGTGCGGCTCCTAATAGGCGGTCCTGACTTTATTCTAGCAAAGTTTGCTACTACATGGAAGTTAAGGCTAGCAAAGCAGAAGGCTCTCTCCTCACCCACCCACCCCCTCATACCAATAGTCGGCTTGAAATAAAGCTGGGACGAAAACCTCCAGTTGAGTGAAAATATTTATACAGGAACATTTATAGTAAAGATCGAATTAGGAAAAAAATAATTACTACTGATACTTGACCTATTTCTTTCTCAAACTTCTATTACACCAACCACCTCGAAATGAATGTCTACTGTAGATTCCTTTTGAATGCGTCGATTGTATTACATCAAACCACTTTCCCTGGCAATTTGTTCCACTCGTTGACTATACTGTAGGTGAAAAAATGCTTTGTGACCGAGTTTGGCCCTCCTGGTTTTTAATTTCATCCTGTTTCCTCAAGTTGATCAACTAGTTCGAATCCCTGGACTGCCACATGTATTTGTTGATTTCATTAATTGAGTTAGAAGTAAAGTCGGTTGGTGGAGGTAACATAATAATTCATACAGGTTCAGGGGTAGTTTATAGAGAGGCCTTCCTCAGGGTTAAGGCCCCATTAATTACTCCTTCCATTCATCTATCCATAGCCTATGATAGTGCAGTTGGAAAGTGTGTACATGCTTAGATTGATATGCAGGATTCGAAACTGCATAATAAATCGTAGGCTTGCCCACCATTCTTTAACTGTCTTCGTAGCGCAATGGATAAATGCACTGAATTTCGGTGTGAGCATCCTAGGTTCGAATCCCTGGACTGCCACATGTATTTGTTGATTTCATTAATTGAGTTTAGAAGTAAAGTCGGTTGGTGGAGGTAACATAATAATTATTGATTGCGAACAGTGGGTCAGCATGAAATTTATCGTAGTCCTTTAACCCGGGAACTGCGGGGAGACTCTTAAGAGTTCCCCTGGCGGACTGCGGGGAGACTCTTAAGAGTGAGTGAAAAAAAAAAAAAACTTTTGACATCGAAAAACAAAAAAAACAAAAAACAAAAACAAAAAATTTTTTTTTTTATTTTTTTGGCCCCTGGGCCATGCAACATCTCAGTCCTCTACCTCCCCTCCTTCCCCACTTTCCTCCTCTCCTTCAGTTATCACCTATTTTCCCTGTTATTCCCTTATTCTGAGGTATATTTTCGTGCTAACATTAGAAATCCGGTTGGAGGGTGTGGTCATCACTGATAGCAAGTGAATGCAAGAGAGAGAGAGAGAGTATCGATCGACTGTGTCTCAGTGGCCTTGGGGAAATTGGTGGGAAAGCAGCTTGCCTCACCCATACATTATACAACTCGCGGGCTATATCTCCGATTTTGACCATCCAAACGCTGTTTTCACTCGTTTTATTGTTGTTTCAGGTTAATACCTTTATAATCAACCCCTAATAGGCGCATATGGATAAGTATTAATGCTATTAATGGTACAATGAATATTTTAGTGACGGAAACACCTCAAATACATGCGCACAGGGAGAGGTGTCTAATTACCCCCATGCTTACTTCAGAGGTTAATATCTTGAAACACTTGATTAATTGACCTCGCAATCTTCTTTTCCTAAGTGAAAAACAATTAAACTGTCTAAATCTTTCATCATATGATATATTTCTTAGTGATGGTATTAAGGTTGTTTCTCTACGCTGAAATGACTAGAGTCTCTCAATGTCTTTGTTTATATAAGGAAACCAAAATTGTACACCATATTGAAGATGGGGCCTCACTATGCTTTTCTATAACGGTACTATAATATTCTAATTGTTATAAGTACATTTTTGCTGTGAAAAGCTCAGTGCTCTATTGGCTTTGTTCGCAGCTGCTGCACCTTGTTCTGAGGGTTTTAAGTGTTCAGATATTAGTACCCCCAAGTCTTTAACTAGTGCAATAGTTTTTATTGGTTTGGCTTTGATCTTGTATACCTATGTTTTGTATTTTATTACCGTTTTGTAAGTTCGCTCGCTTTCTTACATAAAGTTACATGCCCTATACACCTTACTAACTTTCTCTACTACCTTCCTAATCCTGCCACGGACATTAGTTCCAGGGCAGTAATTCCCTTTCCAATGTTCCCTTACCCACTCTAAACCACTGTTTGGACACTTGATCCTCAGTGTTTTGGAGGACAAGCAACCTAGAAGGGTCACTAGACCTGTTGTTGCTTGATTTCCTTTGTACTTTGTACTCCTTTGTACATATCTGTATAATGATATGTTTTTCTTATTTTTTGGAACGGGGGTTTGGAATTCCTTATCTCCAGTAGATATTGCTCCCAAACACACACACACACTCTTGTTGGAGTCTGTGTGTAGCAGGGGTGACACTCTAATTCCTTTTGTAGGAGGCCCAGGACTGAGCCTTCACTAGATGAGTGCTTGTTTGTTATTCATCCCCTTCATCTCCAACCCCTTTGACCAATGGCAGGTGCAGAGAAACAAGCCCTATTACGAAAGATTAACTCTTACATTGCGGGCATTTTGGCCTAAATTGACCTTCATTCCCTGCAAATGTTCATGGATAAACAAGGGCCAAAATGTAATAACATTATAGGCTATATCCGTGAAAGTATTTCGGTGTCCGTTTGGTGATGGGCGCCACAACGTAGGCGTTAAAGAAATATAATTTGTGCTCGCTAAAGAAAAGAGGTTACAAGGCCAACTTATCGAGTGCTTTAAGATACTTAATGGATTTGAAAAATTAGATATCTGTACACTTTTCACGATTAATAACAATGCTGCAACCTGAGGTAATGGAATTGAATTAAATAGAAAGAAGGCATGCCTAGATGTCACACAAAAGGTCTTCACATACAGTGTTGTCAAAGAGAGGAATAGTTTACCAAGGGAAGTGGTCGACAGTAGTTCAATTGTTGCATATAAATAGAGACTGGATGATCATCTGATTGAGATTTCATTAATATGAATAATTCGGTAGGTAAGTGTTAATTGCCTTTCAACATAATGCATTTCTATACTCTATAAACACTTTCCATCTGGGCATTTCCTGAACCATAAGGTTACACTTAATCCTATTTTCCAGTACGGCTTTTTAACCTCTGAAGTGCGCATGGGGGTAATTGGAAACGTCCCCCTGTGCTGACGTATTTGAGGTGTTTCCGTCACTAAAATATTAATTGTGCCATTAATAGCATTAATACTTATCCATATGCGCCTATTATTGGTTGATTATAAAGGTATTAACCTGAAACAACAATAAAATGAGTGAAAACAGCGTTTGGATGGTCAAAATCGGAGATATAGCCCGCGAGTTGTATAATGTATGGGTGAGGCAATCTGCTTTCCCGCCAATTTCCCCCAAGGCCACTGAGACACAGTCGATCGATACTCTCTCTCTCTCTCTTGCACTCGCTTGCTATCAGTGATGACCACACCCTCCAATCGGATTTCTAATGTTAGCACGAAAATATACCTCAGAATAAGGGAATAACAGGGAAAATAGGTGATAACTGAAGGAGAGGAGGAAAGTGGGGAAGGAGGGGAGGTAGAGGACTGAGATTTTGCATGGCCCAGGGGCCAAAAAAATAAAAAAAATAAAATAAAAAACATTTTTTTTTTCGATGTCAAAAGTTGATTTTTTTTTTCTCTGACTCTTAAGAGTCTCCCCGCAGTGCGCCGGGGGAACTCTTAAGAGTCTCCCCGCAGCTCCCGGGTTAACCGGAGGGTGCAGAGGGTGAGGTGAGAGCCTTCTACTTTGCTGTCCTATTCTTCTATTATAAGCTGCCACTGTCTAGTAGTATTAAAGCCGGACCACCTAGTAGGGACTGCAGGGTCGGTGTGGTCTGAGTATATGTGTAACTCTGTGTAACTCTCGTTCTCTCACATCGTCTCCCCTTCACTCTCTGTCTCTCCACTCACACTCTCTTTCATCCTCTCCGCTTCACTCTTACCCTCTCTCTCTCTCTCCATTCACACTCACTCTATCCACTCACACGCTCTCTCATCGTCTCCTCTTCACTTTTACCCTCTTTCTCCATTCACTCTCTTATACTCACTCCCACTCTCATTCATCCTCTCTCTTCCACTCTCACCCTCTCTCTCTTCCTGCACACTCTCACTCTCTCTCATCTTCCCCCCTTCACTCTCACTCTCACCCACTCTCTCTCCACTCACAATTTCTCTCACTCTCACTCATCCTCTATCCTTCACTCTCACCCTCTCTCTCTCTCCACTCAAACACACTAGCACTGTATCTCATCCTTACTCAGTAGGCACCACATTAATACCCACTACCCTCCTACATCATAATTATTCTCTCTCTCACCTCGACCTCAGCTAACATTCTCTCTCTCTCTCTCTCTTTCCTTCTCTCCCATCCACTCCTCACTCTCACGCTCTCCATCACACCCCATTCTCTCTCATTCGTTGTCATGCACAAATACTGTCTTCACCCCCCCCCCCCCCTCCCACCCTTGTCCACCCCAAGCCAGCCTTCAGACACATATCCATACTCATAACACCCATCGATCCATCCAGTCACTCAAAGAGAACTGTCAACTACATGCATGGCCCCCTGAAGTCCATCCCTCAGACAAAGTCCATCTGGCTGGGCTGCGATGTGGGCGCTATCCAACCCTTCTGAGTCATCAGAAGAGGCTGGATGACTCTGTCTAGGACACCTGTCCCGGTTGAAACACATCAACGCACATTATCAAACACATTATGACTAAATTGCAGAAATGAGATATAACGAAGATGTTGTACTTTTTGGAGACTTCGATTTGCCAGTAACTCAGTGGGGCGAATCCCTAACATCTAACACAGGATCGGACCTGTACTCTAATTTAGTATAAAGTTCATGATTTCAAATTGTTCCATATCCAACATGGGGCAACAATGTTATTGATCTAATCTTAACAACTAAAGACGACTAAACCAAGTGAGACTAGATGATTTTAGTACAAGTGATCCTCGTTAAATCACATTCAATATTACATTTCTAAGCAATAAATTAAACGAGTCATGAAGAGGCGTCAGATTTCAAGAAAGCCAATTTCCATAAACAATGAACCATTTTTGACAGAACAGATTGGAACTTCATAAACCACAGAAGTGATACTAATGATATCTGGAATGCTTTTTCAGAAATATATAATAACACCATAAATAATGTTTGCATCCCTATGACAAATCAACGCTCTACTCGACAAAAATATGCTAAATGGTGAAAAAGAAAAAGATAGAATTTCCTACATGACAAAAAAACTGCCCACAAACACTTACAGTAGAACAAAGAACGAATCAGACAGGATAAGAACAATTTGTAAACCCATATTGCAAGCTTAGGAAGTCAAACACAAAAGAATTACCGGTATATGGATTTATTAGAAGTAAAAAGGTGATTACTTCTCAAATCGGGCCACTAACAAATTAAAATGGAGACCTTGTTGATGAGTAAGTCCAAATGAGTAATAGTCTCACTACGTTTGTGTATCAAATTTTACAGGAGAAGATTTGAACTCGATTCCACTTGCCACGCCAACCTCAAGACATCCGCAGGGTAATACCCTGAAGATGTCTTGAGAGAATTGACGTAAGCTTGCAGTTCCAATGTTTATTTTTTCCTGCGAATTTTACTACATAATTTAATCACACATATTTCGGATTTTTTCTCCAATATCTTTAATAAGTTTGAAAAGAGTAGTAAAGCTGCTAACATTGTCTACCTTGATTTCCAGAAAGCCTTCAACAAAGTTCCCCACAAGCGTCTCCTGATAAAATTAAAAGCTCATAGGATAGAAGGGTGTGTTCTTAGATGAATTGAGAATTGGCCTACTGGGTGTAAGCAACGAGTAGTAATAAATGGTAAAGCATCTGACTGGAAAAATGTCACAAGTGGTGTGCCCCAGGGATCAGCGCTCGAACCTGTTATTTTCCTAATCAGTGATATCGATGACGATCTTTCATGCACAATTTCAAAATTTGTGAAACGATACCAAGATAGCAAACATAGCAGTATGTTCCTTGCAGGTTCAACAGATCTATAATAATTTGGATAAATTAGCAAATTGGGCCCGAACCTGGCAAATAAGTTTCAATACTGTTAAATATAAAGTACTACATATAGGATACAACAATTAAAAATCAAGCTAATCAATAAATGGTAGTCAACTCAAAAACACTGATAAAGAAACCAACTTAGGAGTAACAATATCAAATAATTTCAAACAAAGCCAGCAATGTACCGAAGTAGTTAAGAAAGCAAAGTTATTGTCTTAATTGAAAGATCGTTTGAATACAAATCCGAAAAATTTATTCTCACTTTATATAATTCTTTGGTTCGCCCCCATCTGGAATACTGTGTACAATTTTGGTGTCCAAAACATCAAAAGGATATAAATAAACTGGAGAAGATTCAGCGGAGAGTAACACAAATTATTCCCAGACTAAGAAGCAAGTCACACGAAGAACGTCTAAAAGAACTCAATCTCTTCAGCTTGATAAAGCACAGGCTAAGAGGGGATCTTATTATATGTAATTATGTATTGACAATATGGATTTCAACAGATTTTTACAATTGGCCACTCACAATATAGTAGAGTAAATGGTTGTAAGATAATTGGAAAGCCTTTTCACTCACATGAGGCAAAGCATTTCTTTGTTAATCGAGTTGTAAACTTATCGAACTTATTGTTATTAAATGTAGCACAGTTCAAACTTTCAAAAATTATCTAGATTAAGAACTCGCTCTTTACCCCCGATTAACTGCGTTTACAAACGAATAGCACCACTGTATAGCATACTGTACTATCCTTTCCTGTGTTTTATATAGGATCGTTAGCTTTGTTACAAGCAGCCTCATAAGGATAATAAGACTGTTATTGCTTGCTTTCTTGTGTACTCCTTTATATTATCTTTCTCTCCCTCTCTCTCTCTTTTTCTGTCTGTCTGTCTGTCTGTCTGTCTGTCTGTCTCTCTCTCTCTCTCTCTCTCTCTCTTAACTCCACCGGTTAGAGCAGTAACGTAATAGAGGGAATACGTGATTGGTATTCTGGCTCGGTGTGGGTATGTGTTACCTTGTTAGTCAACGAGAGAGAGAGATGTGCATAGATACACTGGCCACACAGATTTTACGATTCCTGTGAGGTGCCAGGAGTTAATCCTAGTTGAGATAGCATCCCTAAGAGTGAGGGGAAATGGAAGGAAAGGATAGCAAAAATGAAGGCTCTCTGTCCACCCTCCAGCAATATATCAAGCAAGAAAACACTATAAGAAGTGAATAACCTTGCTGGGGTTGGAAATCTCCTGAAGGAAATTACAGAATAGTTAGAAATGGCAGGGAAATGACATGCATACCTTTATTTTATTTCCTTTCGGCTCTCTTGAACTAAACGCATTGTTTTATTTCTGCCAGATTCTCTTATCAGTAATCATTATCTATTCCAGACCAACCTTCTCTACGGTATGATGCTAACCTATTTTTAAATATGTCTATTGAGCCACTGTCTACAACTGTTATGCCGGGTTGTAATACAACTTAGCTTGGTTTTGGTCTTTACTCAAATCAAACTATGGACTTTTAGACTCAATATATCCTCAACAGGAACACGTCAAACACGTTGTTATTCACAATTTAGATACTCAATCAGGTTAATATGAACACAATAAATACACACATGTAATTTCTACACTCTTATTTATTCAATGGCATATAGATAGATTAGTATACTCCTTAACTATTATTGGGGAATAGTAAGCGAGTATGTATAATTTGACATAAACAAATGATAGGCAATTCATGCATATACTTAGGCCAAAAGTGTGGGTGGATATTTACTTAGCTACTATATAGAATAGCAAGTAAACAATTAACAACATTTATCACACACCAAGGTCTATTAACACCTTACGAGCGGCCTATGCGGTTTATTTATATGTACCGCCCAGCGGAGTGTTTTTACCCAAAATAGGGCTGTTTACGTGATCATTTTCATGCCTAAATAAGACCCAGAGCGTAAAACAAGTATCTATCCCTGAAAGGGCATAAACAGAGCTTTCCAATGACACCATAACGATCCTTTTATGATGGCTAGTTTTCTTGCAACAACCGTGCAACGCGAGTGCAAAAAGCATGTAATTCGGCACTTTCCCCATACAATTCCGTATATAGCGAGTGAGAGAGGGAGGGAGGAGGTGGGATTCGTGTCAGTAGGTTCGCCGCGGTGGTCTGGAGCAGTCATACGCTCGCTACTCTCCTGCCACCACTTGTCTCTCTCTCTCAGCAACATTACGTGCTGAAATTGCCACACGACCTATGTCGAGCGCCGCCAGATAGTCCAGATTTATTATACTCGACTTATGTTGCGCCCCGACAGTTATGGGTTAATAACATACAATGAGCGTTAATCAAGAGATAGTATTGTACTGGAAGTATGCAATGTTAAACAGACAAACATATACATAGATAAAACCCTTGATAATAATATATATGAGAGTTGAGTATCTACTGTGAAGTATTCTGAATAACTTTCTGACAGGGTGAACGAAATCTCTAAGTACGCGTATATAGGCTGGGACGGAACAAAAATGGAAACATACGAAGAGCTCTGGTGAGAACGCTCGCCCACGGGTGGCGAGAAGCGTATGGGTAAATTAAAGGGCTATCGCGCGCAGATAATTCTGGCCAGGTAGGTCACTCAGGTCAATCGTTATACTGCGATGATCAAAATAGTATTTATGGTTAGTGCGATATTATTCAGAATAAGGGGAGGAATGTATTGAAATTCAAAGGAGAGGAGAGTTAAATTGTTTTTACAATTAACAATGTACTTAGATTATTATGAGAACATTTATATCTTGAACATACAGTTAGTGATTTCTTATATGCAATGATAATCTCATGGGTCGAGGAATTCAGATTTAATGATTTATATCTACTGAAGAATACTCAAAGGTTGAATGTAACCTAACTGAATCAGACAATAGATTGATTACAGCAGATTAGAGAACGCGTCAATAAATTAGCGTATACGAGTAATTATAATAATACTACAAGTTAGTGAAATATGGCGTACACGACGAAGTTGCACTTAGATGGGAATACCTGATAAGGTATGAAGATCTGAACTGGTTAACAGATTCCTATATGGAATACAGAACAAATTGGCATCGTATTCGAATTGATGAAATAATTAAACAACAGATCTACACGAAACTAGAATTCCTAGACGAGATGGATCGAAATTATCTATTTCATAATAGAATAAACCAATACGTTATTCATAAATTATACAGTTAACGCACGACAAAATAAGGCGTAACAGAGGTTTTTCTCGAAGAAAATAGATTTAGATTATGATAATCATCAACATAATTCTTCTAAAGGATGGGGAACTGAGTATAATTAGATATGAGATAGATTCTAGGTAAAAATGAGACTTTAGAAGGGAATAAATTCACACTTCAGCTTCAACTTCTGTAAATAGAATGGACATACACAAGGAAAATCTGTGAGTATTCAGCTAGGTTATGGATTTACACAAGCATGTGACGTATGCGTAGAATGTTTTTATATGAACTTAGAAGATAAATTAGCACTAGATCTTGGACACAGATCTATACAAGGTTTAATATGGTTTCTGAAGGATTAACGTATATGCAACAATTAATGATCTCGGGCACAGATCTACAAAGGGAATTAGCAATGAATATTCACATATTTTACCTTACCTTCACAACAATAATCACAACGTAAGACACTCAGGGTGAGTTTGGGGGGTTGAGGTTCGAGAGCAAGTCTGGCCGACGTAGAGCGTAGGTTCGCCTGGACTAGAGTTCAGGGGGAGCTGCTTCTCACCATCAGGAATCCCACATCCAGACGTCAGAGGCAACACAACAGGGCTCGTTGTAGTCTCGAGGAGGAGGGGGAGGCAGTTACCACTTTTAGTTAGATGCTCCGGACTTTTCAGACTTAAGAACATTACTGAGGTGGAAGTGCTTGCTTTCTCAACAATTTCATTGAGACTATGTTCAAGTATTTTCTTAGCTGTAACTTATAGTGACTCAATGTTAAAAGGATATAGTGAATCGTTGTGACATAAATAGTGAAGTAAATACTTAGCTTAAAAATACATGGTAGTTATAATTTGGGTACCTAATTATTTAAAGTATTTTATTTAATACTCTGGTGGGAGTTAATAAGTCTAGGAAGGATATAATAGCAACTCTGGTGATTTTATTATAATTGAGGGTTATTGGTGATGCAGTGGATAACTCTGTTCTTCACTATGTTCCAGGGTTGATCCAGAGTTCTCCGTAATAGTACTGCACTGTAGATCCCAATATCCCTATTTATGTCGGTAGCACTCAGGTCTTTGATGCGGAACTTGCATAAACATTTGCTCGGTGTATTGCAAATCTGGCTACCGGTGCAATGAAGGCTGGTGATTGGTGGAGAGAGTTTGAAAGCTGGATGGTGATTGGCTCAAACTCCCATTCTTTTGTAGGGGTGACTGACCTAGGTGACCCGTCTTCCTGGTAGTTAGAAAACGGGAATGACCTGGTAATATGGGGCACTCCTCTGTTTCTTGTTCCTCTGCATCATGAGAAACTGGTATGGAATTGCGTCTCTGTTGCTTGTTTCTTCTTTTCTCCTTCCTACTCACCTGTAGGCTAGCAATCCTACAGGTGTTACTCAACTCCGTTCTATTCAACCCCGTCACTTCAATAACTTCATTAGGGAGCTTATTCCATTCACCAATTGTACTGAGGGTGAATAAATGTTTACTTGTATCTAGCTTAGCTTTCCTGCCTATTAGTTTTAATTTGTGTCATCTTGTGGAACTCTCTTTGGCTATTTTAAAAAGATTATTGGCATTGAGTTACTAAATCCTTCTAGAATCTTAAAGCTGCCCCTCTTTTCTCCGATTTTTAAGCGAAAACAGCTTGAGTTTTCTTAATTTCTCATTGTATGGTAATTTCTGTTTCAGGATTGGACAGCCAAATACAACGAGATGTAGAACTTCTTTATTCTGGGTCAAGTTTCATCCTGAAAACAACAAACAAACTAAGAGCATGTTCTTTCCAAGAATTTAGAAATACAAATGTATATAATTAATCCTTTCACGCACATATGACGCAGAGGTTGCCAGATTAGCAATAAGAAATAGAATTCTCTCACTCTTATAATTACCTCTCCAAAATTAGTTTTCTGCCCACAGCTAACTCAAAGACAACTGCAGAGGTTGAAGTAACTAAACTAAAGGTTTCTAAATACCCCTGATGGTAACAAAGTGTGCCGTCTACCAGCGTTGGCAGAATCGCCTCTCGTTAGCCACTAGCGCTCGCCAGGGACATCGAAATGGGCTACAGTTATCAGAGAATGTTGTTCTTTCTTTCCTAGTAATCGCATTGTCACAGACAGTCCAGTGGTGGTCTTCGTTTTCGTCTGTGACAACGGGTTATATTTTATATCAACAGTAGTGATAATAGTACCAGCGTGGGAATGAGAAAGACTTTCAGAGAGAGAAGGTAGTGTCTGGCTGCGTCCTGTGGCGCCTGCTGTCTTGTGACGTCTCGGCCCGTGATTGGCCGACCATCGCGCCTTTGCGGGCTCCTGTGTAACTAACCTCCTCCATGAGGGTCCCCAGGAGCTGTCCTCGTCAGGACAGGCTTGGCGCGCGTGCTTCTAACATCCCCTTGCATACTCTCTCCCGATCACCCCCTTTATCACTGTTTCTCTCACTCGATTCTCTCTTTCCATACTCTAACCTTTATTAAATGCACAACACTCCACTTGGGTTCTGCATACGGTTTTCATAGCCGGCCCATTGTATTGCATGCGCCGTCCTCAGAGATATTTACATGTACTTAGAATAGGTTTGAGGTTTCTTAGTTAGTATAGGTTAAGAACTTTGTGTCTCCATTATTGATTTAGTGTTTCTGCTGTTTTATTTAATGCTAGACTGGGATAAGGTAACTGTAGTCGTTGTCTCCGATGTGTGTACGGTTTGCTTATACCTACACGACTTCGACCGGTCCTGTGGTAGCCTGGGTTGTCTTTTCGGTTGCGTCCTTTGCGAGTGCAGCATTGTGTTGACTGAGGGTTTTGGCCTGTACCAGTTCCACACTTTGCTGCCTCTTTGCTTGTCTTTAGAGGGTCGCCAGGATAGAACCAGATACTTGTGATCTGGATCTATCAAGAGAGCCCCCTCGTCAATTAATGTAACTTAAAGGATGCAGTCTTAAGGACATCGCTGGGCTACGAGTCTGTCTTGCTCAACCCCAGTTCCTTACCTAGAGTGTCCCAGCTAGACATTATTAATCGAGTAGACACTTGTTAGTATTTAATATAAGCTCTTTGATATGTGCACATTATTATTCACAGCATTTATTAGTCTAGGTTGTTGCTGAGCCGCACAACCATAGCAGACTGTTTCGTTGATGAGGAAGTACTTCTTTTAGTGTCGAGCATTGCTACCGTTGCGCATTTATAGTATTCTCGTGTCAGTTAACATTATATGTCCTATCTTTTAGTGTATTCGATTTACATGTGTGGTGTCCTGCCTCCTGCCTTTATATAGTTTAAGATATGAGCATCTTATGAGCATCAGACTTTCTTCAGAAGTTTCTAGGTCTATGCTGTAGGACTATACTTCACTTTCTTTCAGATAGGAGTGAAGAGTTTATTGATGTTTAGAGTAACTGTATTGAAGCATCTTTTTATTGTATTAATCTTGCAGTGATGTAATTGATCTTTCCATAGATTCCTTTTTATGCATTTTAACGTAACTTGCATCTTGTTTGTTATCAGGCTATACCAGTATAGGTTAGCCTGAAGTAGAGTACATTTATGCCCAGTTAAGGATATCCCGCTATCTCAGATTAACCCTGGAGGGTATAGGTGTTTTTGTTCGCCGGCATATAAGTTCGAGGGTTTGGATCTAGCGTACCGTTGTTGCATAGTGTCCTATTATTAGTCCAATCATTAAGTGCCCTTGTTTTATTTGTAGTCCCGGTCGTAACAAATGGCGACCTTGCCTAGTATCTTATCTTAGTCGGTCGTAACAAATGGCGACCTTAGTCTAGGATTTAGTGAACTAAGAAATAATTGCAGGATTTTTTGTGGAGATTTTTTTTTTTTAATCACTGTTTGGGGGTCGATTGTTATTTCTCACAGTTTGGCAGTGGACATTTGTTTTTGAGGAATATTTTGGACACGTTGGAATTTTTTTTTGGCAACGTAGTACAGCACTTTTTTTTTTTTTTTTAAAAAGACCTCCGTCTACGTATTGTGAAAAACCTGTTATCCTCCGGCAAATTGTGGGGTTGAGTGAGTGAAGGGGGGGGACAGTGAATGAAGGAGGATGCATGTTTTTCATAATAAGTGTTGCTAGCCCCAAACGCGCGAGCAACTGTGGCTTTCAACCATCCGACACATCCCCTTTTATTAATGTGCATCACACATGTTACATACAAATAAGGTTTATGTTTTGTTTTACCCTACTGTGGAAAGACTACGGATACACCACTCCTGCCGGGGCCTCACGCAGTGGCATGACTCAGTCCTGTCGAACTGAGCTCATGACACTGGTGGCATTGCCCCGGAGGATAGCCATCCCTAGTCTTTGCTTGAGCCAGAGGGTTTCCCGGGGTTCTCCTGAAACTTCTCTGATTTTACGGCCTATTTCATTCACCATCTTAAGGGTGGTGGGGCCGAAGACTCCTGAAGTTTCGAATGCCAGGGGCTCGAACTGATGAATTCTGGCGATGGCTTGATATTTTTCTCGCTTTTTATTTTCTGCTATCCGGGCGGCTTCACCTGCTTCGTCGGCGTTTCTGGCGGCGTTGGTTGTGGAGAAAGTGTCAACACATGTGGCATCCCACACGAGGCACCGGCCATTCTTGTAAGGGAAAGTGGTCATCCCATCTGGCCGTTTGCCGTCTTCTCTGTGAAGTCCATGTGGTTCGAGGATTGATGCACAGTTAGCACTCTGCAGGGCCCGTTTTATGACATTATTTAGTGCAGAGTGTCTTGGCAGGCGGCCTGCGTTGTAATTACATGACAAGGCATGGTGACCTTGAGCATCCATCCTCCCATCACACTTGCAAGTGTGTGGGTGACAAACTGCCGCACCCACTCTGAGCGCGATGGCGACCCGGAGCGCTTCAGCATCCAAGTGAGTTCCAAGAGGTGGGATGGGGATGGCGTGTAACCACAAGCCACTCTCCGAACGGGCGGCTGCCTGGAGGCGTGCTTTTGCAACCTGGTCTGCATTGGTTAGGAGATTTTCTTGAGTTTTCTTCGCCGAGATGGTATCCCACGCTTTCTGCTTGCTCCTGGAGGTACCCTGAGGCTCCTCCTCTACTCCTGTACTTCCCTTCCAGGTGTTAATCGCTGCTGTTACGTCCCCATTAAGTGTCATTCCGGGTTTAGAATAAAGGATGGACAATACGAGGTCGTTGGTCGCGATGAGGGAAGAGATAAAGGCTGGGGAGGCAATATCCGAGGCTCTCCGTATGCCCAAGCCCCCGAGGCGGACAGGAAGGGTGGCTTGTGTCCAGGCCCGTTCTTTAAATTCCACGTTGGTGATGCTGGTCACTGCTTCTCGGATTATGCTGTCTAATTCTTGGAGGCCGCCATTGTTCGTGTAAGTCATCGATGTGCGCAGGAGGTATTGGAGTTTTGGGATGGAGAAACAGTTCTTGAGCAGGGCCAGAGCTGAGTGGGCATCGATGTGTATCAGGCGACTCACGAGACGTTGAAGCTCCTCCTTTTTAACTTGCAGTGCTGGTGGGATTGCTGCCAGAGTTAGTGGGGAACCTAATAGGGTTTGCTGGTGCTCCTGAAGGATCTTTACATCTGGCAATATGTTTCGGAACAGGGCCTGAGTCTCTCTTCTCCTTGTTCACGTGTGTGGTTGAGGAGAACAAGTTCACATTTGGTGTCATTTATCACTAGCCCGGCCTGGCCGAGGTCAGTTATGATGTTATTTAGGTCGGTTAGAACGTTCTCTACTGACCCACCCAAGGTTGCATCGTCCAGGTACCATACATTCAGCTCTGACCTTACTTTGTTAGCTGCTGCATCCACCCCTATTGAGAAAAGAGCAGGACCACCTGGATCTCCCTGCTGTAACCCGGTCTCTGATGGGATTACCGTCTCGCCAAAAATCAGGATTGAAGGTTTGGAATAAGCCTGCCAAAGTAGGGGGTACAGAGTGGGGATGTGTTCTTGAGCTGCACGGAGGAAGACATCCCTGCGAATGCTGTTGAATGCGTTCCGCATGTCAATCTTTAGAAGCACTCGTTTTTCTTGGGCTTGGCTGAGGTAGGTGCGGGTTGCGTGTACAGCAGCTTCACACCCCCCTGGAGTTCCGAAACCTAGTTGAACTGGTCTTAAGTGTTGACCTAGGCCATTCGAGAGTGGTTTCAAACCCACCTTTGTGGCAAGGCGGCGGAAGGTGTTCCCTACTGCTATTGGGCGCACGCCGCCATCTTTTTTTGCCAGTGCACAGAGTGATGCCCCAAAAAATAGGGGTGTGGCACAGTCGGGTACTTCCCCTCTTAAAACCATGTTGATGAATTTGGTGAGGGTTTCCAAGAGTGCCTCCCCAGCAGCTCCTGATCCCTGACCCAAGAGGCCTTTGAGGTGGGCGGGTCGGATACCATCTGGGCCTGCGGCTGAGCCTGCTGGGAATGAAGTCACTGCGGCGACCACCTGCTCCTTCGTGACAACTAAAGGTTGGCGCATCTGGTCATTTGGGGCAGGGGGGAGGTTTAGGTCCCTAGGTGTAGGTGGGTGCTTTTCTTGTAGGGCTTCAACAACTTCGGTGCCTTGACCAGCAAAACCTTCTGAAGAGGACAACAGTCTGACGGCCCCTTTGATGTCACTATCCGCCAGCTTCGCAGCGACCCTCTTACGTAGCTGTTCAGCCTCTTCCTCTTCCTTCTCCTGGTGCTTCTGGGCCCTGTTTGGTTGCTGTTCGGGGGGTTCCACCAGTTTGTTTCCATCCATATACTGTGCTACTTGACGTTTCACTCTGGTGGCTAGTGAAACCTGAAGATGGTCTTGTATGTTGGTTCTGGGTGGTTTTCGGAGGGCCCCATAGGAGAAACCCAGGAGCCGTGCCCATGCGAGGGGTGTCTTGAGCTGTAGGGCCTGCTTTATGATGGTTGTAAGGGCCTCCGCCACTTGGATTCTGGCTCCTTTAGGTACCCGGGCAAGGACCTGGATCCGCGCTTTCCATTTGGTCACCAGTTGGGTCAAGTCGGCGACCGGTGTTGCCGGTGTTGCCCCGGTTGGCTCTGCAGTGGGCCCTGGGCATGCGAGACATTTCCAGTTTGGTTGTTCTCCTGATGTTTTCTTTGTCAGCTTAGCACAAGATAAATGAATAGATCTAAGACAGCCGGAACATTTTCTCGAATTCTTTCTTGCATTGGTTTGTTCCGCACTTAAGACACTTAGTATCTGCTAGGCCATAGTCTTCCAAGATTATCCGTTCCTCTGCCTCTACCAAGCCGTCCTCCTGATCTTCCCGTGGTGCTTCCATCTCTACCATGTCTCCCTTGTTTCAGAAACCCCGGGAAATCTCTCCTGGCACATATCTAGATTATTGCTGTTGTTATTAATGTAAAATTGGCTGGATGCATAACAATTCACTTATCATAGTCGACCTTTCTGATGGGATATGTAAAAAAACAAAAACAAAACAAAAAAACATCACATATCATAGTCAACCTTTCTGATGGGCAATTGGCCTGCTTCTCCTAAAGCTAAGTGGTTAAATGTATAAATCCTCGGCATTGGGCACCGGTACAACTAAAAGATCTAACTGATTGAAAGGAAGCACGCCAATTATATCCTATGATTACTTACACTGGCGACGCCACCCTGATGTTGAGTATTAATGAATGCTTAGGATATTAATACTGCTGTCAACATCAAGATAGGGAGAGAGCCAGAGAGTGAGCGAGAGCCAGGATCTGAGTGGGTAACCGGATCTAGGGCAGCAGTTATGGAAAAATTATTAAATTGTACAAAATGTTAAGAGAGAGAGAGAGAGAGAGAGAGCAGGGGCGGGGGCGAGGGAGAAAGAAAGCGAGCTGGAGAGGGGGCTGGCCTGGTTGGGTATGAAAGATGTTAGAGGAAAACAAATAACTAAAATGATAAAAAGCGATCTGAAGTTATAGATAACCTAATGACAATGAGGCGGTTAAGTGCGGTGATTGAAAGTGGATGGAAAGATGTTAAGGATAAAAAGGAGAGAGAGAGAGAGAGAGAGAGAGAGAGAGAGAGAGAGAGAGCTGGAGAGGGGGCTGGCCTGGTTGGGTATGAAAGATGTTAGAGGAAAACAAATAACTAAAATGATAAAAAGCGATCTGAAGTTATAGATAACCAAAAAAATAATAGCAATGAGGCGGTTAAGTGCGGTGATTGAAAGTGGATGGAAAGATGTTAAGGATAAAGAGAGAGAGAGAGAGAGAGAGAGAGAGAGAGAGAGAGAGAGAGAGAGAGAGAGAGAGAGAGAGAGAGAGAGAGGAGAGAGAGAGAGAGAGAGAGAGAGAGAGAGAGAGAGAGAGAGAGAGATAAATGAAAATGGACCTTGTAGCAAGTATTTCCTAAATGGTTAGAGAGAGGGAAATGAAATGGACCTTATAGCAAATACTTCATAAAGGTTAGAATTGTTTGAGAAGTTGAAGGACCGAGGGTCAGATGGAAGATGAGGCCTATGGTGGGGAACCATAAGGGTGAAACTGCCTGCCCTATAAACGGTCACCTCACTCACCTTGTGGTCACTGCTGGAGGTTTATGGTGCCTGGGCAGGGCTGGGCTAGTGCCTGACGGCTCCTTGTCCCCTCACTGATACTGGTAATAACACTCTCAAGATTAAACTAAATATGCTTTGTGGGCGATGTTTAAACAAGAAACCAGTTCTGTTTACTATGTGCCGAAACACCGTATCATCGCCGATCTTCTGATACGTATATGGGTCACTCAGTCCCACGATACCCCTCCGAAAATCCCCTCTTTTGAGGAGCTCAACCGACCCGTGTGCTCTCACTGTGCTCTCACTCACGCTCCACTTGAGTTGTCTTCAAGCATATTTTGAGTGAATAGTGCTACATGAGAGTTTAGGTACTTCTTTTTTTTATAAACGTTGAGGATTTCCGGTGGACACTATGTCGAACGACGGATCAGTGCATAGTGAGGACACAATACGGGAAGCAGGCTCTGAGTGCAGAAGCTGGGTTTGTTAGATGACATTAGAGTAGTAACTAGTGAGGAGGATGCAAGGAAGTTTCTGGAGATGCCTATTACTGTTGGCCGGGTGTCGGGGATTGATCGGTATAGTCTCCAGTGTTTGGCCACGGTCATGGGGAATGTTGGCACTAGCAGCATGACGAGAAGTGACCTGGTGGCATGTGTGCTGGGCGGGGTGCGTGGTGCACAGGGTGGAGCGGGTGCTTAGGCACCTTCGGCCAAGCCCCCCCTCCACTCTACTCCCATCATGCTCTCTAGAACACCGGATCCGAGGATGTTCCCGAAGGCCGATAGTCACTGGCAGTGTGGTTTGCCCCTGGGTGGATCACTGGGTGGGTCTCCAATTGTTGCATCTCCTCCTCCTCAAGGTTTAACTCCAGATATGATCTTCCAGCTTGAGATGGCTAAGATGAAGCAGCAGCGGGAATCTGAGCTTGAGATGGCTAAGCAGCAGCGGGAATCTGAGCTTGAGATGGCTAAGCTTAGGATTCAGGCTGAGGAGAGAAAGGCCATACGTGAGGCTGAGCTTCAGGTTGAGGCTACGAAGTACTGTGCAGACATAGAGCTTGAGAAGTCTCGGGTGGAGTCGACAGGGCAGCGTCCCGGTTCTGGGAATCGAGGTCTTGATCAGCCTTTATCGCACCTTCTTAAGTTAGTCCCTGCATTTGACGAGTCGGGTGTCACCGAGTTTTTCCTGCGTTTTGAGAAGAAGTGCCGGGAGCACCAATGGCCCGAGGTTAAGTGGGCAGCCCTTATTTCCTCTAGGTTGGTTGGCAAAGGACTCAGGGCATATGATGCGTTGCCCTTGGAGTCTTGCATCGATTATGAGGTATTGAAGGAAGCTGTTCTGCGGGCGTACGAGTTACAACCAGAGACATATAGGTTGAAGTTTCGGGGTGTTACGAAGGGTCGTGAGTGCACTTTTCTAGAACATGCCCGGGAACTGTCTGATGCTTTGAGAAATTGGCTGAGGTCAGAGAAGGTGACGACGTTCGAAGAGCTTGAGCAGTTATTCCTTCTAGATCAATTTTTTAAATGCAAAGGCAGCGACCTGACTTTGAACCTCAAAGAGAAACAACCTAAAACTCTACAAGAGGCAGCTGAGATGGCTGACCTGAGATTATCGCTGATTCGTGGGTGCGGGTCTGCACAACGGACCGATGAAGTTAACAAGGGGCGCAACACTCCACCCCCCCGAGTCAGTGATGCAACATTTAATAACGAAAGTAACAGCAATGATACTTATTTTGATCACAAACCAAAAATCGTCCCATTTAAGAAAGGTCAGGGCCCTTCCCCACCTCAGGGGAAGTCCAAGGGTGAAGTAGAGTGTTTTAAGTGTCATAAAAAGGGGCATTTTGCACGTTCCTGCCCAAGTAACCAACTTACAGCAGTCGTGTCTTTGGCTAGCAACATTGGGGTGTCTCTGAGGTCTTCTGCGTTTACCCGGGGTGATATGTCACATGCGGGGGCACAGCCAGTGAAGGAGTTTCTGGAAGGCTTTTTGCGACCATAGAGGGCGTGGCTGCGTGAGTTGGGCTGGTTGCAAGCATGGGTTGGAGTTGTTGCATGATACAGGTGCATCCCAGACTCTGATGAAAAACTTTACAGGCCAACCTATAAACGTGGCACGGGTAGTTGTGGTGCAGGGTATTAATGCTACACGGTCATACCCGTTGGTTCGAGTGGAGCTGGAGGTTGATGGTGTGACACGAGAGGTAGATATTGGAATCGTAGAGAAACTGCCAGTAGAGGGCGTCGACCTTCTTCTCGGCAACGACTTTGCGGTGCCTACTTCTGAGGTTCCACCCTTGGTCGTTGCCGAGAGGGCGGCCGACGTGAGTAGGGAGGGGCAGGAGTTGGTCGAGAGGTGTCAATTACAGCAGATGGCGTGTGTTGTCACCCGATCTCGTGCATCTATGGTGTCACAGCCTATTCCTCAGTCTCTAGACCAGCGGAGGAACGGTCGGAAGGAGAAAGCTAAAGTTGGGAGAAGTTTTGTGAGTTTTGATCCAGCGGTTCTTCTTGGCGACTCGGTACTTGACCCAGAGGTGAGCTCCGGAGTGGCCCCAGAACCTGTCCCCCCTAGTGATATGGTTGGGCATGATGGCACTCCGCGACAGAGTAGTTCCCAGGTGGAGGAGAGTTGTGGGAACGGGGCTATTGAACACGAGGATGGGGAAACATGTCATGTGAACCTGTTAAAGGAGTTTGTGAGGCAACCACCTGAGCAGCCTACTGTCCCTGCGTTGGTCTGCAGCGGCCAAGGTGGAGAAGGAGAGGGGGGAAGTGGGGCACAGGTGGAGGAGAGTTGGGATTGTTATGTCTCGGTGAAGCAGTGGGCGGGGGACACGAGTCAGGTGGCTGTGGATGCGCTAGAGCACCTGCCTGAGCAGCAGTGTGCAGCGCTCCAGCACCGGCTCGGTTCATACCCCACTGTTTGTGCCGAGCACCCAGGCCTCACAACTAATGTGGTGCACGATGTTCCGCTGGCAGGTCACTTGAGTGTTAGTAGACCGTCAGCCTCGTTGTTTCGGTGGTTCAAGGTGGGCGACGAGGCTTTGGCATGGTGGTCAGGTCAGGGTCGACCCATGGCTGCCCAGGGTGGTGGTCAGAATCAGGACATTGAGCAGATTGGTGAGGTTGGTTGTGGCATAGATGCGCCCATTCGTCGCATAGCCTCCCAATGCTGCTCTAGTCAAATGCAACAGCCCTACCATAGACCGACTGTATCTGGCCATGTCGCTGAAGGCGGTGATGCTGCGCAGGCAGATGTAGTCGCAAGGAATGCGGGGCTGCGCATGTACGGTATCGGCGGGGAAGCCTTAGCAATTATGAACTATGGGAGTGACTGCACAGGTGGTACTGATTGTCCCTCTCATGACCTGGCTGTTCTAGGGACGAAGGTGGAGAAGGAGGGAGACTATAGTTTAGAAGCTGTGGTCTCGGCTGGGTTGTGGAAGGGCACTAGGCATGTTGTTCTTCGAGATAAGTTGCAACCTCTTGTTCCTGAGCGCCAAGAGATGTTGTTTACTAGGCTGTGGCAGTACATCCGCATGTTTGTTGCTTCTCCAGGCCTGATGTACGGGGTAGAATCCGACATGGAGGCTGGAGACAGTGCAAGGCTCAAGTTGGTTCCCTACCGTATAAATCCTGCTCAACAGTCTGCCGTGAAAGCAGAGCTAGACTACATGTGGAAAAAGGGTCTGAGGGATAAGGGATATCGTGAGTGGCCGTTGCCAGTGAGTTTGCAACCTGAGTTGAGTGGCAAGATCCGTGGGTATGTTGATTGCATGAGTATGGAAGCATTATCCCTGACAGACACCTATCCATTACCTAGAGTTGACGACACCATAGACCGCATCGGGGCTGCCTCGCTCATCACGAAGGTAGAACTAGTGAAAGGTTATTGGCAGGCCCCATTGCCGGAGAGAGCGAAGAGAAGTGCCAGTCTTGTGATGAACTGGGCAGTTTATCAGTGTCAGGTGTTGTTTTGTTGCCGGAACACAAGTTGGATGTGTGGCATGTTAAGGGCACTGATAATGTTTTAGCTGATTGTTTGTCACGGGAGGGTATGTTTGCAGGAGAACCCTCGCCGTTCAGTCAGTGTGTGTTGAGAGTGGAGAAAAACTAGGCTTGCCCCTGTAGAGCAGCCGTCAAAACAACATTAAAATTAAATTAAAAAAATCACATAAAAACTCTTTCTTTTTTATAGTTAATTGTAAGTTGCCAATGTTATAGCTAAAGTCCTAAGTTGAACCTGTCTTTCACTTAGTAGGCTGGGCTCTGTAAAGCTCGCTCAGGGAGCATAGCAGGCTAAAATTATACTATTGTGTTTGGGAGGGGTTGTAAGATTTTCTTTATGCTAATATGTTGTTTTATTTAACCCGCTGAGACCCAGCTAGTTATTAATAAATGTACTACCAGGGCCCAGCAGGTTTTGATTTTTTTTTTTCTCCAAAAACAATAGCGAATTGGTTAGGAATGAAGGAAAAAAACACGAAATACCGATCAAAAAGCTCAAAAAATGGTCCTACAGAGCCCCCGAAAACGGATTATACAAGAGTAAAAAATTTAAGGCAATTTCCCCCAAAAAACATGTTTTTGTGCGCTAACGCGCACACGGTTGGACTTTGAGAGTTTTCAACCATCGGCATGGGTGCGCAGGATACTTACACAGTTCCCATACAAATCTGAGCCCTCTAGGTCCCATAGGACCGGAGTAATTGGGACCGGAGTGACACTGACGCAAACGTTGCGTCGCTGGGTTCTGGTGATCAAACATTGCCGACGCAACACGTGCGACGCTGGGATCCAGCGGGTTAAGATTGAGCTTTGCATTTCATTTCTGGTGGAGTGGCTAGGTGTGGCGGGTCTTGTCACCATTCTGCCTTGTCAGATATGGTGCTCGCCTAATGTTGAGTGTCCCATATCTTGGGCGGGGTGTGACGTATTCCAGAGGCGTTGGCAGAATCGCCTCTCGTTAGCCACTAGCGCTCGCCAGGGACATCGAAATGGGCTACAGTTATCAGAGAATGTTGTTCTTTCTTTCCTAGTAATCGCATTGTCACAGACAGTTCAGTGGTGGTCTTCGTTTTCGTCTGTGACAACGAGTTATATTTTATATCAACATTAGTGATAATAGTACCAGCGTGGGAATGAGAAAGACTTTCAGAGTGAGAAGGTAGTGTCTGGCTGTGTCCTGTGGCGCCTGCTGTCTTGTGACGTCTCGGCCCGTGATTGGCCGACCATCGCGCCTTTGCGGGCTCCTGTGTAACTAATCTCCTCCATGAGGGGTCCCCAGGAGCTGTCCTCGTCAGGACAGGCTTGGTGCGCGTGCTTCTAAAATCCCCTTGCATACTCTCTCCCGATCACCCCCTTTATCACTGTTTCTCTCACTCGATTAACTCTTTCCATACTCTAACCTTTATTAAATGCGCAACACTCCCCTTGGGTTCTGCATACGGTTTTCATAGCCGGCCCATTGTATTGCATGTGCCGTCCTCAGAGATATTTACATGTACTTAGAATAGGTTTGAGGGTTCTTAGTTAGGATAGGTTAAGAACTTTGTGTGTCTCCATTATTGATTTAGTGTTTCTGCTGTTTTATTTAATGCTAGACTGGGATAAGGTAACTGTAGTCGTTGTCTCCGATGTGTGTACGGTTCGCTTATACCTACACGACTTCGACCGGTCCTGTGGTAGCCTGGGTTGTCTTTTCGGTTGCGTCCTTTGCGAGTGCAGCATTGTGTTGACTGAGGGTTTTGGCCTGTACCAGTTCCACACTTTGCTGCCTCTTTGCTTGTCTTTAGAGGGTCGCCAGGATAGAACCAGATACTTGTGATCTGGATCTATCAAGAGAGCCCCCTCGTCAATTAACGTAACTTAAAGGATGCAGTCTTAAGGACATCGCTTGGCTACGAGTCTGTCTTGCTCAACCACAGTTCCTTACCTAGAGTGTCCCAGCTAGACATTATTAATCGAGTAGACACTTGTTAGTATTTAATATAAGCTCTTTGATATGTGCGCATTATTATTCACAGCATTTATTAGTCTAGGTTGTTGCTGAGCCGCACAACCATAGCAGACTGTTCGTTGATGAGGAAGTACTTCTTTTTGTGTCGAGCATTGCTACCGTTGCGCATTTATAGTATTCTCGTGTCAGTTAACATTATATGTCCTATCTTTTAGTGTATTCGATTTACACGTGTGGTGTCCTGCCTCCTGCCTTTATATAGATTAAGATATGAGCATCTTATGAGCATCAGACTTTCTTCAGAAGTTTCCAGGTCTATGCTGTAGGACTATACTTCACTTTCTTTCAGATAGGAGTGAAGAGTTTATTGTTGTTTAGAGTAACTGTATTGAAGCATCTTTTTATTGTATTAAATCTTGCAGTGATTTAATTGATCTTTCCATAGATTCCTTTTTATGCATTTTAACGTAACTTGCATCTAGTTTGTTATCAGGCTATACCAGTACAGGTTAGCCTGAAGTAGAGTACATTTATGCCCAGTTAAGGATACCCCACTATCGCAGATTAACCCTGGAGGGTATATGTGTTTTTGTTCACCGGCATATAAGTTCGAGGGTTTGGATCTAGCGTACCGTTGTTGCATAGTGTACTATTACTAGTCCAATCATTAAGTGCCCTTGTTTTATTCGTAGTCCTGGTCGTAACAAAAGGCTTTAAAGTATCCCTAATAGGCTCAACATCGCATCATATGACGGAGAGGGTTAAGTCTTGTTCAATCTATAATTGATACAATAGACAAATAACACATCAATCGCCAAACATATACATAATATGGCTAATTCTTAAATGTCAAATATGTTGATATAAATAAACCTTTATAAACTTATAAGTAACACTCGTTAGATATAATTAAATAATGTATGAGACTTCCAGTAAGTAATTAAAATTAGTTTGCACCTTGCCACTTATGGAACTTTTCAATTATATTCATATATTTGTAATCCAATACATTAACGAACGAAGCAACTAAATTATTTCAGTTAACGAAAAGTAAGAATATCACATGTTGCTACACATCACACATAATTTGACTCTCACAATCAGACATGTCTGACATATTTCCCGCTAATCCAACCCAACAGATACATGAATAGCCTCCCATAATGTCCTGATGTGGCGGCGTCTATGCCGTGGGACCACCTCCCGGAGCTGCCAACCGCGGATGGCTGCCGACCCTCCACGGCCGGAGACAATATCAACGACCAGTGGAGGACAACCGGATGCCGGCCGCGGGGAGCAGTTTCGGGATCCAAACCGTCACAACCAACCCCTGCCCCCTTCCTGGGGGCACGGGTCCTTGGAGCGGCTTCGGTCGTGCCGGGAATTTCCACACCTCTCACACCACACACACACATCACACAGTTTTTCTTACACCGAGAAATGACTCTCCGGCTGTCATTTCTCGAAGACTTCTTCTAGCCGGAGACATTAAGAGCAACCCCGGACCCACGTACACATACATATGTCCAACTTGCTCAAAACCCATCACTTCGAGTCGCCACACTAAGGGTTCAGTTCTCTGCAATTCATGCAGGAACTGGACCCACTTCACCTGTACAACACTTGCCTCCAAGAAACACTACACAAACACCTGGACCTGTTCCTCATGCCCCTCCCTCTCCCAGTCAAATCCCTCGCCTAAAACCCGTCCACCTTTCCTCCCCAACCCACCTAGCCTTCCCATATCATCCACTCCCCCCCCTAAAACCCGTCCACCTCTCCTCCCTAACCCACCTAACCTTCCCATACCATCCACATCCTCAACTCAACACACCACACCCCATCCTAATCCATCCCCACCCCCACCTCACCCATCCCAACCTCCAGCCCCTCCCTCACCCCCACCCCCACCCCATCCTCGTGCAGCAGCACCCAACATACATCGTGCACATAACATTAATATTCTCCAATTGAACATAGATGGTATCAACACAAAGAAACACGAACTCTCACACTTCATCAAACAACACAACATACACATTGCCATCTTACAAGAAACAAAAATCCGCACAACACAAAAAAAACCCACATTTCATAATTTCACCACCATCAGACAAGACCGGGCTGTCGGCGGGGGCGGTGGACTCATCACCCTGGTACACAAAGAAATATCATACATAATAACCAGTGTACAAACCAAATCCCTCCTCCCCCCAAATGATAACACAACAGAAATACAATCAATTAAAATACGCACTGGCAACACCTCCAACATAACCATCATAAACACATACATCCCTCCCCAAACATCCCCTACAGTACCAAATGAATACAGACCACACTTACAACACATCACAAACACCCCACACCTCATCCTGGGTGGTGACTTCAACGCCAAGACGTCGGCCTGGTTTGTCGACAACCCCGACACAGACAGAGGGCTGGTACTACAAAACCAAACAGATAACCTCATCATCCTTAACGACATCCATCAACATACCCATATTCCTCACCAAGCCCTATATAACCCATCATCTCCAGACATCACCTTTTGCTCCCCAGAACTCGTCCCCACAACATCCTGGAGGGTGGTCAGAACCTTAGGCTCGGACCACCTCCCGATCATTATCACCACCAAAACCAGACTCACCCCAGCTAGCCACATACATACATACACCAATTATAAAAGAGCTAACTGGGAAGCATTCACAAATGAGACAGAACAACACTTCACAACTCTAAGCAGTACACCCATCACTAACATCAACAATGCTGTACACATACTCAATAAAACTATCCAAAACGCTGACACGAAACACATTCCAAGAGGTAACAGAAAGAGACACAACCCTAACTTCACACCAGAAATTCAAAACCTCATCAGACAACGCGACATACTGAAACACTCCCCAGCACCCCCCACACAAGACATCACACAACAAATTCAAGCACTCAACACCCAAACTAACAACAAAATACAAGAACAACAAAAACTAAATTGGAATAACTTCCTACAAACACTTGATCACAAAACAAACCCCAAAAACTCTACAAAACACTAAACAGCATCACACTTTCCAACAGCAACACAACACAATCACATGCTGCAATCACAACAACAGACTCTACTCCTTCATGTAAACAACAAGCAAACGCTCTCATCAATCACTTCTCACATGTCAGCCACCTAAAACCTCACAAAGACGACCGACGTGTCATCCGACGTAAGAGACAATTCCCCACAGACCCTGACTATACACCCTTCACCAATCACCAGACAAAGCATATCATCAACAATCTCAAGTACTCACCCGCCTGTGGCCAAGACAACATAAGCAACATACACCTCAGACACCTGGGACCACAAGGCATACAAGCACTCACTAACATATCAAACTACAGCTATTTACACAACACAATACCAGACATTTGGAAGTATGGTATCATCATCACATTCCCCAAACCCAACAAGGACCCCACGCTACCCTCCTCGCACCGCCCCATCACACTCCTTTGCTCCCCCTCCAAAGTCATGGAACGCCTAGTATTACAACTAATTAGACCCGACCTACCCCTAGCTCCAACACAACATGGCTTTAGGCCACTGCACTCCACAAACACTTTTCTCACAGACCTTACACAAAGAGCTTTTGACGGCATCAACTCAGCTAGACCACCACACAGATCACTATTATCCACACTCGACATTAGTAAAGCCTTCGATGCCATCCCCCGCCACAACCTAACAAACAAAATCTACAACACAAACATGTACAACAACACAAAAAGGTGGCTGGCCAACTTCCTAGCAGGCAGATGTACACACGTATCTTTTGCCGGTCAGTCATCTAAAATCAGAAACTTTCCAAACGGAGTCCCACAAGGATCCGTCTTATCGCCCGCACTCTTCAAACTGTACATGCACGATATAACTACACCCAATACGCCCCAAATAAACTTAGCTTCCTATGCAGATGACATAACACTCACATGCACACACCATGACCCAAAAAGAGCAACAGACCTCCTTCAACCCTATCTCAACACACAAAATGGCTGGTGCACTACAAACAGACTTAATCTAGCCCCAGCCAAATCCACCGCAACCCTGCTCACAAGCTGGACAGGAGAACACGAATACATCCCTCAACTCACCATAAACAACACACCCCTAACACATACACACATACCCAAAATCCTAGGAGTAACATATGATACTCACATGACATTCAAACAGCACACCACAAACATTAAAAAGAAACTGACACCCAGACTTAACGCCCTCAGGTCACTTGCTCACACAACATTTGGACACAACAAAGAAACTACCACCACAGTATAATAAACAATACATAAGATCAGTGATGGAATACGCAAGCCCAGCCTGGGCTTCTAACCTAGCTGAAACACATCAAAAGACCTTACAGACTATTCAAAACAAAGCCCTGAAGATCATTACAGGCTACACAGCTACTGCACCCACAGATCACCTACATCAAGAAACCAAAATCCTCAAAGTCAAAGACCATCTGGACATGAGAGGCACTCAATTCCTGGCAGCAGCCTCCACGAACCAAGACCACCCACTAAACTACATGGCAACACACCCACAGACACCAAGAAATATAAAAACAACACCCAGCACACAGTATCACACACAATTATTTTCCTCTCTCCCTCCCTGCCCACCCCGAACCAACTTCCAGAAGCACATCCATACTCATATCTCTCGCCGATCCATCCGCTCACTCACAGACAACACGCAGCTGCATGCACGACCTCCCGAAATCCATCCTTCCGAATCCTCCCTTCCTCGCGAGGACAGAGTCCACCTGGCCAGGCTGAGATGCGGACACCATCCAGCTCTCCTGAGCTATCAGAAGAGACTGGATGACTCCGATGTCGACGCTTTCCCGGGATGTAACACAGCACCCCATACCATTAAACACATCATAGAAGACTGCATTTCACACAACCACTTACGCCAACAACACAATCTACACTCAATGAGAGCTCTGTGGGAAAGCCCGATCGTGGCCATGGCATTCCTCAGGTACTCGGGGCTGTTCGGCCAGGCAGCTTATGGAACAACAACAACAACAACCTCCCATAATTATAGGGAAACACCAACAGCAAACTAATACAACTACGATTCTTTATTATAAATTACTATAATACTATTGTACGTAGAAGAGACAACGAGTTGACTTCGTCTGAATGAAAGGGTCAAATATTAAATATCAACTACCGTGCTAGCACCACTCTATTGTGTGTCCATGTATAAACCTGAGTAAGGCGGGTAACCTGCCACCAGCTGGTATCACTCCATACTGACTAACTATATAAATTCGATCCACTCACGTGTTCAATAACTGAGGGAATGAAGGGAGAAGGGAAGGGGGGAGAGGGGCAAAGAGGGGGACGGGTTGAACGTAGAACTAGCGCGTAATCTAGATAGATAAGGTAGGAGGGGAGGGGGGAAGTGAGCAATTAAATCTGAACACTAATTTCCATATATGTGCGCAATTTGTCATATACTATAGTCAAAGAACTGAGACAATGGTGACTTGTTGCAAAAGGAAGGACTCAGTAGATATAAATAATCCGGAATGATCTGAACACTAATTTTTCATCCCCCCCCCCCCCCCCCCCCACGAAAACCACTACTGTACTGAGTTTGCTCTTCAAGTGGTAGGCTAACAACTAAGCGATGAATAGATCTACTCAAGTACTTATCAAATTGTCCATCATACATTTTACATGGTTCCTGACTTATACCTAATTATTACATATCTAATTTTACCATCTCGCCCTTCATAAATCCTATGAACTTGAGCAAGTCTCCATTCTCCTCTCACTGCATTGCTGTCTTGAACTAACACTACATCACCTGATTTTACATTTCTCTTGTCATGATGCCATTTTGACTGAACCAGAAGTGTTGGAAAATAATCTCTTTGCCATTTTTTCCAAAACTCATCCACAACCTTTTGAAGGAATAAAAACTCGCTGATTTGAGTTTATTTCATGATTCCATGTTCCACTAGGTATTCACGAATTCGCTCGTCCTAAAAGTAAATCATTTGGGCACAGATAAGTACCTACAGCACAGAAGGATCAGAGCCAGGTTTTAAGCCAATGGTTCTAGCATTTAACCCTTGTTTAGCGGGACCCGACTTAAGTCGGCCTAGAGAACCAAGGACTAAGTGGCGGGGCCCGACTTAAGTCCGTGTGCAATTTTTGAGCAATAATGGCTCTAAGAGAGAGAAGACCGATGGGAGGAGCGTAGGTCGGCTCATGACCGCTCGGCACGGGTCCCGCGCGACTACTGACGTTCCTTCCGCACACATCCACACTCACTGCCTCGCTACACAGGGAATTATGTAAGGATATTACCGTATTTTAGAGATTTTGCACTCGTCTTGCACGATCGTTGCAAGAGAACGCGTGGTCATAGAAGGATGGTTCTGGTGTCATTGGAAAGCTCAATTATCGCCCTTTCAGGGATACATAATTGTATTATGCTCTGGCTCTTGTTTATGCATGAAAAAGAGCATGGAAACAAGGTCGTTTAGGGTAAAACCACCCGCTTGCCGACCTAGCCGCTCGTGGAGTGTTAACAAATTTGCCACTTCGAACAATACAGACTGGAGTTCACTGAATGTTAAAACAAATTCTCCTATTACTTGAATTAGTGACCTCTTGACTAACTTGATGAGAGCTTCGCTGCACCTATTTTCCCAGGGAGCATCTGCTGCTCTGTTGAATTTGCATTCCAATCCCTCTGTTCGCCAAATTGAAATATTTCAGACCAATTCCACTGATTAGTCATCTGTCGTAGTTCTTTATTAGCCAACATCAACTGACTTCCACCATCAGAATGAATTGTGGCAGGGAATCCTCTGATGGAAACAAATCTTCTAAAGCTGGTCAAAAAGCTTTGTGCATCATATCCTTCTACTAGATCAACGTACACTGCACGAGAAGCTAGGCAGTTGAAGATGATTCCATAGACTTTCCTCTCAACTCTTCTTTTCACAGTATCTTTGACGAAGAACGGGCCAAATAGATCCAATGCGGTGTGGTGAAAAGGTGGAGTAGGCTTAAGGCGTTCATTACTTAGTTGACCCATTTTTTGTCCTGCTGTCTTCTTTTCTAGTTTCCTACAAGTTACGCAATGCCTTTTCACAAGTTTAATGATATTGCGAACTCTAGGAATCCAAAACTTTGACTGTAACTTAGCCAAAGTTACTTCAACTCCAGCATGGTCTTTGTTATGTAGAGACTGAATGTAGAGCTTGACAACTGGATGACTAGAGGGTAGAAAAATGAAGATGTCTTGATTCCAGTTATCTTTCAACCATTTTTCCATTCTGTGGCCCACAGTAATTATTCCATACTCATTCAGTCCTGGGCCAAGGCGTTGGTATCTCTTCTGCCAATCACTAGGAATGTCCTGTGGAATATATTTTACCCACAATATTTCAGCTTCCTCTCTGCTCTTCTTATCTGGAGTTTTCAATGCTCCTCTTAAAGATTTTGTCTTTGCAATTTTTAGGATTCTACCTGTGACATTCAGTAATTTTGCATAGCTTGAGAATCTTTCAACTTTAATTATGCTTAGATTTAGGCTGCTGTTATTCTCTTTCATGGAACTTATCATAGATATTCCTATTCTATCTGGCATCTCCTCTTCATACACTTTTCTCATGGGCCAGGCTTCAACTGGACTTCTTAAATAGTCAGGACACCTTTGCTAAACAGAGTCACTCTCCATTTCTGATAGACGTGTGGGTCTTGTAGTGAATTCAGCAGAGTTATTTTGAGAACAGACCCACCACCAATCATTCGAATTTGTCTTGTTCTGAATATCAGCAACTTTAACCGCCACAAACGTTCAAAATCCATAGGATTCCCTTTGAATCTGTGATCTCACGATTGTAGAATCCACAAGGTAGAATACTTTCTTGAAATTGAAGTCTAGTTCTCGTTGAATAAACTATCCTAGTCTACATCCAAGTACTGCTCCACAAAGTTTAGGCGGGGGACTGTAAGTTGTCTGCTTGGAGCTATTCGGTTCTTGGCTGCTATCAGTCTGGTTTCATATCTTCCACAAGAGAGCTCCCATCTGATGTAGGCACATGCACCATATGCTAAGGTACTTCTATCACTGTAGATTATAAGCATGGGATCTTCTACGCTGTTATTTGGTTTCAGACATCTTTGAAAATGTAAATGTTCTAATTCATACATTTCCTTGAAGAACATAAACCACTTCTGCTTAAGGAATAATAGTACGGGGTCATCCCATAGCACTTTACCCTTTGTCTTGTTTTCTGAAGATTGGGTAACAAGCTCTCTCATCAGTATTTTGGACATTAATGTGAAGGGTGCTAATAACCCCATAGGGTCATAGATAGTGCTAACTTGGCTTAATAAAACTCTTCTTGTCAGTTACTGTTGTCCAGTGATTGCTTCATCAATTTCATGGATTTGAAGATCACTTTCCTTTTAAACTTTCTTGTGCTCTGAAGAAAAATGTATTCTGAATTTAAATGTAAACTCATCTTTTCTAGGCTTCCAAATTAATCCAAGAATCTTTTCCTTATTACTCCTGATCACATTGATGCCTGGAATGTCCTCATATTGGTTACCTGAAAATATCCAGTGTTTAATTTTGAAGCCACCAGATTTCAGTACATGCCCTGATTCTTGAGCAAGGTTAATTGCTTCTTTCATATCACTAACACTTTGTAGGAGATCGTCGACATAGCTATTTCTGGTCAGCATATTTGCAGCTTTAGGGTACATGTTTCCCATCATAGCTGCAGTGGCTCTGAGTGCTAACATAGCAATTGTGATTACAGTGCATGCTCTGATTCTTTAGCAAGGTTAATTGCTTCTTTCATATCACTAACACTTTGTAGGAGATCGTCGACATAGCTATTTCTGGTCAGCATATTTGCAGCTTTAGGGTACATGTCTTCCATCATAGCTGCAGTGACTCTGAGTGATAACATAGCAATTGTTCCGCTAGGTTTATCTCCAAATGGTACAGCAGTAAGGACATAATTATTTGGTTCTTTCTCAGTCTGAAGATTCCTCCACAAAAATCTATGAGTATGTTGATCAGGGTCTGACAGTTTTATGGCACTATACAGTACATCTTTGAAATGTCTCTAGCCATAGCATCACAGTCTTGACGAAATCTTAGTAGAACTGCTAGTAAATTATTGAGCACGTCTGCTCCTTTTGCCCAACAGTCATTTAGAATATGTCCCATGTAAGAAGCGGACGAATTAACACAATTCTCAATGGCATAGAGGAGGAATCTTGTTTGATAACTTCATGATGTTGAATATAATGTAGGCTACTGGTCCTTCATAAGAATCTCTCTTAGCAACTGTTAAAAACTGGCCACTTCTCGGTAAAGTTATCACCAACCATTTACGAGTTTTTCAGGTAATTTTTTGTTGTTTTTGATTTTTTATTTGATATACAGTGTTGTTTAATACCGAGGAGCGTCGCATTTTAGTATTTTCAACATTAGCCTAACCTAACCTAACCGAAAACTAACCTGTCCCTGCGACGGTCTAAACCCAGCTCACGTTCCCTGTGTTATGGGTGAACAATCCAACAGTTTCTCGTATTTCACTTATAGTGATTTTGCGACGGTAATTACATGTACACCAACAAAGTATCGTTCATGAAAGTGATAAAACACTGATAATCATCGATGGGGCCCAACTGGTTGGTCATAAACTAATACCCACTTCTCAGTCTACCATGTCCGCAATCTGATCACTGTAGGCATTAACGTACTCTGTTCCCTTTTTTACTAGTCTTTTTTTCAGTAGATTTTAGTCGTGCAAATGCTCCCGAGATGATGTTGGGAAATTCATTTGGATCCTTTATCCAGGGGTACTTGACCGTCCATTGTTGAGTTTCTGGGTTATGACTTAATCCCTGCTTGATCAGTGAAAGTTCTCTTTCTTCTTGGAGCGTGTAGTGTCCATTTCCACGAGCACAATTGTCACATTTGCATCCGCCACATTTAGGAATGCAAGAGGTTCCAAGGGTTTCAATATCAAAGAAATCCTGCATTTTGTTATGAGATTTAGAAATATCTAGAATAAATGTTGTTCACTTCTGTTGATACAGCTAAGTGGTGAATTACGACTTGTGCTTGGTTAATGTTCTTGTCAGTGATCTTGATAAGAGGATGGGATCCACGAAAACAATACCCAAACTGGTTTTTCATTCACTGGAGATTGTTTACGGTCTTTTCTACTTCAGGCAGAAGGGCACAACAATCAGTTCCTATGAGCATGTCCACTTTTCCAAGTGGTCTAGACACATCATTTTCTGTGATTCCATTAAACAAATCGACCACTTCACTTGCATCTACTTTTGGGGCATCTGAAGTCACTTCACTCATTTCATATGCCCGTATTTCCCAGATCTTCCCTTGGGCATCTATAAGAGACACAAGGTATTCCTTGCTGTCAAACCATTCAGTTTGATTTCCGACCTTTGTAACAGACAGCCGAACATTTTTACCACTCAGACCTAGTTTAGCTGCAGCACGGTGAGTGATTAGTGACATATTTGCTCCAGGATCCCAAAGTACTGTTACATGTTGATGCTTGCATGGGTATTTTGCTGAACATAAGCAAAACTCCTTCCCTTCTCTGATGCTTATTGGCCACATTTACAGTGTTGTGAAAAGTGTCACCATTTGAATAAGCTTAATGTAAGAGTGGATGATGCAGTCTACCACATATTTGTTGCTGATTGTTAAATGCTTCACAAGTTTTTTTTCCTTTACAATATTTTGCAAAATGTCCAACTTCTAAACAACAGAAGCATCCACCACTTTGACGAATAGCATCAATTTTTGCGTTGCCATCAAGTCTCTGAAATCCAACACACTCAGATATTGAATGGGTATTTGTTCCGTGATACCAGCATTATTATTTCCCGTAATAGTAATTCCAGTAACTAGTCTGTTTGATGAAGGTTTCTTTCCTTGGGGTTGTGCATATGGGTTGCTGAATAGATTATTTACCATTTCTGTCATTTTGTTCACGTTTGTTTGCATTTGTTGTTGAGTTTCTTGTAATTTTTGCACAACATTCACCAATCCAGATTCTGTGTTGTTTTCCTCATTTTCATTAACGACCGAGGATTGACATATTCCCTTTGAATTTTGCATTTGTGGCTTCCTAATATCAGTATTCATGTATTCCATGGCTCTCTTTTCTTTGAGTAAGAATTCTAGTAATCTTGGGAATTGTGCATCACTGTCATTGTCTTCTTCTTTTAGTACCCATTCTCGTTTCTGAACACTTGGTAGAATCTTTTCAATCTGACTCACCATGGTAGCGGCATTCATTTCACTTTCTAAGTTTATTTTCTTAAGGTCTAGCCAGCTGTGTTCAATTACGTCAACCATAGCAACAAATTTCTCATTATCCCCATCATGAATGAGTTTTGGTTTCTTTAGTTCACTTATGATTGCATCAGCTAGTTTGCGAGGCTTTCTATACTTTTTGTCCAGTCTGATAAACATTTCCTCATAATTGTCCTCCACTCCTTGAACACACTCTAGAGCTTCCCCTGTAAGACAACTCTTCAAAGCATAGGGGTAATTTCCAAAGTCTCTTTTCATTAATCGTTCATAGTCCTTTTTAAAAATTGGGTAGTCACGGATCTTACCAGAAAAGTACGGTCTTTTTACCCGTACTGCATTGGTATTTTCTCCACTTCCTTTGGCTGAAAGACTCGCTATAACTGCTCTTACACTGTCAGTTTTCATATCTATTTCGTCCATATAATGTTCATCATGTTCACAGACTGACCCAACATTAACCCTTGTCTATCGGGGCCCGACTTAAGTCCGTATCTAAAAACCTGGACTATGTGGCGGGGCCCGACTTAAGTCTGTGTGCAATTTTGGAGCAATATTGCCTCTGAGAGAGAGACGAGCGGTGGGCGGAGCGTAGGTCGGGCTCTGACCGTTCGCCACGGGTCCAGCGGGCCTACTGACGTTTACTCCACACACATCCACCCTCCCTCCCTCACTACACAGGGTATTATGTCTAGAAATTACCATATTTTAGGGATTTTTCCTTCGTCTTGCACGATCGTTGCAAGAGAACGCGTGGTCGTAGGAGGATGGTTCTGGTGTCATTGGAAAGCTGAATTAACGCCCTTTCAGGAATACATAATTGTATTACGCTCTGGCTCTTGTTTATGCATGAAAAGGAGCATGGAAACAAGGCCATTTAGGGTAAAAACCCCCGCTTGGCGGGTAGTAGAAATTCCTTACGGGCCCGCTCGTAAGGCGTTAATCATATATTCATCATGATACAATTCCATTTCTCCATAAGCCTGTAACCCTTCACTGAATTTCTGTTTCAATGCCTCTATTGGATCGTTGCATCTTATTCATTCATATAATAAATGTATTTCCTGTGTAAATTTTCTCTTACCATTTGCTCGCTTTGTTTTTATCAAGTCTAAGGATATAAGTTGGCTTCCATGGTAGAGCTGAAGTGTTGGGTTGCGTTGTCCGTAAGCCTGTTGGTGGTTGTAGTGCTGGTGGTATCCCCGGCCTCCGGTTGGTCACTCGGTTTGCTTGGGTCCTGTCCCACCTCGCCGTCCATGGCATGCCAGAGATTAAATGTTTCAGGATCGGACAGCCAAACACGAGATGTAGAACTTCTTTATTCTGGGTCAAGTTTCATCCTGAAAACAACAAACAAACTAAGAGCATGTTCTTTCCAAGAATTTAGTAATACAAATGTATATAATAAGTCTTGTTCAATCTATAAGTGATACCATAGACAAATAACACACCAATCGCTAAGCATATATATGGCTAATTCTTAATGTCAAATAAGTTGATAGAAATAAACATATATGAACTAATAAGTAAAACTCGTTAGATATAATTAAATAAGGTATGAGACTTCCAGTAAGTAATTACAATTAGTTTGCACCTTGCCACTAATGGAACCTTTCAATTAACTTTATATATTTATAATCCAATACATTAACGAACGAGGCAACTAAATTATTTCAGTTAACGAAAAGTAAGAATATCACATGTTGCTACACATCACACATAATTTGACTCTCACAATCAGACATGTCCGACATATTTCCCGCTAATCCAACCCAACAGATACATGAATAACCTCCCATAATTATAGGGAAACACCACAGCAAACTAATAGAACTACGATTCTTTATTATACATTACTATAATACTATTGTACGTAGAAGAGACAACGAGTTGACTTCGTCTGAATGAAAGGGTCAAATATTAAATATCAACTACCGTGCTAGCACCACTCTATTGTGTGTCCATGTATAAACCTGAGTAAGGCGGGTAACCTGCCACCAGCTGGTATCACTCCATACTGACTAACTATATAAATTCGATCCACTCACGTGTTCAATAACTGAGGGAATGAAGGGAGAAGGGAAGGGGGGAGAGGGGCAAAGAGGGGGACGGGTTGAACGTAGAACTAGCGCGTAATCTAGATAGAGAAGGAAAGGTAGGAGGGGAGGGGGGAAGTGAGCAATTAAATCTGAACACTAATTTCCACATATGTGCGCAATTTGTCATATACTATAGTCAAAGAACTGAGACAATGGTGACTTGTTGGAAAAGGAAGGAATTTATAAGGAAGCCCTCAGTAGCATATAAATGATCCGGAATGATCTGAACACTAATTTTTCATAAAACAATTTCTAAGGGTTTGAATTACCTTTGTTGCTCTATGCTAAACGGATTCGAGTTTGCTGTATCATTTATTATGTAGGGAGACCAACACTGCACAGGCTACTCCAAATGCGGCATCACAATACTTGTGTATAATTATATAACTATGTCTTTAATAATGACAATTTCTTCTAGTGAATCCTGGTGCTCTGTTTGCTTTGTTAGCATAGGTTTGTAGATTTTAGATTTTAATTTATAAGCACCCCTAGGTCTGTGATAGGCTCTTTACTTTTTCTCCACTCTTATATTATTTGTATTTCTTGTTTCAGGAGCCTATTTGTAGTATCTGACATTTGCTTATATTGCAGGGCATCTGCCAATTTTCTGACCACTCCGTGAATTTGTTTATATTTGATTGTAGACTAATTATATTGCTTTCCAAGGTTATTGCATTTTCTTTCTTGGTGTCATTGGCGAATTTGGAAATTATGTTATTGAATGCCTGAAGACAAAATAGTTAATAGGACCCATGTCAGTCAAGTGGAAGGAAGAAGGTGTGGAAAGCCGAGATGATGGTATGAAATGGTGTCAGAATGTATGAAAGGGGAATGGTTGAAGCAAGATAATTAGCAAATGGCAGGAATTAAGGAAGTTTCTTGGAGACAGTACATGAAGGTCTCTGGACCCTTTTAAGTGACAAACCTGGAATGTCTTTATCCCAGATGTTGATGTGAAGAGACCTTGTCCGGAAGTATAACATAAGCCTAACCTAAATTATATGTTAATTTAGAAATTAACAACCTCATAAAGGACTGGCAACATGGTTTCCAAATTAAACACTCATGTCTGACAAACCTCCTTGACTTTTTCCACGATATCTTAAATGTATATGACGAAGATACAGCAGTTGACATCGTCTACTTTGATTGTTTTTAAATCATTTGACAAAGTGCCTCACAATAGACTGATAGTAAAACTTTAAGCTCACGGTATTCACAGGTTTGTTCTTCATTGGATTTAGGAGTGACTAAGTGAGTGAAAGCAACGAGTGGTATTAAACGGTAAAGCCTAAAATCTGATGAATGTTACAAACAGTGTACCACAAGGCTCAGATCTCGGTCCAATTCTATTTATTATTTATATTAATGATATTGATGATGGGCTATCATGTAGAATCTCCAAATTTGCTGATGACACAAAGATTGCAAACAAAATAAACTGGTCATTGCACATAAAAGAGATTCAGAATAATATAGACAAGCTATCAAACTGGACTCAGACATGGCAGATTAATAATTTCAATATAGATAAATGCAAAGTACTCCACATTGGCAGTAAAAATGAAAGTGCAAGCTATTCGATTAACGGAACCGTAAATAAGGAAATGGATCTTAGAGTAACTATAACAAGATATTTAAAACCTGCCCAACAAGTCGCTGAAGTTGTTAAAAAAGGCAAATTAAATTATTGGCTTCATTGGGAGATCTTTTAAATATACATCCAAAAAATGTTATACGCACTTTATATGATTCATTGGTTCGTCCTCATTTGAAATATTGTGTCCAGTTTTGGTCCCCATATAATATAAAGTACATTGCAAACTAGAAAGAGTAAAACGGAGAGCAACTATAATAATTTCCCGACTAAGAAATAAACTACATGAAGAACAAATAAAAAGAGTTAAACTTATTTACCTTGACAAACTGCAGAATTGGAGGGGACCTAATCCAAGTTTTTAAAATTATCAAAGGTCATGAGAACATGGATGCAAGTAAGTAATTAACACTGGATAACTCATATTACACAAGAAATAATGGTTACAAAATTGTCGGATAGGCATTTCATTCACATGGGGTGAAGCACTTCTTTTTCAACTGATTGGTCAGCTTATGGAATGAATTGCCTAGAACTGTTTTAGAGTGCCATACAGTCCAAATATTCAAATATCGCCTTCATAAATATCATGCCATAAACCCCCGACTGACTGGGTTTGTGCCTGAGTAATGTGACCGTTTCAGTATCGTTTACAGTACTGTAATTATGTTTTCTGACCACAGTTTTTCTTGAGCTGAAGCCCTTCAGTTGATGGCTGTGGCAATCGTGTTTTTGCAAGCAGCCTAGCAAGGTCCATTAATTCTGTTGTTGCTTGCCTTCCTTTGTATATACCTTTGTATCTTGATTTCTGGGGCTGATGAGTGATTGTTGTTTCTGAATGCTTGTGTGCATGCTATTTGTGGGCGAACTGTTATATGTGTTTTTCTCCTGTCACCTCTTTTCCTTTCTTTTGTATCTTGCTGATCCTCCCTACACCTTGTGGGAGTAAGGGCTGGCTACTGACTGAGTGACTGACTAATATTGATTTCGTTGTCTTTGTCATTAATGTATATTATAAACAATATTGGACCCCTGGGGGGCTCCACTAGTCACTGGAATCCAAGCTGATTCTACTCCATTAACCTGGGAAGCGCGCGCTATTGGTTGTTCAAACCCTCCCGCCAAGCGACGATATTTTACTTCATTCCCACCTAAAATCGTATTTTTACCATAAATATCGTTATTACTTATTCATATGCGCCTATTTTACGTTTAATATGAAGATATTAACATGTAACAGCAAGCAATAAAACAAGTGGGTAGAGTATATGGGGGGTGAAAAAGATTAATTATTGCCGACCATCCAGTCATGAAGTGAGAGGCTAACGTGTGACGTATATCCTCCCTCTCAGAGGCCTGAAGGCAGACTGAGCCCTCAGTCTTGCTTTCTTTCTCTTCCCACACTCTCGATATGCGCAGTAGACGACCTTGGAACCGGGTTGGAGAATATTAGCGCGATAAATAAACCGATAAACAAGGGAATAAGAGGAAAAATAGGTGATAATTGAACGGGGTGGGGGGGGAAAGGAGAGGGTTTGACACATGTGGAGGAGTGATAGAAGGTATGGAGGGAATTATCTCACTTAATCACACATTCATTTGTTTTGAGTGCTACTTGAGTCTTTTAAAATATTTTATTTAAGCCTTGGATCTCAAGAGTCCCGACGCCTTTCTCAACCAAAACCTCTTAAGAGTCTCGGCGCCGTTCCCGGGTTAATGATTACTCTCTACTTTCTTTCATATAAACAGTTACTTATTCAAATGTGTGTTTTGCCCTGCATTCCTAAGATCTCGACCTTCTGAAACAATTTATTATGAGGGACCTTGTCGAATGGCCTTTGAAAATCGAAGCACAGTATATCAAGACTATTGGTCAAATCATAAATTTGTATTCAGTAGGGTGTCATAAATTCGATAAGGATCGTTAGGCCTGCTATCTTTGCTATGAAGCCTTGTTGACTATTATTGATAAGAGTGTGATTCTTTATGAAAAGTACACTTTCGTCTCTTATGATTGATTCTAATAATTTTACAATTACGGAGTTTAGGCAAATGGGCCTGTATTTACCTGGTAGTATTTTTTCGGTCTGCCTATATAAATATTGGTGTTATATTTGCTGTCTTCCAGTCAGTGGGTAAATATCCATGTTGGAGTGACATATTCAAATTTGGGTTAGAGCTTCCGCAACTTTGTCTTTGACCAATTTTAGGATTTTAGGGATAGACATGTCTGGGCCGGGAGATTTATTGATTTTTAGTATATAAGTCTCCCTCATGATATTTGATTAACTGATCTTGAAGTCACGAGTATAGCTTAGCATGTTTGATTAATAGCTTGTGGAGTAACCATGTTGATAGCAATGGTATAAACGGAGTTGAAATAATCGTTAGGAGAAGGGACTATGTCTCTGTTGTCTGTTTGTAGAACACTTTGAATGCTAAGTATGGGCCCTATAACACTTTTGATTTGTTTGTTACTGTTCATACATCGGTATATTTGTTTGTATTAGTTTCGCCTGTGTAAACGGTTCCTTTCCCTAATTGCTCTACTGATATTATTATCGTACCAAAAGGGTTTGTTAATATTCTGTCTGTGTCTTTTGCACAGGGCATGTTACTTGGGAGCATTCATAAAAATGTCTTTTAATCTTTCCAATATATCGTCAGTGTTGGTGAGTCCTTCCAGATGCAAATGAATGTCTTTTGGTTCATTTTTAGACTATTTAAGTCTGCCATATTAGAATTGGGAAAATATCTTTCGCTGATACTGTTATTATGCGAAAATGTTAATCTGGAACCTGAGGATATTATGGTCACAGTTAGATATTAGTGCCCCAACTTCTAGGTCAGAAATAATATGTTTTTGGGTCGTGATTACTAGGTCTAACATATTATCTTGCCTCGTGGGTTTCTGAACTAATTGATGTAGGAAGTTATCTCTATTAAATTCGGTCATTGTTTCTGATGCATAGCCAGATCCATATTAATTATCTCCAAAGAATATAGGGAAGATTAAAATCTACTATGATAAGGGTTTCTTTTGTTGATACCGTTTTTGCAGAATTTTGTATAGGGATGTATCCTTTTGAATGGTATGAGTTGGCCGACGATAAAACACAAACACATTAATGTCCATATCCATGACATTACTTTGGAGACAGGTTTGTTCGTAGGGAAACATAGTTTAAGAAGGAAAAGAAGAACGAGAGCTTTCACAACAAAGTCATCTTTATTGGTCAGTTGTATCGACGTACTAAGTATTTGCCATTTTCAGTGGATCTAAATAGCCAGAAATTTTTCAAATTAGAAAACAAAAGTATTTATATTTAACACCTAACGAGCGGCCTAGGCGGTAAATAATATGTAGCCACCAGCGGGGTGTTTTTACCCAAAATAGGGCTGTTTACATGATCATTTTCATGCCTAAATAAGACCCAGAGTGTAAAACAAGTATCTATCCCTGAAAGGGCATAAACAGAGCTTTCCAATGACACCTCAACGATCCTTGTATGACCGCTAGTTTTCTTGCAACAATCGCGCAACACGAGTGCAAAAACCATGTAATTCGGTACTTTCCCTAAACAATTCACTGTGTAGCGAGTGTGAGAGGGTGGAGGAGGGTGGGATTCATGTCAGTTGGTCCACCGCGGTGGTCTGGAGCAGTCATACGCTCGCTACTCTCCTGCCACCACTTGTCTCTCTCTCTCAGCAACATTACGTGCTGAAAATGCCACACGACTTTTGTTGTGAGCCGCCACATAGTTCAAATTTCTTTCACTCGACATATGATGCGCGCCGCCAGTTAAGGGTAAATATTATATTATGTATTGACCTCGATTGATTTTCGAGATGCTAACACGAGTTACAGCATGATCCCTTACCCCATTACTACCTCCGTATTATCTAGGGCAGCATGTTTTGGATTTCACCGGAGTCTATGTCGAGACTATGGTGTATGGGGGTTAGAGGACTAGCAGGTGGGGGTGTGAGAGAGGGGTGGGAAAGGAGTTGGGGGTGTGTTGAACAAGCAGGTGGGGGTGGAAGGTGTGAAAGAGAGTTGGACGGGGGCATAAAGGGGCTTTCCCACATTCACGACTACTCACAATTTTTCATCGCCGAATCCATGACAAATGAAATTCGCAAGGATTTGGAACAAATTCATGTTTTTGACAGTTACAATATGAATGTTTGTCGAAACTCGAAATTGTGAGGGCACTTAAATTTGAATTTCAGGCAAACGAGACAGAACGACTTCATGCGATTCTTGAATGATTCCTCGGCAACTCACTGCTGACGCCGTTGCCGAACATCGGTGATGTTTTCCACAGTGAGCGATGGTAAGGTGAGACTTTTTAATTGCACTCAGGTAATTATGTCCACTCTACCTTCCCCTCCTTGTTGCTGATATATAAACAGCATTAACGAGTCCCACACACCATTCACACCTCAACCATCGCACGTACTTGTCAGTTCTCAGCAATGTCTATGCAGGAAGAATGTGATATAGATTTACTGCGGTTGCACTTTGATATAATAAATCAGCTGCAGCATATGTTAGCTGTTTTATTTGAGCAGGAAGTCAAGGAGGAGGAGATTGAGAAGAAAAGGAAGAAGCAAAAACAGCGGTCGGTGTGGACGAGGAGTGCACACAACACTATCTCCAAATTGTGCCTGAGGTGTGTGAGGCCATTGTACATGTGTACATGAATGAAATGGTTAATTGTTCAATCACATCTGATTGTTTAAGGGTTAGTAATTTTTTTTTTTTTTTTTTTTTTTTTAAGAGACAATGAACGGAGGAAGGAAAAACACAGATAAAACAAAAAGGTCCATGTGCCTAAAGGCATCCTCCATTCATAAAATGTTTGTAACAACTGGATTTAAACATTTGTAGATTGTAAGTTTGTGGAAAGCAATTCGAGGGAAGTGAATTCCAAAGAGTAGTAGCTCTGGGGATAAATGAATTCTGATAAGCAGAAGTCCTGCATTGTGGAGGAGAAAGTGTAAATTCATGGGCGCTCTCAGCTGCCCTAGTTCTACGGGGAAAGATGTGGAGAGGCGGCACAATTGAAGCAAGTTCCTCGGAACAATTGCTGTGAAAATATCTGTAGAATAATGCAAGGGATGCAACGTTTCTTCGTATGGATAATGTAGGAAGGTCCTGTGTGATTGCAGGGTTATTGATTAATCTAATAGCTTTATTTTGAATTTTGTCCAACTGCCTCAATGCAACCACTCCACTTCCACCCCACAGAGGTGAACAGTAATCCATCTGAGAACGCACATGACTTTTATATATCACGGCCAACTGCTCGTCAGTGAAGAATTCTCGAACTCTGTACAGGAGTCCCAGTTTTTTAGAGGCATTCTTAGCAATGCTTCTAACATAATGTGTCCAGCTCAAGTTAGTAGTTAATGTTACACCGAGAATGTCAATACTAGGGGAAGTGGGAATATTTACATCATTAAAAAATATATGGGAGTCAGTGAGATTCTGTCGGTTAGAAAATTGAATGTACTTGGTTTTCTGTGCATTAAAGGAAACTAGATTCTTTTGTCCCCATCCATCAATTCTAGAAAGGTCCTGGTTCAGAGAAATTGCAGTGTTTATTTTTGAATTTATAAGATCGGGTTGGGTGAAAGAATTGGTAAATGTGAAGGAACTGTGGAGTGTTGAGTCATCTGCGTAGGAATGTATTGGATTATGAGTGGTAGATATGAGATCATTGATATGAATGAGGAACAGAATTGGGGCCAAAACTGATCCCTGGGGAACACCAGCATTTATTGAGTGAAATTGAGAATAAAGGCCATCTACCATTACACGTATTTTTCTGTTATGAAGATAAGAAGAAATTAGTGGAACTAATGATGCAAGGCCGTAGTGTGACATCTTCGACAATAAGGATTGATGCCAGACTCTATCAAATGCCTTTGATATATCCAGTGCTATTGTATGTGTTTCACCATGTTGGTCTGTAGCTTGGTTGATTTGATGCGTAAGAAGGCATAGCATGTCTGCAGTTGATCGACATCGTCTAAAACCATATTGCCTATCACTGATTAATTTATTATTCTCAAGATGCTTAATTATGTGATTATTTAATATAATTTCAAAGACTTTACCAAGAGTGGAAGTTATAGCTATTGGTCTGTAGTTTGATGGATCTGAAGAGGCACCTTTTTTAGGAACTGGATGGATGTTTGCTTCTTTCCAGGGTACTGGGAAGCATGAGGTATGAGTACACAGACGGAAAATTTTGCCAATACAGGAGCGAGCACCAAGGAGCAATTCTTAAGTACTATTGGAGGAATTTCATCTGGACCAGGAGCCTTATCTACCGAGAGATTCTGCAAAATAGTTTTGACATGTCTGGTGTGGATCTTAAGTGAGGGAATTTCAGGCGAATTAAAATTAAGTACAGGGACATCTTGATTTATTTCATCTAAGGTTGAGTTGGTGGAGAAAATATCCGCAAGAAGGTTAGCTTTTCCTCGTGGGTCACTTACAAGATTGCCAGTCGGAGATTTTAATGGTGGAATGGATGAAGCAGTAGTGAAGTTGGATTTAAATGAGTTAAGAGTAGACCAAAATATTTTGTTATCATTTGGATTATTTAGAAGTTTATTTGCCTGCTTGTGGAGAAAGTTTGATTTAGTTAGGTTTAATACAGTTTTGGCATGATTTCTGATGTTTCTAAAGTAATTAAAGGCTTCATGTGTTTTTGATCTTGTGTATGCATTGTAGGCTATTGCTTTTTGTTCAGTTACTCTAGCACAATTATGGTCAAACCATTTAGGTGAATTAGATCTTTTACTGTACTTTTGATGAGGAATAAAAGTTTCCATTCCAATTTTTACAAAATCTTGTATGTGGCTCAAGGTGGAGTGTGCATCATTAGAAAAGAAAGAGGTCCAGGGAATATCAATAAAGAAACCTTGAAGACCCTCCCAGTCTGCCCTATCGTAATGCCATTTAGTCACCAAAACAGGTTCAGAGTGGGAAGGTGTGGTAGGTGATAGACAGGTGGCCTGTATCAGACAGTGATCAGAAGATCCAAGCGGGGACCTCACTGTAACATCATAATTTTCTGAATTGGTTGTTAAAAATAAGTCCAGTAGGTGGGAATTATGATTAGATTATCTGGTACACGGGTGGGTTGGTTGACTAGTTGAGTGAGATTAAATGAGTCTGCAAATAGCTCACATTCAAGACCAGCATCATCAGTCCTGGCTGAATGAGTGAGCCATTCAACATTATGGACATTAAAATCACCCAACACAGTGATTTCAGAAGAAGCATTTAAGTTGAGGACACTGAGTTGTGAGGACAGAGAATCAAAAAGACTTTGCTCTGGAGGAGTATTTGGGGAACGGTAGATGCAACATATGTATTTAAATTTACCAGCAGAAATTAATTTGTATATAGAATAATCAAAATAGGGACAATTGAAACTAGTAACCTCCTCCAGGGCAATTTCAGATTTTGCGAAGCAACATACACCTCCTTTAGGTCTGAAATTTTGGAGCAGTTGATAACCTGGAAAATTAAATCTAGACGTGTCAGATGTGGATGTTACTTGAGTCTCTGTCAAAAAAAGGAGAGTAGGGGATTCTGCTTGAAGAAATTGGTGTACAGAATTGATGTTAGAGTGAAGTCCCCTTATATTACTAAAGAAAAAGCTGCACCGACGAGCAGCTTTGGGACGTTGCAATGCTCTTGACACAGTCGCATGATGACGACCGGGAGGGCCCTGTGTCAATGACCCAACCCTGCCGGGGGTGGATATCCGAGGGACCACCAGGTTTGCTCTTAACAATTGTACTGCCATGTTTATTGGGTAAGGTGTATGGTGTTACATGTATGATATGTAGTGGGAAGAGTAGTGTTTTATGGATAGAGGATAGCAATGTAGGGCAATGTCGTGAAGTTGGATGTGTATGTTATATAAAGAGGGTTTTCCTGATACCCCTGATGTGTGAGGCAGAAAGATATGTATCCAGCTACCAAGGCCTGGGAGAGAAAATGGAATTCAGGCTATTCCCTGAGTCTCCCGAAACCTTGGCGGTAGTACTTCCCTGGGCGGGGCTGCCTACCCCTACTACCTACAAATTGCTTTTTTCCTGAACCCCCTTCTCCTTCATGTTTATTTTCAAATTTGAAGATTTTCGCCAATTTCTTTGTCAATATTAACACCTGTGCTGCCAACATAACTACTACACAAACTTGCATTTCACACACATAATATGACAAACACACATATACACGAATCACACACATTACTATCTCCCTTAGTTATCAGCTCTTATATTTGTTATTTGGTCTCTATGGAATCTGTGAAACATTTCTGATTTGATGGGCTAAATAATATTATTATTCCACTAACACATAATCAATAATAATAATAATCGTCTAGTTACTTATATAGCGCTTGTTCTCCTCCTTCGAGGATTCACAAGCGCTTGGCTTTATTTAGTCTACCAGAGACCATTACCCATCCCCCTTGCTAATGGGGAGATGGTAACCGCCGGCTATATCCCAGAAAAACTTTTCAATCAGAGCGGGGATTGAACGCTAGACCTTCAAAATGGGATTCAGGCACGCTATCAACTGAGCCAGCCGGACGGCTAATACATGTTAAACATGTTTTTCCCCAATCTTTAAATATTTCAGCGAGCTCACTGAGAAGTGAAAGCGATAGATATGTATCAGAAAACATATGACGCAACTAAATTTGAATGATAAGTTGCCAACACCTTACCATTCAGCTTCACAGAAAATGAGGTAAACATCTGTATTGTGCTCTTTTGTCATAATAATAATTATTATAATGGTACAATAATATTTTCTTCAATTCCATGGCATTAGAAACTAAACAGTGATTAAACAAACATCAAACAACAAATAATTCTCTCCATTAATAAGGGAGATAATTAGATATATTAGATAGATAGGAAGGAAGAGGGAAGGGTTCGTTAGGTCCATGGAAGTGATAAAAGGGTCCATGGAAGTGATAAAATGCAATAATATATGAAATTATAATGTATTATTTACATATTTATTTCTTGGGCAACTTTTTTTGTTTTATATATTATGTTCTCCCCACTAACCAACTTTACTCCTAAACTCGATTAATGAAATTAACAAACACATGTATATAATATATAATATATATATAGTGTTGACTGCCGTGGTGTAGTTGATAAAAGCGTCGGCTATCGTCCTGACGGTCGGCGGTTCGAACCCCACTGAGAGATTAGAAACATATATATATATATATATATATATATACAGAATAATATATATATATTATATATATATATATATATATATATATATATATATATATATATATACAGTATAATATATATATTTATATATATATATATATATATATATATATATATATATATATATATATATATATATATATATATAATATACTAGCAGGGGTACCCGGCGTTGCCCGGGTAATCACCATAATCACCATCACTACTACCACCACTACTACTACCATAATTACCATCATCAATCACTACTACCACAATCATCACAATACTACTACTACCATAATCACCGGCCTCGACCTCCCTGTGCCTCATTAAACGGCGACCTCGATTTCGGCCGCTAAATGACCTCCGATTTTAGATCTGACCTCATCCGTAACCCCATTTTGGGGGGCTGCGAACAACTTTCGTTCCATACACCTTTTCGATCGGAGGCCTCCTTCTGCCCCAAACGGCCATTTTTTTCATTTAAAAAAAATATATATCAATTTCGGCCTCGAAACGACCTCCGATCGTGGCCTCGCCCCCTCTATGCCCTGACCCAGGTTAATTGACACCCACATGCAAAGTTTCAGCTCCCCAGGTCCAAAACTGCGGCCGCCTATTAAGAACACACACACACACACACATAGACAATCAAAAATATTATATATATATATATATATATATATATATATATATATTTTGTCACAATGACCAGGGTCTTTTAGGGTCTTTTAGGGGTAGCCAGACTTTAGTAGGCCCCTGCCTTCTGTATGCAGCTGTGCCAAGTCTATTAGAAAGACCTGGTATTGTGAGTTTCACTCCGATATCCTTCTAATTGCACATGTTTAATTTTGCTGGACCTCTAAGCATTTTTGTCTAAATAAACTTTTGTGCAGAATGAGCCAATACTCTTATCAGTTTCGGGTATGAAATTGATAGCGGCAACCTTGTGTCAGCGTGCAAGCGAGGGGAGGGAAGGGGAGGAAGGAATGTTGCTCGTGTCTCCCGGGTGGGAGGTGATTTTGGCTGGCACCAGGAGTTTTGTTTAATTACGTGACCATTGCAAGTTTAGTTGTGTTACAATATCGAGATATACTTTATTTTATCTGCCATGCTATTTTAGCCAATATGTTAACACAGGAATATGTTATTATAAGTTATTCTTGTGAAGTGTCCTAGTGTTATCATATCGTGTGGTGATATATTGCAACCATTTAGTTTTGAGGCCGACTGCTTCTAGTGACGCGAGGCCTCGCCATTCTCTGCTAGGCAGCCAGACGCATGGGTGGTGCGCTCTCTCTCTCGTTGCCCACCAGTCTGCCCCTTGTGTTGTCCTTGCTTGCACAGATATTAACGGAACGTAATTAACAGAGAATTCTAGACATTCATTTATTCTTTTGATTATTCTTTTCCTCTGATCAGCATTTATTATATTTCCATTTTTATCATATGTCCTGTACCTCCGGTGGCTTACTTCGGGATCCGTGAAAGGGAAAGCTGGGAGGCTTGCCGGGGTCCTTATTAATAGCACTGTTAATCCCATAGACATTTCACGCATACACACACATCCATACCCCTACATATTTTTCCCAGTGTTTGTGCTTAGGACCCGGTAATAACCTTGACGGTTCTGCCCCAGCGATTGTGTTTGTTCCCTGTCTCGGGTTTCGAACTGAGGCAACGGAGTGTTTAATATTAATTAGAAATCAAGCTTCAGTCTGGACTCCCCCCATAGTTAAGTGAGTGTGGGAGGTGGACTCTCTAGAGTTCATTGTCTTTGGGCGGTATCTCACTGGGGGGGCTCAGGATGAAGTAGGATATATTGGTATGATATTAGGTGTGGTCAGGGCAACCTGCTTCCACTAATATCACCCCGAGGTTAGTAGTCATATTAGGACACTGCCTTGTATTGTTAGTTCATTAGTATATGTGCTTGATAATATATTATTAGGTGCAACTCTCTTGTTTGGTGTTGATTAGGTGTGGTGGTCAACCTGCTTCCACTAATATCACCCCGAGGTTAGTAGTCATATTAGGACACTGCCTTGTATTGTTAGTTTATTATTATATGTGCTTGATAAAATATTATTATGTGCAACTATCTTGGTTGAGAGTGGATTACCGTTGGCTCGATTGCACACGGTTTAGTACTGTCGAGGGTGCGCATAGCCTGTTATTCTCGAAGTACATCTGCACCGCAACCCAGCATTGCTAATCCCGGTGTTGGTTTCGGGTTCTCGTAGCTAGTAGGTTACATGAGTATTTCTGTTCTACATATTATTCAGAATAAGAGCAGGGCAGCGTGCACCTTAAAACCCTGCTCAGGTAATGTTCCAGAAGTGTGGCGAAATTAGCAATGTGGCCCCATATGGTTACCGGCACTTAAAACGGCTCTCACCCGAAAACTAATTGATGGATTTTAAATTTCTTGATACCAATAGAAACTATAATTAATGCTTAATATTATGTTAGGAGCAAATTACACTACTGTAAATAGGCCTATTAAGTCTTTAAACAAAAAAAAGTAGTGAAAAAAAAAGGGTCAAAACAAGTGAGGCATATCTCATACATTACATAAGCTGGATTAATTTGGTTGCAGGGCCGTGGAGGGGATGGCTGAGGGTCTTGGGTGACAAGAAGGCAGAACTCTGGGGCTAAAAAAAAGTTCGATACGAAGGGGAAATTTGTAGTACACATTTGGGATTATGGACCCCATATGGTGACCGGACAGGTTGGTACAGGAAAGGGGAGGAGAGACAGCGGCGGCTCACACCCTCTCCCAGTCGTAGGACGATGTAGACTGACTGCTCGTCGTCGTGACTTCTTGCCATCGGCCTCCGGCCGTGAAATATTCGCGAAAAACGTGTTTTATGCATGCGCGCGGACCCCATATGGGACAAATATGCCTGAGCAGGGTTAAACCCTGAGAAGAGCCTGGAAGTGTTTATTGTGCTCTTGCCTGTTGCGTCGTGGTCTTGCTTGGTAGAGAGACAAGGTGCATATAGAGTCTCTAAGCAACTGAGGTCCAGATTCGTAACAATATATATATATATATATATATATATATATATATATCATGAAGGTGAAGATCAGAGACAGCGTAAACAACAACATCTTTATTATTTTCTATGAATGCAAGCTTTCGGCAACTGCTACTGCCATGATCACGCCTAAAAAAGAACAAGATACAACATATAGTAGAAACATTGAATTATGTAAAAGAATAATTCTAATATTAAGTAATAATCTAACGCCAAATTGATCCTTATTATAAGTTGAGGTGTATACTTAATAGAATAAACGAATAGTGGAAAATACGAGTAAAGCCATACAAATCTGTTTCTTGAAGAGAGATGAAATATGAAAAAATGCGAACAATTATATAGTTATAGAATCCCAACATATTGAGAATGAAATTAATATTAGCGAAACATAATTTGCTAGTCTGAATATGCCTGTGTAAGTATGAAAGAAATTTATGACACACATAAAGCAAGGATAGCAAAATGAAAGACTTGAGAGAGAAGTAAAGAAAAGAACATACCAAGGGCTGCTAACGGTTACTCGGAAAAACAGAGTAACTGGGCTGGGTGGTCCTGTTTAGCTATGGCTGGACGCAAGCGGTGTGTATAGAGAGCCTCCATGATATCCAGGTAGGTAGCGGAACGGGAACTGGCTAAAATACTAAAGTGATCCCTATTTATAATGTATATATATATATATATACAGTATATATATATATATATACATTATATACAGTTATACATATATATATATATATATATATCATATATACATATATATATATATATAATATATATATATATATATATATATATATATATATATATATATATAGATATATTATTTCAGTTGCTGAGAGACGGTATACGAAAATAATGGAACCCCATAACCCCATAACATAATAATGAAAATAATGCTTCATTTTTCTACCGAAAAATGAAGCAAATGCACCTTGTCTCTCTACCAAACAACACCACGACGCAACAGGTAAGAGCTTTATGAACGCTTCCAGGCTCTTCTCAGGGCTTAAGGTGCACACTGCCCTGCTCCTATTCTGAATAATAAGTAGAACAGAAATAATGCTGTAACTTACTAGCTACGAGAACTCGAAACCAACACCGGGATTAGCAATGCTGGGTTGGATAATCAAAACAGTTAAATACATATAGGCTACCAGCAGACATCAACGAAAAAAAAAGAGTGCAGGTGAACTTCGAGCATAACAGGCTATGCGCGCCCTCGACAATACTATACCGTGCGCAAACCAGCCAACGGTAATCCACTCTCAACCCAAGAGAGTTGCACATAATAATATTGTATACATATAATGAACTAACAATACAAGGCAGTGTCCTAATATGACTACTAACCTCGGGGTGATATTAGTGGAAGCAAGTTGCCCTGACCACCTCTAATATCACACCAGTATATCCTGCTTCTACCTGGGCCCCCCAGTGAGTTACCGCCCAAACAATAAACTCTTAGAGTCCACCTCCCACACTCACTTAACTATGGGGGGGGGGGGGGGGGGGGTTCAGACTGAAGCTGGATTCCTAATTAATATTAAACTCTCGGTTGCCTCAGTTCGAAACCCGACATAGGAACAAACAATGGCTGGGGCAGAACCGTCAAGGCTGCTGCCGGGTCATAAGCACAAACACTGGGAAAATATGTAGGGGTATGGATGTGTGTGTGTGTGGACTGTCTATGGGGTTAACAGTGCTTATTAGTAAGGACCCTGGCAAGCCTCCCAGCTCTTCCCTATAGTGGAGCAGATAACTGCAAATTTCAGGAGAATCGTTATTTCCGGAAACAAGCACCAAATTTGGCACACATTCTCCTTGGGGATTGCTCTTTTGATAAAACCCGTTAGCCACCTAAAAATTCAAGATGGCGGCCATATTTCAAGATGGCCGCCTTTGAATATACAGAAATATTGCATTTCGCAATAAAATAGCAAAGACTTGTCCTATTTGAATGATCTTGGTGTCAAATCATACATTTTTCACTATGTAGAATCCGAATTTGGAACCATGGACTTACTCACTAGCTTCCTTGTACCATAATATCAGTCCCGGAATCCTAATATTCTGCTAAATTAGAGGTTCATGTTACGTCTGACTCGGCTAAAATGCATGGTAGTGTATATCGTAGTAGTGTTAGAGGTTTAGTATGTGTAGCATCTTCCTGTACAAGGCTTCCAAACTGGACATGACACGATGCGGTGGGGGGGGGGGGGGGGGGCGTTGAGAGACTTGCAGCGGAAGGTGTAGAGTAGTAGTTCAACAGAGTGGATGTCAACGCACAGCCAGGGCACACTGGTGGCACCGCTGCTGTGAAACAGCATGGGGTTCAGTATCAGCTGAATAATTAGTTTAGTGTAGCTAAATAATTAGTTTAGTGTAGCTAAATAATTAGTTTAGTGTACCAAATGCTGTCTAATAAGCCCGAAGCTTTGAAGCTTGGTGTGAGCATCGCAAACTGCAAAGTCCCCAGTTTCATTTCTGGTATATGGTGCTGTCAATGGAACTGGTGATCCTCTTGTTGATCCGATCATTCAGGGAAGCCAACTTCTTCCTGTACTGTCAGTCACTGGCTGAGCTGATACCATACTTCTTTGCCAACAACAATGTAAACTATGCACGGTGGCTTCCGATCCACTACAGAGACATGGTGACCCTGGAACAGAAGCATCCTCAGCTGGCTCAGGAGTTCCAGAGTGGAAACTTTGTTGTACACAAATCGAGCCGACAGTTCTCAGCAATGGCTATTGACCAAGCTCACGAGCAGGCCAATGCTGTCATCAAGGCAGACGGGGGTGTGATCGGCGTGACTGAAGACCCATCAGCACTGAGAAGATGGATGATAGCTGGTCCTCAAGTCAGCCACTTGGTTGCACAGTATGAGGCAGCATGTGGGACCAAAGAGGGTACTGAACACACCAGCCACCATGAGGAGACAGAATGAGCACAAAGAGTGTTCCTTGAGAAAGTAGAAAAGCTCTCACAAGCCATGACAGATATGTGCAATCCTTTCCAGGAGGAGAGTCGGGACCTGCTTTCGCTTGATACAAAGGATATTGCTCACCACACTGCCGCCGAGCTGATTGGCACACACCTTGAGAAAGGCAAGGTCTGTTTCCTGGAGTTTATGAAGGGACTGGAAGGGGAAGAAGAATCCACCTTCTATGAACTAATCAAGAAGAACAGGGTTGACTTTTTCCGACAGGTACCAGCCTCTGTTGACTCTTCAAAGCAAAAAGTGCTGAAGGAAGACTGTCAACTGTTCTCCAAGCTGTTCATATCATGCCAGAGCAGAGAGTGTGACTTGAAGGAGTTCTTCCTTCATGTGAACCAGTTGTGACGCCTCCGGCGTTAGCAGAATGGTTGCGTGGAGCATTGCAGCTCGCTAGCACTCGCCAGGATGGGGGGATAGGCTACAGTTGTCCTAGAATGATCTGCTTTATTTCATTAGTGTCGTGTTGCCACAGACAGTCTAGAAATGGTCTTTGTTTTGGTCTCTGACCGCGCCTTATATTTTATATTCGCTATAATATAAATGTTGCTTGTGTGGGAGGCGAGCGAGAGAGTGTGAGGGGGTACACCCGGCAGCGAGGTGAGCTATGACGCGGCTCGCTTGGGCGCTGACGGCGTTGGCGGCCGGGTGGTCAACTAGTCCCTTCCCGTCGCTGCCTCGTGTTCTTTACCAGCTCAGAGCTTGCCTGACACGCGTATCGCCTACATCCATTGCAATTCTGTCCCCCATACTCGCTACTTTGCATACTATTTCTCTCTCTCGACTTCTCCTTTCTCATTCTCTAATCTTTATTAAACTCAACATCCCTTCTGGTTTCAGCATAGACGTTCACCGTCGACCAGTCGTATTGTACGCGAAGCTCTCAGATATTTCCATGTATTAGGTTAAGGAGGTATTATGCTTTATTGAGGGTTAGAGAGACGGACTTTTCCGTATGTGCTCTCTCGGGAAGGTTGTAGACCGGTATATGTCTCCCTTGCAGGGTGTTGAGTGATTCTTCTTGGTTATCTAAAGCTAGACTAGGGGTAAGGTTACTGTGTCGTTGTCTCCGATGTGTGCAGTGTTAGCTAAGCTCTGCACGACATCGACAGGTACTGTGGGAGCCTAAGTTGTCTTCGGGTTGGTTTACTTTGTGAGCACAGCGCTGTGGTGTGAGAGGGCCATAGCCTATCCCTCACAACATAGTGCTGCCTCTTTGTGTTGACTTCTGAGGGATCGCCAGGATAGAGCTAGGTACTAGAGACCTAGATTTATCAAGAGAGCATTCCCGTCATATAACGTAATCTTCATTATACCACCCTCGGACAACGTTAGGCTACGAGCCGCATGCTCGCCCATTGTTGCCCTGCCTTGATACCCCAGCTAGACTTTATTAACTGAGCAGACACTGGTTAGAGATAAGCCCCATTATTATATGTATGCAACATTATTATTCACTGCACTTTTGAGCCGAGGTTGTTGTTGAGTTGCACAACCCGAGTAGGCTGTTGCATTGTGTCACGAAGCATTTCTTTAGTTGTCGAGCATTACTACCTTTGCGCAGTCTTTATTATTCGCCTGCCTATTATTACTATATGTCCTAGCATTTATTGTGACCCGTATTCTGCATTATAATTGTTCAAGATTCTTTACGAACATCTTCCCAGCATCAGACTTATTTTAGAAGTTTCCAGTTGATGTTGCAGGACTAGCATTGCACTTTCTTTAATACAGGAGTGCCAGTTATTTGAGTATCTACCGTAATGTTAATTAATCACGTTAACTATCTTTTCTTTGTGTAACATAATCGAGTAATCTTTTACTGTTTGAGAATAGGCTGTTTCATTGAGCGTCAGCCTAGAGTGTGTGCACCAGTTACCGAGTCATAGGATACCTCGTTGTCCAGGCACGACTCAGGGCGGTAATGGTGTTTTGTTTTCCAGTGTTTAAGGCAGGGGTTGGATCTAGTGTTACCGTTGTTGCATTTTGCCATTATCTAGTCCAATGTTGAAGAGCCCTGTGTCTTTGAGAACCTGGATCGTAACAAATGGCGACCTAGCTCAGGATCTTTTGAACTAAGAGATAATTGCAGGATTGTTGTGGTCATTTGTTTTATTGAGGAATATAGTGGGCACGTTAGATTTTGTTTGGCAAAGTAGTATAGCACTTGAGAGTCTTCAGACATTTTTGGCAAGTGAATAGTGCTACATAGGAGCTTGGGTACTTTTTTTTTTTTTTTATAAACGTGAGAATTTTTGGTGGACACCATGGGAGACGAATCAGATCATACTGAGGGTTCAGGGAATGATGCAGGCTCTGATGGGCAGATGCCAGGGGGTTAGTAGCTAGTGAGGAGGCCGCAAAGAAGTTTTTGGAGGTGCCTATAACAGCTGATCGACTAGAGGGAATTAGCAAGTATGGTCTACAGTGTTTGGCTCCCCTCATGGGGCTTAAGGTGGCTCATGGCATCAAGAAGAACGATTTGAGGGCTTGCGTACTGGGGGCGGCTAGTGAGGTCCAAGGTGGAGAGGGTGCTCGGGGACTTCTGCTCGAGCCCCCCCTCCACTCTACTCCCATCGGGACCTCTAGGATGCCGGAGTTTAGTACGTTCCCGCAGGCCGATAGCCGCTGGCAGCGTGGTTTAGGATCGCTGGGTGGGCCTCCAATAGTTGCACCTCCTCCTCAAAGTTTCACTACAGAAATGCTCTTCCAGCTTGAGATGGCTAAGGTTAAACAACAGACTGATCTCGAACTCGCGAGAATAAAAGCCCAGTCGGAGGCTGAGTCTACCAGGTACCGTGCAGATATCGATCTTGAGAAGACTCGGGTGGAAACGACAGGGCAACGTCTCGGTGGTGGGAATTGTGGGCATGATCAGTCTTTGTCGCACATGTTGAAGCTAGTCCCTGTATTTGATGAGTCGGGTGTCACCGAATTTTTCATGAGATTCGAGAAGAAGTGCCAGGAACACCAGTGGCCTGGGGAGAAGTGGGCAGCCCTTGTTTCCTCTAGACTTGTGGGCAAGGGACTCAAGGCTTATGATGCATTGCCTATAGAGTCTTGTATTATCTATAAGGAACTCAAGGAGGCTGTCCTGAGAGCATACGAACTACAACCAGAGACGTACAGGTTGAAGTTCCGGGGTGTTACCAAAGGTCGGGAGAGCACCTTTTTGGAACATGCCCGGGAGCTGTCCGATGCTTTTGGGAATTGGCTGAGGTCGGAGAAAGCTACTACGTTTGACGACATTAAACAGTTGGTGCTTTTAGAGCAGTTTTTCAAAATGCACGGGCGGCGACCTGACGTTAAACCTGAAAGAAAAGCAACCAAAAACTCTACAGGAGGCAGCTGAGATGGCTGACCTCCGGCTATCACTAATTCGTGGGTGCAGGTCTGCCCAGCGTAGTGAGGCAGGTAACAAGGGGCGTGATGCCCCACCCCCCCGAGTTAGTGGTATACCTTATGCAAACAAGTACAAGAACCATGATACCAAGACTGACCACAAGACTAGCACCGTCTCGTTTAAGAAGGGGCCGGGCCCTTCCTAGTACCAAGGGAAGCCCAAAGGGGAGTTGGAGTGTTATCATTGTCATAAAAAGGGGCACTTTGCAAGAGTCTGTCCTAGCAAACCACCTACAGCAGCTGTGTCTTTGGCCTGCAACATTGGTGTGTCTCCGAAGTCGTCTGAGTTTGCCCGGGGCAGTTTGTCAGAGGCTGAGGCACAGCCAATGCAGAAGCACCTGGGAGGCTCGAACCCTGCTCAGGATGTTTTTTGCGACCATAGAGGGCGGGGTTGCGTGATGTGGGCGGGGCGCAAGCATGGAGTAGAGGTCTTGCGTGATACAGGTGCTTCCCAGACTCTGATGAAAAACTTGACTGGCTACCCTATAAACGCGGCTCGGGTGGTAGTGGTGCAGGGTATTAATGCAACTTGGTCATACCCGCTGGTGCGGTTGGAGTTGGAGGTGGATGGTGTGGCACGTGAATTGGATGTCGGGATTGTGGAGAAACTGCCAGTGGAGGATGTCGACCTTCTTCTCGGCAACGACTTTGCAATGCCCGCTTCTGAGGTTCTACCCTTAGTCGTTGCCGAGAGGCCGGCCGACGTGAGTAGGGAAGAGCAAGAGTGGGTCGAGCGGTGCCAGACACAACCCATGGCGTGTGTTGTCACCCGAGCTCGGGCAGCTAAAGTGTCACAGCCTAGTCCTCCGTCTTCAGACCAGCGGAGGAACGATCAACAGGAGGAGGCTAAAGCTGGAGTTTGGTTTTAAGAGTTTTGACTCGGCAGCTCTCCTGGGTGATTCAGTATTAGCACCATTACTTAATTCTGGAGTAGCCCCTGGGCCTGTCATCGAGAGTGACGAGGCTGGGCATGACGAGTCTCCACGACAGCAACGTTATGTACATCGAGAGAGACAGAGGGAGCAGCCCAGTATCGGGGAAGGTCATGCATTGCTCCGGGAGCAATTAGATCGCTTGGCACCCTCAGATATACGTCGGTTGCAACTAGAGGACCCTGAGCTCCAAACGTGTGCTAATGGAGCTGTAGAGCTCGACGAGGACGGCGATGCACAGCCAGGAGATTTTGTTTATTTAGAAGGCATCCTCTATACGCGTTTTCAAGACCCTAAACGTAGTTGGCAAGAGGGGTCCGGAGTAGTGGACCAGTTGGTGGTGCCACGGGAGTGCAGGGATAGCCTACTGAGGTTGGCGCATGACATACCACTGGCAGGACATCTAGGGGTGAGAAAAACGGTGGCGGCTTTAGAAAAATTGTTTTGGTGGCCGGGGTTGAAGGGGCAGGTGGTAACCTGGATAGCAAGGTGTCATACGTGCCAGAGGGTTGGAAAACCTAACCAACCAATTCCGAGAGCCCCGTTGCACCCCATTCCTGTCAGTGGACCGCCCTTCAGTAAGGTCATCATTGATATGGTCGGACCCCTACCCCCTACTAGTGCCGGTAATAAATTTCTATTAACTATCATGGATGTGGCCACTCGTTATCCTGATGCATATCCAATGAGAAATGGCACGGCGAAAACTGTTGTCCGGAACCTGCTCTTGTATTGCTCGCGGTATGGTTACCCGCAAGAGGTGCAATCGGACCAAGGTTCTAATTTTACATCTAATCTGTTCAAACAAACTATGATTCAGCATGGCATCAGCACTGTCGTCTCTTCTGCGTATCACCCGGAGAGTCAAGGGGTGTTGGAGAGGTGGCACGCCACGCTAAAAAGCATGCTTCGATGTTACTGCGCAGAAAACGGAAAGGATTGGGACCTTGGTCTGCCGTATATTTTGTTCGCGGCAAGAGAAGTACCTGGAGAGAGTCTCGGTTTCAGTCCGAATGAGCTTGTTTTCGGGCATCAGGTGAGGGGCCCTCTCCACATGGTGAAGGAGATTTGGGAGGGTACCGCTAAGCCATGTTCTATGTTGAGATACGTCCTCGAGAGCAGAGAGAGAATGCTTAGAAGTCTGGAGCTGGCCAGGCGTAATTTGGTGAGTTCGCAGGCCCGTATGAAGGACAGGTACGATACTAAGGCGAAACTCCGGGAGTTTCAGGTAGGTCAAGAGGTGTTGGTCCTGTTGCCTTTGTCAGGTCATCCTCTGGCTGCCAAGTACGCTGGGCCTTATCGGGTGGTGTCAAAGATCTCCGATCTAGATTACCTCGTTGCCACTCCAGATCGGAAGAAGCGTAACCAACTATGCCACATTAATTTGTTGAAGGAGTATGTGAGGCACCCACCTGAGTCACTAGCTGTCCCTGTGTTGACCTGCTGCGGTCATGGTGGAGAAGGAGAGGGGGGCAGCAATGATCAGGTGGATGATAACTGGGATTGTCATGTCTCGGCTGATCAGTGGGCGGAGAATTCGAGCCAATGTGCGCATGATGCTCTGGCGCACCTGCCGGAGGAACAGCAGGTGGCAGTGCAGCGCCTGTTCGATTCATACCCCACTGTATTTGCCGAGCACCCAGGCCTCACTACTCAAGCGGTGCATGATGTCGATGTAGGAGAGCACCCCCCCTTCAAGTCGATACCTTATCGGGTGCCACCCATTAAACTCCCAGCGCTCAGGGATGAGCTGGAGTATATGCTGGCGAGAGGCTTGATCGAGAAGGGGGCAGTACGGTGGACTTCTCCTGTCACTCTGCAGCCCAAACCTGATGGAAAAGTTCGGTTCTGCATTGACTTTAGGCGGTTGAACGGGTTGACCCCCACCAATGCATATCCTCTTCCCCGGGTGGATGACAGTGTGGATAAGATCGAGAAAGCAAGGTACTTGATCAAGGTAGACCTCGTCAAAGGCTACTGGCAAGTACCACTGTCTGAGCGGGCTAAAGAGGTGTGCGGGTTTGTGGTGGATGGCAGTACTTACCGTTGCAACGTGATGCCATATGGTCTGAAAAATGCACCGGCCACTTTCCAGAGCTTAATGAACGACATCGTAGCAGACATCCCAAACTGTACTGTCTACCTTGATGACGTGATCATTTATGACAACGATTTCCAAAGTCACTGTGAGCACATAGAAGCCTTATTTAGTCAACTTAGTAAAGCAGGCTTGGTGGTTAATCTGGGCAAGTGTGACTTTGTGCAAGCCACGGTGCAGTATCTGGGGTTTGTGGTTGGGTTAGGGCAGGTGAGCCCGCCCCAACAGAAGATACAGGCTATCGACTTGTTCCCCAGGCCGACCACCAAGCGGCAGATCATGAGATTTTTGGGTATGATTGGGTATTACCGCCGCTTTATAAGAGGCTATTCTACTGTGTTAGCTCCTTTGACAGATCTACTAGCCAAAGATAAAAAAGTTCCGCTGGGCACCTGAGTGTGAGCAGGCTTTCGAGTAGTTAAACACCTCTTATGCACTCACCCTATCCTCAGGGCCCCGGACTTTGAACGACCATTTCAGTTGGCGACTGATGCCAGCGGAGTAGGGGCTGGTGCCGTACTTTTGCAGACAGATGAGGAAGGGCTTGAGCATCCAGTCAGTTTCTTTTCAAAGAAATTTAATTTAGCACAGAAAAACTATTCGGTTGTTGAAAAGGAACTGCTGGCAATCGTGTTAGCGCTCAGACACTTTGAGGTCTTTGTTCCTGCATATGGGCCAGTCGTGGTAGTGTATACCGACCACCACCCGCTTAAATTCCTCAATCTATTCCACAACCGGAATATGAGGCTGACCAGATGGTCGCTCATGTTGCAAGAGTACAACTTAGACATTCGCCATATTGCCGGTTGTGAGAATGTGATTGCGGACTGTTTGTCGCGGGTGGAGGATCCGGGGTAGGCTACCACAGTATGTTGGTATAGCCTCCTGACTTGGCTCGCGGTGTATTTTTGCGCTGGTGCTTGTTGGCTCGCATGTGTAGCATCAGCGTAGGGTCGCAGGGCAGGAGTTGTTGGCTTTGATTAGAAGAAAATTAGGCTACATCTATAGTAGCCGCCAAAAACAACATTAAAATAAAATATGAAAAATTAAATAAAAACTCTTTCTTTTTAATAATTAATTTTAAGATAATATTGTAGCTGAGTACTGAGTGCAGATGATTTTCCCTCAGTAGGCTGTGCTTCTTAAAGCTCGCTCTGGGAGCACAATGTTATGAATTAATGTATTATATTTGGGAAGGGTGATAAGATTTTTGTATATACAAATTTTGTATTTTTGTTTGAGGAGACTGAGCTTGCATTCCATGAGTGGCAGAGTGGTTAGGAGTGGCAGATTCTAGTGACATTCTGCCTGTTCAGATATGGGCTCATGGTTGAGTGTCCCATATCTTGGGGGGGGGGGGGGGGGTGACGCCTCCGGCGTTAGCAGAATGGTTGCGTGGAGCATTGCAGCTCGCTAGCGCTTGCCAGGATGGGGGGATAGGCTACAGTTGTCCTAGAATGATCTGCTTTATTTCATTAGTGTCGTGTTGCCACAGACAGTCTAGAAATGGTCTTTGTTTTGGTCTCTGACCACGCCTTATATGTTATATTCGCTATAATATAAATGTTGCTTGTGTGGGAGGCGAGCGAGAGAGTGTGAGGGGGTACACCCGGCAGCGAGGTGAGCTATGACGCGGCTCGCTTGGGCGCTGACGGCGTTGGCGGCCGGGTGGTCAACTAGTCCCTTCCCGTCGCTGCCTCGTGTTCTTTACCAGCTCAGAGCTTGCCTGACACGCGTATCGCATACATCCATTGCAATTCTGTCCCCCATACTCGCTACTTTGCATACTATTTCTCTCTCTCGACTTCTCCTTTCTCATTCTCTAATCTTTATTAAACTCAACATCCCTTCTGGTTTCAGCATAGACGTTCACCGTCGACCAGTCATATTGTACGCGAAGCTCTCAGATATTTCCATGTATTAGGTTAAGGAGGTATTATGCTTTATTGAGGGTTAGAGAGACGGACTTTTCCGTATGTGGCCTCTCTCGGGAAGGTTGTAGACCGGTATATGTCTCCCTTGCAGGGTGTTGAGTGATTCTTCTTGGTTATCTAAAGCTAGACTAGGGGTAAGGTTACTGTGTCGTTGTCTCCGATGTATGCAGTGTTAGCTAAGCTCTGCACGACATCGACAGGTACTGTGGGAGCCTAAGTTGTCTTCGGGTTGGTTTACTTTGCGAGCACAGCGCTGTGGTGTGAGAGGGCCATAGCCTATCCCTCACAACATAGTGCTGCCTCTTTGTGTTGACTTCTGAGGGATCGCCAGGATAGAGCTAGGTACTAGAGACCTAGATTTATCAAGAGAGCATCCCCGTCATATAACGTAATCTTCATTATACCACCCTCGGACAACGTTAGGCTACGAGCCGCATGCTCGCCCATTGTTGCCCTGCCTTGATACCCGAGCTAGACTTTATTAACTGAGCAGACACTGGTTAGAGATAAGCCCCATTATTATGTATGCAACATTATTATTCACTGCAGTTTTGAGCCGAGGTTGTTGTTGAGTTGCACAACCCGAGTAGGCTGTTGCGTTGTGTCACGAAGCATTTCTTTAGTTGTCGAGCATTACTACCTTTGCGCAGTCTTTATTATTTGCCTGCCTATTATTACTATATGTCCTAGCATTTATTGTGACCCGTATTCTGCATTATAATTGTTCAAGATTCTTTACGAACATCTTCCCAGCATCAGACTTATTTCAGAAGTTTCCAGTGATGTTGCAGGACTAGCATTGCACTTTCTTTAATACAGGAGTGCCAGTTATTTGAGTATCTACCGTAATGTTAATTAATCACGTTAACTATCTTTTCTTTGTGTAACATAATCGAGTAATCTTTTACTGTTTGAGAATAGGCTGTTTCATTGAGCGTCAGCCTAGAGTGTGTGCACCAGTTACCGAGTCATAGGATACCTCGTTGTCCAGGCACGACTCAGGGCGGTAATGGTGTTTTGTTTTCCAGTGTTTAAGGCAGGGGTTGGATCTAGTGTTACCGTTGTTGCTTTTTGCCATTATCTAGTCCAATGTTGAAGAGCCCTGTGTCTTTGAGAACCTAGATCGTAACACAGTCACATCCTGCTGCCCTCAGTGATGGTGGAAAGCTCCACACCTGTCAGAAATCCCACCTCACTACCATTCTTCAGAGCCAAGTTACAAACTCTGAGGCAGAGCCAGATGCCGACACCATCATCATTGATGGTGCAGCGTTGGTGAACAGTCTGCCCCCACGGAGTTCAAAGTTTTCGAAGAGTACGCAATGCTCAATGTCCTTCCTAGAATACAAGCATACTCTACCAAGTACAAGAGAACAGACATTGTGTTTGATGTCTACCGGCCATCTAGTCTGAAAGCTGAAACTAGATCAAAGCGAGGACGCGGGGTGAGACGCAGGGTGACAGGGAAGGGCCAAATTCCCTCAAACTGGCGAAACTTCCTGAGAGAAAATGACAACAAAGCCAAGCTGTTCAACTTTCTGGTTGATAAGATTGCACGTGTGGCCACACCAAATGTGGTTATTGTGACCAAGGAAGAAGATGCTGTCAGCAACCGCACTATCAATCTGACTGGGGTGGCACCGTGCAGTCATGAAGAAGCTGACACGCGGATCTTTGTGCATGCCAGGCATGCAACAGAAGCAGGCAGCAAAGTCATCATGGTCAAAGCCAGCGAAACAGATGTTGTCGTCATCGCAGTCAGTGTTCTACAGGCACTTCAGGAGCTAGGTCTGCAGCAGTTGTGGGTTGCCTTTGGCCTAGGACAGAACCTGAGGTGGGTTCCTGTACATGACTTGTGTTGCACTCTTGCAGAAAAGAGCAAAGGGATGCTCTTCTTCCATGCCTTCACTGCTGCGATGTCGTTTCAGCATTCCGTGGCAAAGGGAAGAAGTCTGCTTGGCAAACCTGGGATGTTTGTGATGAGGCTTCCGGTGTCTTCAGCAAACTCAGCCAGTACCCACCGGTAGTTGATGATGAAGACCTGGAGACCTTGGAGAAGTTCGTGGTCATGATGTACGACAGATCCAGCACAGCTGAAGGTGTCGATGATGCGAGGTTGGACATGTTTGTTCGGAAGAGGCCGTACGAAGCCATTCCTCCAACCCGAGCAGCACTGAAGCAGCATGTGAAGCGTGCTGCCTACCAGGCGGGCTGCATCTGGAGTCAGTCAACAGTACGTCAACCAGAAACGCAGACTCCTGCCAACTGGGGCTGGACCAAGAAAGGAGATCTGTGGCAGATCGTTTGGACAGAGCTCCCACCCATTGCAGAGAGTTGCCAGCAGCTGACCAAGTGTGGATGCAAGTCGGAATGCTGCGGTCGATGCAAATGCTACTGCTTTGGCCTGACCTGCACGGCACTGTGCAGCTGCAGATGCGAGGTTTAGAAGCGTTGTAGTATACTCATCCAGGCAGCAAGACAATAAGTGACAAACAAGTATAGGCCTACTGCCTACATGTACATCCAATAATATATCGGACTGATGGTGCCTATGATATGGGCACTTTTTACCCTAATTATGATTCCGGGACTGATATTATGGTACAAGGAAGCAAGTGAGTAAGTCCATGGTTCCAAATTCGGATTCTACATAGTGAAAAATGTATGATTTGACACCAAGATCATTCAAATAGGACAAGTCTTTGCGATTTGATTGCGAAATGCAATGTTTCTGTATATATAAAGGCGGCCATCTTGAATTTTAAAGGTGGCTAACGGGTATTATCAAAAGAGGAATCCCCAAGGAGTATGTGTGCCAATTTTGGTGCTTGTTTCCAGAAATGAACGATTATTCCAGTTATCTGCCCCACTACTACCACAGATTCCGACGTAAGCCACCGGAGGTATAAAACAAAGGGAATTATAGTAAAATGCTGATCAGAGGAAAGGAATAATTAAAGAATGAACGAATGTCTAGGATTCTCTGTTAATTACGTTACGTTACTCTTATGCAAACAAGGAAAAAATAAACAGGGGCAGACTGGTGTGCCACTAGAGAGAGCTACCACCACCTATACTGTCTGGGCTTTCAAGTCAAAACGGCCACACTCCGAAATGGCCACAACCAAAACGGCCACAGACCGAAATGGCCACAAACTGAAATGGCCACACTCCGAAATGGCCACAAACCGAAATGGCCACACTCCTAAATGGCCACAAACCGAAATGGCCACACTCCTAAATGGCCACAAACCGAAATGGCCACACGGGAGAGGCTGTCACCCGCGCGCGGGTAGTGACTGGTTGAGGCCAGTCACCAGAGCTTGCACTGGTTCAATCCAAGATATACAGTATATCTTGGTTCAATCCACAACTCAGATTAACAGTTTGTTGTGATCTATTGAACTGTATATATTAACTCGGTTTAGATAAAAAAAAAAAAATTAAAAGCTCACAGATATATATCTAGTTGTCATATGAAATACTGCATTTATAAAAAAAAAAAAAAAAAATACCAGTTGATGGTTTAATCACCAAACATAAATATTGCATAAATACTTTAACAAAAAGGAGGTATAGTATCACTACGTTTCATTGGAGAGAGAGAGAGAGAGAGAGAGATTCCCACATCTGTGACCTGAGGTCACAGGCTAAACATTTCCTGCCCGTAATTAGGGTTGGAGGCGGAGTTAGCACTCACTTGTCATATTCGTTTGTTCACAATTACTTACCTATAGTCTCTCTCTCTCTCTCTCTCTATCTATCTATCTACATATCTCTCCCCCCCCCTCTCTCTCTCTCTCTATCTCTATATATATATCCATCTATCTATCTATCTCTCTCTCTCTCTCTCTCAAAATGTTTAGCTTCATTATGAAAACAATACTCAACCATGGCTGAAAGTTATAACTGAAGAGGTTCACAGCTAGTAATTGTGAAAACTTTTTCACATAAGATCTGTCCTGCCTGGAACAAACTTCCCTCAGAAATTGTAAGCAGTTCTTAAGTAGAGCAGTTCAAGAAGAGAGTAGATAGTACTCTACACACTATAATGAGTGTAGTGAACTAAACCGGCTACCTTCTTCCACTGCGAGTATCTCCTCGGAATGGACGGCAAGGTCTCTTGAGATTCTAAATATTCCTTGTAACTCTCTCTCTCTCTCTATCCTTGTTCCTGGCAAATCAATGACTTTGGTTATACAATTATTGACATTACATTTGCATTTAGAGATAACACAAGAGAGTTGATTTGTGTTCTACTAGAAATACCGTTCTAGCAAGCCAATTGAACTTTTTATATTTGGTAAACATCTAGAAAGTATTTTCATGTACTGCGTTTGGTTAATATTTGACGACCCCCCCCCCCCCCCTTCCACCATCCCAACCCCCTTCATATTGGTTGGGTTCGAAAGAGATCTGCCATATGTGGGCCAATCGGCTCTCAGCAGACTCCCGTTTTCTTATGTTCTTATACAAATATATACCGGTATATATATATATATATATATATATATATATATATATATATATATATATATCGTATATACAGTATATACAGTATGTATGTGTATATATATATATATATATATATATATATATATATATATATATATATATATATATATATATATATTAAGCTGGATATGGTATGGGAGGGAGACGAAGAGAAGTAGTGGAGGAGGAGGTGGGGATCAGGAAGTCAGAAGTGTGGGAAGCCATTAAAAGAGTGAAGTTGGGGAAAGCACCAGGAACAGATGGAGTGTGTGGGGAAATGTTGAGGTATGGTGGTGAGATAGTGATCGAATGGGTATGGAAAATGTGCAAACTAGCATGGGAGAAGGGGAGTGCACCCGATGACTGGAAGACTGGCATAATAGTCCCCCTATATAAGGGCAAAGGGGAAAGAGGAGTGTGTGGTAACCACCGAGGAATATGTCTTCTAAGCGTAGTAGGGAAGGCATACAGTAGGGTAGTGATTGGGAGAGTGAGAGTGAGAACGGAGAAATGGATAGGCGACGAGCAGGGAGGTTTTAGGAAGGGAAGAGGATGTGTAGATCAGATTTTTTCCCTGAATTGTGTTGTGGAGAAATATCTGGAGAAGAAACAAAAGGTATGTTGCCTTTATGGACTTGGAGAAGGCCTATGACAGAGTGGATAGAGAAGGTTTGTGGAAAGTACTTAGAATATACGGAGTAGATGGCAAGTTGCTGAAAGCAGTGAAGAGCATGTATGAGGGTGCAAAGGCGGCAGTATGTGTGGAGAGTGAGCAGAGCAAGTTCTTTGACCTGAATGTTGGTTTGAAACAGGGGTGTGTGATGTCCCTGTGGTTGTTTACTGTATATATGAATGGAGTCATGAAAGAAATACTATCAAGAGCAGTGGATGTTGGTGTATTGCTGAAAAGGGAGGGAATTGAGTGGAAGCTACCTATACTGCTGTTTGCGGATGATAAAGGTCTGATGAGTGATAATGAATGGGAGTTGCAGGGTCTGATAAATGAGTTTGGAACAGTGTGCGAAAAACGGAATTTGAAGGTAAATGCGGGGAAGAGCAAAGTTATAGTCTTCGAAAGGGGTGAAGTCACAGAGTGTGAGGTGAAGCTGAACGGTCAGGCTATGGAGATCGTCAACTCTTTTAAGTATCTGGGCAGTGTGTTGAGTAAAGATGGGATTATGGGTGAAGAAGTGCGGGAGAGGGTACAACAGGGGAAGAGGGTTGTAGGAACGCTGAAAGCAGTAACAAGAAATAGGGTGGTCAGTATGGAAGTGAAGAAGTCCTTGCATGACAGTGTGGTAATCCGGACACTGACTTACGGAAGCGAAGCATGGATGTTGGTTGAGAGACTCAGACCAAGAGTGAGAGCAGTGGAAATGAATTACTTAACACCTTACGAGCGGCCTATGCGGTTTATTTATATGTACCGCCCAGCGGGGTGTTTTTAGCCAAAATAGGGCTGTTTACGTGATCATTTTCATGCCTAAATAAGACCCAGAACGTAAAACAAGTACCTATCCCTGAAAGCGCATAAACAGAGCTTTCGAATGACACCATAACGATCCTTTTATGATGGCTAGTTTTCTTGCAATAACCGTGCAACGCGAGTGCAAAAAGCATGTAATTAGCCACTTTCCCGATACAATTCCTTATATAGCGAGTGAGAGAGGGAGGAGGGAGCTGGGATTCGTGTCAGTATGTTCGCCGCGGTGGTCTGGAGCAGTCATACGCTCGCTACTCTCCTGCCACCACTTGTCTCTCTCTCTCAGCAACATTACGTGCTGAAATTGCCACTCGAGTTATGTCGAGCGCCGCCACATAGTCCAGCTTTATTTAACTCGACTTATGTGGTGAGCCGCTAATTAAGGGTTAAGAAGTGCGTGCGGAGTTACATGGAGGGATAGACAGACTAATGAGGAAGTAAGAAGGAGGTGTGGTGTGGAGGTAGATGTGCTGGAAAGTGTGAAAAGGAACAACTTGAGATGGTTCGGCCATATGGAACGTATGGAAAGCGAGAGAATGACTAAGAGGGTGTACGAGAGCGAGGTGGAGGGACAGGGAGGGAGAGGTAGACCGAAAGAGAGGTGGAAGGATGGAGTGAGGAAGTAAATTATATGAACGAAGGCGGTGCTGGTTGGGGGGAGGAGCGTCAACTGACTGGGGACAGAGGTGCATGGGGGCGGTTCATTCGTGGCCATCGCTTCGGGGATCACGGCGTCAGGCAATAGATAGATAGATAGATATATATATATATATTAATTACGGGTGAAAATGAGGCGAGAGGGCTGATCGACCTCAATGTTATCAGCCGTAATAGTCCACCCCCAAACCAAACCTGCCCCACATGGCAGACACATTTGGTCACAGGATTGTTCGTGGACAGTTTACTTACTTGTTACTTGTTACTTGGTGTGGAGTTTCTCAGTCGCGCTCCGTCACTAGATGTGACGCTCGTCGCAGCTGCCCTTTAAACCATCTAGCACTTGTAGTCTTGTCTCACAGTGCCATCTTCTAAGTCATAACACTCCCTGAACAAATGTGTTTTTAGTGACTTTTTAAAGGCCTTTATGTTCGCATACCTTTTCACATTAACTGGTAGATTATTATAAAGTCTCGGTGCACTCTTTTCGAAGGCCCTAAATCCAAATTCATGATTGCACCGTGGCTCATTCAATTGATGCAGCACGTTGCCATGTCTCAGCATCATATCAGTGCCAACATTGAAGTCTTCCAATAAGTCTCGCACATATTCCGGCTTTCCAAAGTTCAAAGCTTGATACACTATAACACACAGTTTGAATATGATCCTCGCTTTCACCGGCAGCCAATGCAGGTCAATTAATGCCGGCGTTATACTCGCACGGAATGGTAAACTCTTTATTAATCTTGCTGCTCTATTCATTATAAGTTGTAGTTTTCGTAGCAAGTAATTTGATAGTCGATAATATAGAGAATTACAATAGTCTAATTTACTAATTACATGATTGTGGATCAACATTTTGGTTGTATTAATATCCAGATATTTTCTCACAAAAGCAATATTCCTCAGATGATAGGCAGAGATTCGCACTGTTTGATTAATCTGGTTTTTAAATGACAGTTCACTAGCAACCAAAACTCCCAAATCCTTCACCACACTACTCACAGTCATCACACTATCATTGATATTGAGGCTTTGCACGCCCAGTCTCTCAAGGTTCACCCGTCTGCCTACTAATAGGCATTCAGTTTTATTTTCATTTAATTTCAGTTGCTTTGACTCCATCCACTTCCCAATGTCTTTTAGTAAACCACTAATCTTCTCCTCAACATTTACCATGTCACTTAGTGCCAGATAGAATTGGGTGTCATCCGCAAACAGCTTGAATTTCACTCCATGTTTCATTAATATGCTAGATAGTGCAATTGTATATATACAGAATAGAATTGGTCCAAGAACACTCCCTTGAGGGACGCCCCTCTCTAGATGCTTCATCTCTGAGAATTTATTACTTATTTGCACACAATAAGTTCTGTTAGTAAGGTAACTTTGAAGGTATTCCAGTGCATTACCATCAATACCAATAGCTTTACAGTCTTCTATTAGTAAGCTATGCACCACTGTATCGAACGCAGCACTCAAGTCCAACAAAATTAAGATTCCACACTTCGCATTGTCCATTTGCACGAGTAAATCATTAATCACAGAGCACATCGTGGTTTCCGTAGAGTAAAGTCTTCTATATGCGGACTGGTTGTCTGGGAGAGCCTTCACCAAACTCAAGTGATCCCATAACTGACCCAGAATTACATTTTCAGTAATTTTTGATAGAAATGTTAAATTGGAAACAGGCCTAAAAGAGCTCAAGAATTGAGAATCAAGGCTCCCTTTAATAATAGGCTTCACAATCGCATTTTTTTCAGACGATGGAAATACATTATTTGCAATGCTACAGTTTATTATGTCCAGAAAACTGTTAATTTTTTTACTGTGCACTATTTCACGTATCGGTATAGGATCATTACTACAATGGGTAAGTTTTGCTTTCGTAACTATGGATTTAACTGTATTCAGATCCGTCATAGTAAATTCTGTTAACTTAGTCACAGTAGGCTCAGCTACAACAACGTCTTGAGTCTCGACTACAAAATTTCCAACAATGGCATTAATTTTATCACAAAAAAAGTCAGAAAAATAATTCGCCAATGTCATATCCGGAATCCCTTCTGGTAACTTATTTTTCTTCTTGTTTCCCGTCAAGTTGTCAAGTACCACATACAGCTTATTCATGTCAAATCCAGCTTCTTTTGCTTTATTCATATAGTATTCACGTTTTCTAAGCACAATGAGCCTGTTTTCTATATTCCGAGCTCTTTTATAGTTATCTCTTGCCTCTTCGGTTCGTAGACGTCTCCATAGCCTCTCATATTTCTTCTTGGCCTTTTTTGCTCTTTGAATATCAGCATTAAACCACGGCGCACTATCAACTATTACTATTTCTTTTCAATAATGGGGCACATATCTTCGTATTTTTCTCTAGCAATGCTGTTATACAGATTAGTGAAACATGACGTACAGTCATCTATTAATTCACCGTGAGCACAGTGTTCTCTTTTCTTAATTAGTATTTCATTCGCAACAGTCGATATTAGTAGTTGTGGCTCAAATTTTCTTTTTGACCTACACTTTATTGTCTTAGATTGTCTAGGTTTACTTACAAACGGCATGTTAAAAGTAACTAGTTTATGGACCGGCGAAATACAACACTCATCTTCAACATACAGCTCATTTATCATATCGCTTTCTCTATTCGTAAAAACCAAGTCTAATGCATGACCACCTCTTGAAGTTGCAGTATGCACTTTATTTATCAAGTGGAAAGACTCCATCAATTCTATAAAGATAGTAGTATAGTAATCATTTGGAACATCCACCCACAGATTAAAGTCACCAAAGACGAATGTATTCGTACTAACCATATCAATTGTTTCCAAGTATAATCTAAAATCATCAATAAATGTACTGGCACTTAAATTTGGGGGTATATAAACAACAATAAAAGTACATTTCCAGCCTCCAATCTCACAGCCCACCTGTATATGTTCAAAACTACCGAACCTTGCAGATTTACATATTTTCGTCTTCTTAACACCTTACGAGCGGCCTATGCGGTTTATTTATATGTACCGCACAGCGGGGTGTTTTTAGCCAAAATAGGGCTGTTTACGTGATCATTTTCATGCCTAAATAAGACCCAGAACGTAAAACAAGTACCTATCCCTGAAAGGGCATAAACAGAGCTTTCGAATGACACCATAACGATCCTTGTATGATGGATAGTTTTCTTGCAATAACCGTGCAACGCGAGTGCAAAAAGCAGGTAATTCGGTAGTTTCGGTACATAATTGAGTATGTAGCGAGTGAGAGAGGGAGGAGGGAGCTGAGATTTGTGTCAGTAGGTTCGCCGCGGTGGTCTGGAGCAGTCATACGCTCGCTAGTCTCCTGCCACCACTTGTCTCTCTCTCAGCCACATTACGTGCTGAAATTGCCACTCGACCTATGTCGAGCGCCGCCACATAGTCCAGCTTTATTTAACTCGACTTATGTTGCTCGCCGCTAATTAAGGGTTAAACGTGTTTGTAAGAAAAATTCCCACACCACCACCTCCCTTCCCTCTTCGTGGATTGTGCAAGAAGGTATGCGTTAAAGGAGTCATTTCAAGTCTTTTAGCAGTATCGTATTCACTCAGCCATGTTTCAGTTACCGCTAGTACATCATATTTTGCCTCATTAATTAAGTCTCGAATTTCAAAGGTTTTATTTCCCACTGATTGAATGTTTATCAGTCCCCCCTTTATCTTTATTAAAGCACTAGATTCCATGATCAGTTAGGTCTCTCACCTTGACTATCTCACTCGAAAAGACAGGGCACCCGGTATCTGATGATGAATGATACACGTCTTGTTTCCCGTATCTCATACAATTTATGCACTTTCTCACAGTCACCTTACAATCCTTCGACCTATGTGTTCCAGCACATTTAAAACAAACAGGCACATCACTGTTTAGTTTAGCAGCACACTTATTTCCTGCATGCCCAATCTCTGGCAATAGAAACAAGCCAATGCATGGTACCTGTCTCTTATTATATATTCCCCATTGAAGTTGCACCTTGTCTTTATATTTGTAGAGAGCCGCACGGACTTCAGGCTCACATTTCAGGATATAATGGACTGTATCTCCAGCAGCTGGTTTATCAAAAATCATGGCAATCTTTCCTTTAATATCATCAATCGAATTCAGAAAATCATTCCTTGCAATTAATGTATCAATTATCTCACTCTTGGACTCTTCAGGATGAACATTGCAAATCATCACTTTTGGTTTTAATTTTTTCACACTCCTTGTAGTAACAGCCGGCACCTCTACCAACTTTTTAACTGCATCATTCAGCATATCCACAGTGCCAAAATTCATCACCATGTTCCCTTTAGGGGTAAACTTCGTATCATGAATTTGAATCCCCTCTAGCGCCTGAGAAATTTCTCCTCTCTTGTCAGTTGCCTTTTCATTCTCATCCGTCGCCTTCAGAACGAGTAGATTCTTCTTTTTTCTCCCCGCCACCACATCCGACCACCCAGGCGAGTCAGAAACCGCTGACGTTTGCGCGGGGTCAGCGCTTATAGCATCAACAACATTTTCCATACCACTAGTGACTCCTTGCATCTCCATCTTCACTACTTTCAATTGAGTTGAAAGTTCTTGAGTTATACCGTCTAGTCCTTGGGTCATCTTATCATTTAATTCACTCCTGATGTTTTTTTAGTTTATCGCTCATTACATCAAAACCTTGGGTCATCGTTTCTTTGAATTCAATCAATTCTTTCATAATTTCTTTCTTTATGTTTTTCATTTCATTCTTAAATGAAGTTAACACTCCAAGCTTTGTCTTACATGGATCACAGACATAGTTTATGTGTGCTACGTTTTCAGTCTTTATGCCAATCAAGTGTTCACATTTGATATGGGCCCAGTTTTTGCAAGTTGAGCATCCAATCCACTTTAACTTCTCTCTCTCCCCATCAGTTTTATCGCATTTATAACACTTTACGTCAGGAGCCATCCCAATAGCAATTAAAGGTTTCGATAGAACAGTCTTTGTAACATGGGAGGCAGAGCTCAGGCGGCACACGTCTACTCTGCTACTCTCCTTCCTAAGCTTCATAACATTGTCTAAATAGAGTGCCTAGGGAAGTGCCGATGGAAAGGCATTAATACTTCCCGACTTTCAACTGAACTGAACTGCGTACAGTAGTACAGTGAGGTGGCGTGAATCCTGGAACACTTGTGTAAGACTTTCACTGTACAATTGTGATAGGAGTAGAAAAAGGGATTTGTTTTACCTTGTCATGAATCAAAGGACTCAAGACACAACATAAATGTTACGAGACAGCCTTCATGTTAACCTGTCAATGTTGTCTAGGTCCAAGTCATCATTGTAGATACACCTCATTCTATGGTGACCAGTGTGGTGATCAAGTTTGGCTGTTGTTACGATCGGGTCTCGTATAAATCAGTGGCTCTTATACATTGGACTAGACTGGCATAAATGCAACAACGGAAACGCTAGATCCAACCCCTGATATATAATCCCGTCGAACAAAGAACACATATACCCTCCAGAGTTATATCTGCGATAGCGGGGTATCTTAACTCTCAGTATCTATGTGCTTCTACTATAGGCTGATGTTCTCTGAAACAGCCTATTACCTATAACATATGATTGCTTAGTTATGGTACACAAGGAAAAGATAGTTAACTTAATTAAATCACAAGAGTGATCTAATGCAAACAAGAAGAAGGTTTACTTAACGTTACTTTAATCAATAATATCTGTCACTCCTTTATGAAAGAAAGTGTTGTAAAGTCCTCAAGCACCGAACAAGGAATCTTCTGAATAATGTCAGATGCTACTAAGAAAAACGTATCGGAAATGGAACCACAAAATAGCATGAGGCAGGACAATGCACGTGTAGGCTAAATACACAAAAAGGCTGGACCTATAATGTTATTGGACACAAGAATATTATAAGCGGTGCAACAGTAATAATGCTCGCCACGAAAAAGTAGTACTCCTATTAACAAAACCGGTCTATGCTGGTTGTGTCTCTCTACAGCAACCTAGACCTCAAAATGCTTGTGTAGAAATAATGGGTATGCATAAAAGAGTATATGATCTAATCCAGCTAATGTCTACCCGGGTTAATAAAGTCTAGCTGGGATGCGCAAAGGTACAGAATTCTGGTGGAGCAAGGCAGCTCCTAGCCTAGTGTGGACCTTGGGTCTGTGTGGCCTGATTACGTTAATATGAAAGGGTGCTCTCTTGAGGATTCTCGATCACAAGTATCGAGTATCCTCCTGGCGACCCTCAAAAGTAAAAGCAAATAGAGTTAGAACAATGTTGGGTGGATTAGGCAAGCAGCCCTCACGCACTACACAGTCTAAACTCCAAGGTACACAGACAAAAGATCCACCCGGGTAACCCACAGAATTCGTAGTGTCGTGCAGCTCAAAAGTAGCCTACACACAGTGAAAACACCAACAGCAAGGTACCTGATCCCTAGTCTAGCATTATTTAACCCTGTAGAAACATTAGTGATTGATGGAGACAGTCCGAGCAATACAATCTTCCAAAAAGACAACGACTCTCTTCAACCTTAGCCTAGTACATAAGAAATGTGAGATCCAGCATATAATACAGTCTGGCCACCAATTCAAGGTGTGGATGCAGGGAACCAGAGGGGGATTGATATTAATAAAAGGTGAGGAAGTAGTGGAAATGATAGAGGCAGTAGGAGAGAAAGATTCTAAGACAAGAGTGTGGAACAGTTCATGGGAGATGCTTAGAGTATGCTGTCTGGGAAGGATCTGACAAGGATATTCCCAGGGACCGCCTCGCTGGAGTCCCAGTTCGCAGGAATGGCACGAGGGCGCGCGACAGTCGCCCAGTAAGCAGCCGCCTAGTAGGCAGTGTTAGGCAGGAGGCAACGAATCCTGTGAGGCCTATGTAAGGGGGCCAACCACGCGCCACACTCACCACCAAGTCACACCACCTGGTCTCTCTCTCTCTCTCTCTCCCGCTCGCCTTCCCATCATTCAACTACTTAACACAATACTTTCAATTGACTAAATAAAATAGAAAGGATTGTGACAGACGAAAATAAAGAACAGTTCTGAACTGTCTGCAACACAAGCTTTCTCGAGAAGGAAAGTACACAATGATAGGTAGACTGTAGCTACATTCTCTGCCCTAGCGAGTCCTAGCGAGTAAGCCATGCGGTTCTGGGGGAAGCGGTGAGCGTCACACCCCACCCAAGATTTTTAAGAGGCTCCAACTATGAGCTCTAAATCTGACACGCAGAACCCATACAAAATTCGCCACTCCTAGCCACCCAGCGACAATGAAATGTAAAGCACAGTTCTCTTCAAAATAACACATTATAAAAATGAACAACCCTTCCCAACACAATAGATTAAATTACATAGTTATGCTCATAAGAGCGAGCTTCACTAGCCCAGCCTTCTGAGAGGAGTACAACTCAGAATTTCTGCTATAACATACTTAAAAAAATTTAACTATCAAAGAAAGAATTTTTATAGGATTTTTATATTTTTAATATGTTTATGGCGGCTGCACTACAGGGGCAAGCCTAGTTTTTTCTTCTATACCAACACAGCAACTCCTACTTTACGACCCAATACGCTGGGCTACACACGCGAGCCAACAAGCACCAGACGTAAACATACTAATCAAACCAAAGTAGGAGGCTACCCTTGTGATGATCTACCCCGGGTCTTCCACCCTCGATAAGCAATCTGCAATCACATTCTCAGAACCGGCAATATGGCGTATGTCTAGGTTGTATTCCTGCAACATTAATGACCACCTGGTCAGCCTCATATTCCGGTTATGGAATTGATTCAGGAACTTGAGGGGGTGATGGTCGGTGTAGATCACTACAACTGGTCCATAGGCTGGAACATACACCTCAAAGTACCTGAGCGCTAGCACAATCGCCAGCAGTTCCTTCTCAACTACTGAATAGTTCTTCTGCGCCGAGTTGAACTTTTTTGAGAAGAAACTGACTGGGTGCTCCAGCCCATCTTCGTCTGATTGCATCAGAACGGCACCAGCCCCCACACCACTGGCATCAGTTGCCAGCTGGAATGGTCGGCTAAAGTCCGGGGCCCTGAGGATTGGGTGAGTACACAACAGGTGTTTTACTAGCAAAATAGCCCTCTCACACTCAGGCGCCCACTTAAACTTTCTATCTTTGACCAATAGGTCCGTCAGAGGAGCCAGCACAGTAGAATAGCCCTTTATAAAGCGGCGGTAGTAACCAATCATGCCCAAAAACCTCATCATCTGCTTCTTGGTGGACGGCCTGGGGAAGTGGTTAATAGCCAATATCTTGTTCTGTGGGGGGCACACCTGGCCCAAACCCACCATGAACCCCAGATACTGCACGGTAGCCCGCACAAAATCACACTTTCCCAGGTTGACCACCAAGTTTGCCTCGCTTAATTTCTTAAATAGGGATTCTACATGTTCACAGTGGCTCTTGAAATCGTCATCGTAGATAATGACGTCGTCCAGGTACACGGTACAGTTCGGAATGTCAGCCACTAACTCGTTCATCAAGCTTTGGAAGGTCGCTGGTGCGTTCTTTAGACCGTACGGCATGACATTACAACGATATGTAGCACCATCCACCACAAAACCACACACCTCTTTCGCCCGTTCAGACAAAGGCACCTGCCAGTAACCTTTTACCAGGTCCACCTTGGTCAAGAACTTGGCCCTGCCAATCTTGTCTACACAGTCATCGACCCGGGGAAGAGGATATGGGTTGGTGGGAGTCAAGCCGTTTAGCCTGCGGTAATCAACACAGAAGCGCACCTTGCCATCCGGCTTAGGTTGCAGCGTTACGGGAGATGTCCACTTTACCGCCCCCTTCTCGATCAGTCCCTGTTGCAACATATACTCCAACTCCGCCCGGAGGGCCGGAAGTTTAACAGGGGGCACCCTATAGGGCACTGATTTGAAGGGTGGGTGGTCTCCGACGTCAAAGTCGTGCACCTCATGAGTAGTGAGGCCTGGGTGTTCCGCAAATACAGTTGGGTATAAACAGAATAGGCGCTCGACAGCCACACGCTGTTGCTCAGGTAGGTGTTGCAAAGCCTCATGAGCCGCCTGTCTCGTGTTTCCCGCCCACTGATCTGCAGAAACATGATAATGCCAGTTGTCATCCACCTGCGCATGACTGTCCCGTTCTCCTTCTCCACCTTGACTGCTGAAAGTCATCACGGGGACAGTGAGAGGCTCAGGTGGGCGCCTCGCATACTCCTTCATCAGGTTGACATGACATAACTGATTCCTCTTACGCCTGTCTGGAGTGGCCACCAGGTAATCTAAGTCCGAGAGCTTCTCTGCTACCCTATAAGGACCAGCGTACTTTGCGGATAAGGGGTAACCTACAAGAGGGAGTAGTATCAACACCTCCTGACCCACGTGAAACTCCCTGAGTTTCACCTTGTGGTCGTACCTGTCCTTCATGAGGGCCTGAGAGCCTACCAGATTGCGGCCAGCCAACTCCAGACTACGCAACATTCGTTCTCTACTCTCAAGTTCGACAGCACCGTCACTACACTTTAGAACCTCCGGGTCTTCTAGCTGCAATTTGCGAATATCTGAGGGAGCTAGCCTGTCTAAGTGTTTGCGAAACAACTCATGCCCTCCCCCAACATCGAACTTTGCATCCCGTTGCTCTCTCCGTGTATACCGTTGCTGCCTCTGAGTCTCTTTAACCCTCCTGGCCCGGGCAGGCTCTCAAAATGACAGTGTGGGCTACCCGGGCGATCTGGCCGAAAAACGTCTACGCCTAGGCTACCGTATATTTGTTTAGTTTAACTGCTAGAAATGTCCCACGCATCTATAAATGTAGTGCGGTTTCCAATCTGTAGACTGGCATTGAGTAGAGCTCTCTATGTCAACTGGTTCAGTTGTGATGACGATTTCAGTGGAGAGCACTTGCAAATGTTAGCAATATGACGATCTTTTCACTACTGAAACAACGACATACAGACATACAATAACAAATGAGTCTTCTCTTTCTTTTTTTCGGAGGTGCGGTGACGTAACGATCAGCTTTGTTTACATGCGTCGGACGCACGGCGTTCAGACCAAGCTGAATAGGCTTTCAAGCTTACAGATTTTAAAATGACACCCGGGCACCTGCCCTTAATTCGTGGTCATTTTAAAATGACAACCGGGCCAGGAGGGTTAAGCCCTGCCTCTACACTCTCAGTGACAGGTGGTGGTGCTTCTCCAGACTCTAATAACGGTGCTAATACTGAGTCCCCGAGAAGCGCTGCTGGTACTAGACTCTCCACCGTATCAGCTTTCAGCACCTTCTCGTGACCGTTCCTCCGCTTATTTGAAGACTGTTGGTTAGGCTGTGACTCCCTGAATGCGAGAGATCTGGTTACAACACACGCCATTGGTTGCACCTGGCACTTCTCAACCCACTCCTGTTCCTCCCTACTCATGTCGGCCGGCTCCTCGGCAACGACTAAGGGTGAAACCTTAGAAGCAGGCACCGCAAAGTTATTGCCGAGAAGGAGGTCGACGCCCCCAACAGGCAATTTCTCCACGATTCCCACATCCAGTTCGCGAGTCACACCGTCAACTTCAAGCTCCATTCTAACAAGCGGGTATGACCTAGTTGCATTAACTCCCTGCACCACAACTACCCACGCCGTGTTTATGGGTCTACCAGTGAAATTCTTCAAGAGTGTCTGACAGGCACCTGTGTCACGCAAAAGCTGTACCCAGTGCTTCTTGCCCCCCTACTTCACGCAGCCATGCCCTCTATGGTCGCAAAAGGCATCGCGGACAGGGTTCGAGCCTTCCGGATCCTTCTTCACTGGCGGTGCTCCATCCTCTGATCTTATGCCTCCAGCAAACACAGAAGACTTCTGGAACACCCCAATGCTGCGAGCCAATGACACAGCCGCCGTGGGAGGTCTGCTCGGACAAGCTTTTGCCATGTGCCCCTCTTTGTGACAGTGATAACACTCAAATTTCCCCTTGGACTTATACTGAGGTGTAAAAGTCCCCTGACCCTTCTTAAACGGGGCGGTGCTAGGTTTGTGATCAGTCTTGGTGTCATTGCTTTTAAATTTATGTGTGTCCATATTCCGGGGAGGGGGAGGGTAACGCTCCTTAACCCAGTGAGACCCAGCGTCGCACGTGTTGCGTCGGCAGTGTTTGATCACCAACTCCCAGCGACGCATCACGTGTGTCCGACATATAAAAAACACTTACGTGGCTCGTAAGGTAGGAAATGGCGGGAGAATAGGAGGGGAAACCGTAGTGTGGGAGCCGGGCCAGTAGGTGTGAGCGGGCCGAGACAGCCGCGCGGCTGGTGGTGGTGGGCTTAGTGGGGATACTTTACACCCTTAGTTCACCGCCACTTTGAACCTTCATTACTCCGGTCGTATGGGAGCTAGAGGCTTGAGATTTATGTGAGACACTCCTTAGGATGTATGCCGTACAATGCCATACTCAGTTTTTACCCTAGTGCTCCCGGGCGGGTGGTCATGCGGGGGAGACGAACTATTGAACCCCCCCCCCCCCAAATGACCGAAATGAGTTTTTTTTTATTTTTGTCTTCATTCCTCACCATTCTCTTCCATTTTGGCTCAACAAATTTTGTTGAGGCTCCCCCAAAAAAAAATGTCAGAGTTTTTTTTTTTTTTTTTTTTTCATTTCTCATCCTTGTCTTCCATTTTAGCAAAAAAAAAAAAAGAAGTGAAAATGGCTTGGGACTGGGGTGAACAAAATATTATAACTAGCCGGGGCTCAACGGGTTAACGCCTACATCGTTTCTCTGTGCAGAGCCGCACCCCCGAATTAGTGACAACCGACGATCAGCCATCTCTGCTGCTTCTACGAGAGTTCTTGGGTTCTTCTCTTTAAGGTTTAAAGTCAAGTCGCCGCCCGTACACTTATAAAACTGCTCTAGAAGCATCAACTGTTTCATCTGATCAAACGTAGTTGTCTTCTCTGATCTGAGCCAGTTTCCCATAGCGTCGGACAGGTCCCGGGCATGCTCCAAGAAGGTACTGTCTCGCCCCTTAGTCACACCCCGGAACTTTAACCTATATGTTTCGGGTTGTAGCTCATATGCCCGCAGGACAGCCTCCTTGAGCTCCTCATAACCAACGCAGGACTCCAAAGGCAGTGCATCGTAAGCCTTGAGCCCCTTACCTACGAGTCTAGAGGACACAAGGGCCGCCCACTTAACTTCAGGCCACTGATGCTCCCGGCACTTCTTCTCAAATCTATTGAAAAACTCTGTGACACCAGACTCGTCAAATACAGGGACCAGTTTGAGAAGGTGCGACAGAGACTGATCATGCGCACGGTTTCCAGTACCGAGTCGCTGTCCCGTCGTCTCAACACGAGACTTCCCTAAATCCATGTCGGCACAGTATTTTGTAGATTCTAGTTCAGTCCTAAGCTCAGCTTCCCTCGTCTGTTGCTGCATCCTAGTCAGCTCTTTTCTCTCTTCTATCTTAGCTAGCTCTATCTGCTGTTGACTCTGATGTTGCATCTTTGCCATCTCGAGCTGAAAGAGCATCTCCGGGGTCAAACCTTGAGGAGGAGGAGGAGATGCAATGATGTTAGAAATACCCGGTGATCCCCCCAGGGGCAAACCACCCTGCCAGTCACTACCCACCTGCGGAAGCGTGCTCAGGGTCGGTACTCCAAGAGGAGGATTGGGAGTCGAGTGAAGGGGAGGCTCGGCCAAAGGGCTCTGAGCACTCACCCTACCTCGTACGCCAGTCACCCCACCCAGCACACACGTCATCAGGTCATCCTTGGTCATGCCACTAGTACATAAATGACCGATAGCTGCGGCTAAGCACTGGAGACCGTACCGATTCATACCCACCAACCTGTCGGAAGTAACAGGCCATTGTAAAAAATTCCTTGCATCCTCCTCACTGTTCACCAAGTTAACAATCTGCCCATGCTGATGCTCCTCAGCTTCTACATCACGTACTGTGTCCTCATCCTGCACTGATCCGCTATAAGACATGATGCTCACTGAAGATTTTTCACTTTGATACACAAAAAGAAGTACCCCAAACTCTTATACCACAATATTCACAATAAAAAATTCTCGGATACCGCTTAAGTGCTATATTACTTTGCTAAAAAAATAATTCTTGCATGTCCTCAAAAAATATTCCACAAAATCAACAAGTGTTCACTGCCTAAACTGTGAGAAAAATCTGCACAATAACCTGCAATTATATGTCAGTTCACCAAATCCTGAGCTAGGTCGCCATTTGTTACGATCGGGTCTCGTATAAATCAGTGGCTCTTATACATTGGACTAGACTGGCATAAATGCAACAACGGAAAAGCTAGATCCAACCCCTGATATATAATCCCGTTGAACAAAGAACACATATACCCTCCAGAGTTATATCTGCGATAGCGGGGTATCTTAACTCTCAGTATCTATGTGCTTCTACTATAGGCTGATGTTCTCTGAAACAGCCTATTACCTATAACATATGGTTGCTTAGTTATGGTACACAAGGAAAAGATAGTTAACTTAATTAAATCACAAGAGTGATCTAATGCAAACAAGAAGAAGGTTTACTTAACGTTACTTTAATCAATAATATCTGTCACTCCTTTATGAAAGAAAGTGTTGTAAAGTCCTCAAGCACCGAACAAGGAATCTTCTGAATAATGTCGGATGCTACTAAGAAGAATGTATCGGAAATGGAACCACAAAATAGCAGGAGGCAGGACAATGCACGTGTAGGCTAAATACACAAAAAGGCTGGACCTATAATGTTATTGGACACAAGAATATTATAAGCGGTGCAACAGTAATAATGCTCGCCACGAAAAAGTAGTACTCCTATTAACAAAACCGGTCTATGCTGGTTGTGTCTCTCTACAGCAACCTAGACCTCAAAATGCTTGTGTAGAAATAATGGGTATGCATAAAAGAGTATATAATCTAATCCAGCTAATGTCTACCCGGGTTAATAAAGTCTAGCTGGGATGCGCAAAGGTACAGAATTCTGGTGGAGCAAGGCAGCTCCTAGCCTAGTGTGGACCTTGGGTCTGTGCGGCCTGATTACGTTAATATGAAGGGTTGCTCTCTTGAGGATTCTCGATCACAAGTATCGAGTATCCTCCTGGCGACCCTCAAAAGTAAAAGCAAATAGAGTTAGAACAGTGTTGGGTGGATTAGGCAAGCAGCCCTCACGCACTACACAGTCTAAACTCCAAGGTACACAGACAAAAGATCCACCCAGGTAACCCACAGAATCCGTAGTGTCGTGCAGCTCAAAAGTAGCCTACACACAGTGAAAACACCAACAGCAATGTACCTGATCCCTAGTCTAGCATTTTTAAACCTGTAGAAACATTAGTGATTGATGGAGACAGTCCGAGCAATACAATCTCCCAAAAAGACAACGACTCTCTTCAACCTTAGCCTAGTACATAAGAAATGTGAGATCCAGCATATAATACAGTCTGGCCACCAATTCAAGGTGTGGATGCAGGGAACCAGAGGGGGATTGATATTAATAAAAGGTGAGGAAGTAGTGGAAATGATAGAGGAAGTAGGAGAGAAAGATTCTAAGACAAGAGTGTGGAACAGTTCATGGGAGATGCTTAGAGTATGCTGTCTGGGAAGGATCTGACAAGGATATTCCCAGGGACCGCCTCGCTGGAGTCCCAGTTCGCAGGAATGGCACGAGGGCGCGTGACAGTCGCCCAGTAAGCAGCCTCCTAGTAGGCAGTGTTAGGCAGGAGGCAACGAATCCCCCGAGGCCTATGTAAGGGGGCCAGCCACGCGCCACACTCACCACCAAGTCACACCACCTGGTCTCTCTCTCTCTCTCTCTCTCTCCCGCTCGCCTTCCCATCATTCAACTACTTAACACAATACTTTCAATTGACTAAATAAAATAGAAAGGATTGTGACAGACGAAAATAAAGAACAGTTTTGAACTGTCTGCAACACAAGCTTTCTCGAGAAGGAAAGTACACAATGATAGGTAGACTGTAGCTACATTCTCTGCCCTGGCGAGTCCTAGCGAGTAAGCCATGCGGTTCTGGGGGAAGCGGTGAGCATCACACTGTAGTGTCATGATAATAGTGTGCCTTTGGTTGGCCCGTGTAAGACTTTAGAATGTACATTTGATGAAACTTGCTACTCCAGAGACCACACCGAATATATATATATATATATAAATTATCTTTGGTTCGTATGTAACACACTGTACAGTATATGGGTGCCAACATATTCAGGTACGGTAACCTATATATGTTGTGAAGGTGTGACTAGATTTAATTCAGTAAAGGTGTCTTTATAGTTTAAAAACCAGTATGACGTGTTTCATTATTCCTATACTGTTATTATGTATGAGTAAAATATTTTACCATTTGTGGTATATCCTCAACAACCCTTGTACCAGGCTCACCTGTTGTCACCTGCATGTGGCGGAAACAATTGTTATGTCAATAATCCAAGAACCAATAGAGGTCTTTATTATATTATCAATGTTTTCTTAGGCGATATGGCTGTAGCCGTACACTGTATGAATAACTTACTCAAAACTATATAACTTGTACATAATAGTCGTATATAATAAAGACGACTTGTATGGACATGAACACGGAAATCTCCAGAGAGTCTACAGGCCCACATTAAGCAGTTCCCTTTCACACCTAACCAATCTCATCCATAATTACGTTTAACACTTTTCATCGTTACTTAACTGATTAAAGTACTAGGGTATCTATTCCAAATTATTCACAACCCAATTTCCAAAGCAAAAGCAGAAGTTATGTAGTTAGAAACCATTTGTAAGGGCTTCAGCTTTTATACTTTACTGTCGCCTGAGTTTATGCTCTCAGCTCGCTTAAACACCTTTATCATATCTTCTCTACATTATCGTCTTTCTAATGAGCCGAGGGTTTTAACCTCTTCTCACACGATAAATATCAAATATTGTGGACAATTGTTGTCATAATACGTTGGATTACCTCTAGAAAGTGTACCTACATTCTATAATAAGGGCACCGTATATGAACGACACAATCCATAATTATGAGGTATCACTAAGTAATATTTCAAGATAACGTCAGCAGTTCAGTTACTCACATTCCGAAAGATGAATCTGATAATCCTGTTTGCCTTGTTTTCTAGGTTTCAGATCATTGCTAAGAAACATAAGAAAATGGAAGTCTGCAGAAAGCCGATTGGCCACACAAGGCAGATCCCTCTCACACCCAACCATAATTATAAGGTCTAATTATAGGCCCAACTCACTAACACCATGAGGACCGATCTCACCTTCACGGTCAGAGGTCAACATAAGAAAAGAAAATGGGGGTCTGCAGAGCGTCGATTGGCCCACACACAGCAGACCCCCTTCACACCCAACCCATTTCGTCGGTATGCCTATCTAATTATATCTTAATGCTCTCTATTGTTCTTGATCCCACTATAGTACTTGGTAGCCTATTCCACCTATCTACAACTCTGTTACCAAATCAATATTTGCTTATATCTTTTCTGAATCGAAATGTGTCTAATTTGAAACAATTTGATCGAGTTCTTTCGCAATCGCTGAGCTTTAGTACATCTTTCATGTCCCCTTTATTAATCTCACTAACCCACTTGAACACCTATATCATATCCCCTCTAACTCTGCGTCTCTCTAACGAATGTAAGCCTAATTTCTTAAACCTTTCTTCATATGGAAGATTTCTAATACTATGGATAATTTTTGTCATTCTACGTTGTACTCTCTCCAGGGAATCAATGTCCATTTTGTAATAGGGACACCAAAATTCGACAGCGTAATCCATATGTGGTCTTACTAACGCTAGTTTTATTTTATGATTACGTCTGCTGTTCTATTACACTTCTAGATATAAATCCAATAACTCTAATTGCCTTATTTCGAGCACTAATGTATTGATTTCTAGGTTTTAAATCACAGTTGACTACCAAATCTTTGTCATTATCCGAGTTTCTTATATTCACATACATCCTGCATTGTCTATCGATTTCCCAAATTGTACTACACTACATTTATCTACATTGAACTTCAACTGCTAATTAGCTGCCCATTCGTGTAGTGTATCTAGATCTCTTTGGAGAGTAAATCTCTCTCAGTTTGTATAATCCGTACTAGATATGATTATAATATTATACAGTATAATAATTATATACTGTACATAAAATAACCAATGAATATGGTTCATGAATATACATATAAAAATTATACATATATTGTATATCCCTTCCCCAGGTTTTGCACTAGGCCATCAGGGTTGCCATCGGGGTTGCGATATATCCACTACACCATGAGGTGGTACAGGGTCCAGAGAATATAGGGTCAACCCACGCGCAGGTACCTGTGAATGAGTGACGTCACAGTCCCACGCTCTGCCTGAGCCCCTCATATAAGACATCTTGTTTTTGTGATATATTGAACTATGCGTGTAAATAGAATCTTATTTAATGTTACAGGACAAAAGAAAACATTAAAATATATCAAGCTTAGTATATTTTACAATTAAATGTGCATAAATATGAGGTAATATATTTTGGATGATAGCGAGCATACCAATGAATAACATACTGTATATAGGCTACACCAAGAAAGTGCTTACATTAACTTTAGTGAAGGAACGGACACACACACAAACACGCACACAGACTTGTGTTTGTGTGTGTGGACAAGCGGTGATGTGTGTGTGTGTGTGTTGATCTGAGTGAAAATCTGTGAGTGTATGTGTGTATGGGATAGTGGGAATGAGTGTGTGTGTGTGCGTATCTTGCTCACCTTTATCATGACAAAAGGACTGCATTTTACAAACCATGAGTGTGTGTGTTTAATTCTAGCTTGTCAATGTTCAGCTGATAAATCTTGTTAATGTCCTATGAATTTTCCGCCAAGTAGGAGGGACACACACACATACTTACGCACACTCACTCACACACACACACTCACTCACACACACACACTCACGCACATACACTTACGCACACTCACTCACTCACACACACACACACATGCATTTTACAAACTCATGTGTGTGTGTGGGTTGGGGTTAGTTTCTAGCTTGTCAATGTTAAGCTGAATATTTTTCCTAACGTCATACACACACAGTCACACACACGCACTGCATTTCATAAACTGTGTGCGCGTGTGTGGGTGTGGGTTGGGGTTAATTCTAGCTTGTTAATGTTAAGCAGAATAGTTTTCCTAACGTCATACACACACACACACGCACTGCATTTTACAAACTGTGTGTGTGTGTGTGTGTGCGCGCGCGCGCTTTTGAATTCTACCTTGCCCATGTTAAGCTGATGATTGTTTCTACTGTCATATTACCAGCTGCCAAATTATCACACCCACATTAGAATTAGAATTAAAACAGCAAGCTACAAGGGCTATGTATTCATTGATTAGTAAATGCAGAAAATTTAATTTACCAGTTAATATACAGCTTGAATTGTTTAAAGCAATGGTTAGACCAGTTATGTTGTACTGTATGCTGCTGAGGTATGGGGACATTATGTTATTAGAACATTAGAACAGCTTCATTTGAGGTTTTTAAAGCATACATTACATGTTCATAAGTATACTAGTAATGACATGTTGTATGGTGAACTTGGTGAATATCCTATAGACATACTGTAAATATTAAGTGTTCAATGATCGGTTACTGGGTGAGATTAATTACTGGTAAAACAAGTACGGTAAGTTAAGTTATATAATGTACAAGTGTTTGTTACATTTGGATCAGGTTGGTGTTTATACTTCACCTTGGTTGAATTGTGTTAAAAGTATTTGTAATAACTGTGGGATGTCTGGAGTCTGGTTGTCACACAATGTAATAACCCCAGCCTGGTTCAGATTGGCAATAGAACAACAGCTTAAAGATCAACGGATAACAAAAAGGAAATAGTAATTTGTCAAGTAGGGCCATTTGTAGTAGCTATAGAACTTATACATTTGTCTTCAGTATGGAGGATTAACTTGTGAAATTGGATAAGGGAGAGAGACTAGCTATAAGTAAACTGAGAGCAAGTAATAATAAATTACCAGTTATTGCTAGTAGACACAGAAATATTGATAGAGAAGACAGGGTATGTACTAAATGTAATGAGAATGTGGTGCGGGACGAATATCATTTGTTGTTTATTTGTCAAAATGAGGATATTGTACAGTTAAGGAATATAATATATTTCTCATTACTACAAGCATAACCCAACACAGTATAAATATATACTGTTAATGAATAATACTAACTTATAATGTATGAGGAATCTGTCACCTCTTCTCAAAAGAACGTTTAATATGTATGGATAGACCAAGTCTTAGGACATTTAATATGTTTTTTTAAGATGTACCACTGTATTCACGTGTACGCTAATTTAGTTAGCAAAGGCATATTGTACATGTGTAATATGTAAGGGGCTGTGCTACATACTTTTTGTAAAAGTCTGAGCAAAATAAACTCAATTCAATGCAATTAAATTCACACACACACACACTCATACACACACACACACACTCATTGTATTTGTCTCAACTTCTGATGTTGTTAGTTAAGCCTTTGAGTACCAGCTACGTGTGTTATATTGTATTCTAGCTAGGATATATTAATACGATATTATGCAGCTTCGGAAGGATCTACGGTAGTTAAAAAGGTTGGTTGAGATAGTTGGAAGCCATATTATTGCTAGAGGTCCTTCCTAATCTGAATACAATGGTCTAATAGTGGCTACACTATAAAGAAAAGGACATCACCGGTACTTTATGGGTTAACTGTATAGTAACTAACATCATTGTTTTTTTGCTATATATTTCAAGATAGGTATCCTAGCATTCATAATTCCAAATCATTATCATACCACACACAACTAGAATTATAAAACATCCGCTTTGTTTCACCTGTATGTTCGTGATTGAGTTCTCAAAGTGAATGAAATGACCGACCTCCCACTGACCCCTAGCCTCTGTCCCCACTGTAGGGAGAATGACGTCATGCGCGAAAGACAACGCGTTTTCTTTGAGGGGTGGGTTGACCCTATATTCTCTGGACCCTGAGGAGGTAAAACCCACAAAATACGTTATAGATGGAAAAATAGCCTTATGCAAAATATATCCATTTTCTGTAGAGAATTATAATTCATAATGGTTAATGACCTTATTGTGTAGTGGATATTATATCCGAGACGTCAACCCTGATGTTCAACATATACTGTATAGTGTATATATATAATGTATAAAGGTTTCACAAATTCACCATTAAAAAAAAAAAAAAAAAAAAACTGTAGATTATATACAAAGGAAAACACTGGACACTATGTACAAAATATGCCGCTATAGCTGTCGCCCTACAGTACAACTTTTGAAAAGAATACCGGTAACAAATAAACAAATAAATAAAATATTGAAATAATCAAAGCCAATGCTAGATAGAAAAATTGAAAGCGTCATAAAATGGTTATGATTTATAAACAAAGCTAAAGAGGACAAATATGATACTAGAATGCAAAAAGTTTGACTTGGAGAAAAATATTTATGACAATAGGTGTGGGTGTCAGGTTGGCATCCTCTAAGAGGATTATAGTCCTACAGACCTAAACAGGCGGTTATGGGCGCGGTCACCTACCCTTACACTGGTGCCGGTTGTCCTTTTGTCCCTTTCTGTACGATAACCTTTCCAAATTACTCTCGCTATATCTTTCTCCCTCCCTCCACCTCCCCCTGTTCAAGGTACAGTCGCGCTAATAAGAGATGGCTCGGCACCATATATGTTTTGATCAATAATTAGTATCAGCAATATCTAAGCTTCATTTCTTCATATCGAGTAAAATATACAAACGTGTTCCTACACTTACCCACCCTATTCAACATCTGACAGGCATTAATACAGCACAGATTTACTTATCCACCTGGTGAACAAGCCTACGTCTTTTCTATCCTAAATGACCTAGAGCAGTTAGTTCAGCAACCCACCCGTATCCCGGATCGCATCGGAGATCGGCCCAACATTCTTGACCTGTTTCTAACTTCTAACCCTTCTTCTTATACTGTCGATCTTTTCTCTCCTTTGGGCTCCTCCGACCATAAACTTATCTCTGTCACCTGTCCTATCTCTCCAGTACAGCCACCCGATCCTCCTAGCCGGCGGCGCTTGTGGCACTTTGGCGCTGCCGACTGGGAGGCTCTTCGGCAGTACTTCTTTGATTTCCCATGGAATGATTTCTGCTTCCATGGCCGGGGACCCTCGGAGAGTGCTGAACGCATTACCGAGGTAATCCTATCGGGCATGGAAGCATACATTCCATTCTCTTTCTCTCAGACTAATGCTAAATAATCTTGGTTTACTCACGCCTGTTCTACTGCTGTCCGCAATAAGGAGGAAGCATTCAAACGGTACCGACGCCTTAAAACTCAAGACTCTCATTCTTCATATGTTTCTGCCCGGAATCAAGCCAAATCTGTTCTTCGACTTGCCAAACACTCTTTCATCAATAATAAATGCACTGAACTATCCAACTCTAGCTCTTCCCAAGCTTTCTGGCATCTAGCCAAAAACCTCTCCAACAATTTCTCTTCCTCGTCTTTCCCTCCCCTTTCCCACTCTGATGGCACAACCATCACTTCTTCCTCTGACAAAGCTAAACTCTTCGCTCAAACTTTTGCTAGCAACTCCACCTTGGATGATTCCGGTGCTATTCCTCCCTCTCCGCCCTCCTCTCTCTTACTTATGCCTAATATCCTAATCTCTTCTAAAGATGTACTTTCTACCCTCTCTGGGCTTAACACTAATAAGGCGTACAGTCCGGACGGTGTTCCTCCTGTTGTTCTCAAAAACTGTGCTTCCGTGCTGACTCCCTGCCTAGGCAAACTCTTCGTCTCTGTCTATCCTCTAACGTCTTCCCTTCATGCTGGAAGTTTGCTCACATTCAACCTGTCCCAAAGAAGGGTGACCGCTCTCAACCCTCCAACTATCGTCCAATTGCTCTTATCTCTTGTCTTTCTAAAGTTTTGAAACTATTCTTGCTTCCAAATTTCTTAAGCATTTCTCTTCTCATAATCTGCTCTCAGATCGCCAGTATGGCTTCCTTAAGGGTCGCTCTACTGGTGATCTTCTTTCATATCTTACTAACTCTTGGTCATCCTCCTTTCGGGACTTCGGTGAGACTTTTTCTATTGCACTAGACATATCGAAAGCCTTCGATAGAGTCTGGCATAAATCTTTAATTTCTAAACTACCCTCCTTCGGTTTCTATCCCTCCATCTGTGCCTTTGTCTCTAATTTCCTTTCTGGCCGTTCCATAGCTGCGGTTGTGGACGGCCATTGTTCACTTCCTCACCCTATAAACTCCGGTGTTCCTCAGGGCTCTGTCCTATCTCCTATTCTCTTTCTAATTTTTATAAATGATCTCCTTAACTGTACCTTAATTCCCATCCATTCATACGCAGACGACTCAACTTTTCACTACTCCATTAGTTTTTCAGAACGCCCCAGCCAGCAATCCCTCAACGACAAACGTAATGAAGCCATAGAACTCTTAAATTCTGATCTAAATATTATTTCCAATTGGGGCAGAGAAAACCTTGTTAACTTTAATGCTTCCAAAACCCAATTTCTCCATCTATCTACCCGTCAGGATCTCCCAGCGGACTATCCCTTATTCTTCAACAATACAAAAATCAACCCTTCATCTTCTCTCAATATTCTTGGTGTCTCTTTTTCTTCTGCTCTCATTTGGAAGGACCATATTACCAGTCTTGCTAAGGCAGCCTCCCAGAAGCTGGGTGTGCTCAACCGCCTTAGGGGGTTCTTTTCCCCTGCACAGCTTCTTGCTCTGTACAGGGGCATAGTGCGCCCTTGTATTGAGTATTGTTCACATGTGTGGGGAGGTTCCTCTCACACCGCTCTCCTAGACAAGGTTAAAAGGAAGGCCTTTCGTATCATTAACTCCCGTCCACTCACCAACTCTCTGCAATCTCTCTCTCTCCGCCGCAATGTTGCATCTCTCTCGCTATTCTATCGCTACTATAATAATCAGTGTTCCTCAGAGCTATCCCAGTGCATACCACCTCCTTTACGTAGGGCACGTGGTACCCGTCTTGCAACTCAATCCCACCCCTACTCTGTGCAACTCTCCAACCCAAGAGTGAAACGTTACTCTCAAACTTTCTTCTACTCAACATCTGAGCTCTGGAACTCTCTCCCAGAATCAGTCTTTCCCTCTTCCTATGACTTAAATTGCTTCAAACTCTGTGTGTCCAGGCATTTTGGCTCGAACGTCCCTTGATTTTGGCCCTGTCACTCTTTCAACTATGGGGGAGGCACTCGCTATAGGCAGTTATGCCTTTTGCCTCCCTCAATCACATAGAAAAAAAAAAAAACAAAAAAAACAGAGCAAGCCAAACGTAATGCCAGCTGGGAAATGACTTATTAGCGCGATCGTACATTGACCTTGCCCTGTGTATGAGTGAGAATGGGAACGCACTTATCACCGTATTACTGTGTAGCCCACATGAATGCATAGATAATTATTATTGTTATAATAAATTATATTACTATTTATATAGCTCTCTCTCTCTCTTATATATATATATATATATACCATATATAGATTACCATTGTATATTTTGACTTTGTTTCCACACCACCCAAGAGGTAAAAGTTTCGGCGCGTTTTTTTTAAAGAGGTTTCCCTGGAGGCCTACTCCTCTATATTATGCTTTTCAAAGGTACACAATGTTTGTTGAGTGGTACTTGAAAAGTAGACAGAATGGATAAAAACACCATCTGAGGAAGAGCACTTTATTGACAACGTTTCGCAGATAGCTTCATCAGGTCACTGATGACCTGATGAAGCTATCTGCGAAACGTTGTCAATAAAGTGCTCTTCCTCAGATGGTGTTTTTTGTACACAATGTTATTCAGAATCCTCATCAGAAGATGTGAGAGTAATGATGAAAGAATCTATGAATTTATCAATCACCACATCTTTGTTTGCATCATCTTCTTGTAGATTTTCCGCATGTTTAACAGCCTTTGTCCAGTTTTCCTCTGTGATGCTCTCAATTGCTTCGCGGGCGAGTGGATCCAAATCGGCGACCTTGAATGTGTTCCTCCTTGCCACATACCCTTTCACCTGAGCCCATATTAATTCAATTGGGTTGTACTGGCAGTGATACGGGGGAAGGCGCACAATCTTATGGCCATGGTTTGATGCCATTTTATCAATTACATAGCTGACGTCTGTGGTGTGTTGCTTCACAAGGTGCAGAAGCTCAGCCTTGAGGAGATGTGTAGACACTTTAACTCCTTTCTTCTGCAACCATTCTGTGATTGTGGCTTTATTATTTGAAGACGTTGGGGGTTTATCTATTTTTCTAGAGTGATATGATGCATTGTCCATCACAATTATTGAAGATGGATGAATGTTTGGGAGAAGTTGATGTTCAAACCATTTTTCAAAAGTCACAGCATTCATTTGATTATGATGGTCCCCATCATTTTTTGCCCTGAAGATAAGTGAAGCAATGGGAATAAATCCATGTTTTGTTCCAGCATGGAGTACAATCAATCGGCTTCCTTTCCCTGTTGGCACCTTCACTCCCACAGCCTTATCCGAAGTGTTGTCAAGCCAACATTTAGGAATTGTGTAATTCTGGTTAATCCAAGTCTCGTCTAGGTAGACAATGTTTTTGTTTGAAGATACATGTTTCCTCATTTCTCCCAAAAACCTGCAGCGGGCATATACAACATCACTACGTTCCATCAGAAATCTTCTTCCGTCAACCTTTGCATACTGGAACCCAATTTTCTTGAGAACCTGTCTTAACGTTTCTCGGCTGCCGGGGTAAGAATGGTTCTCTTTAATTTCTTCATGGATTTTTTCCAGTGTGGGAATCTCTTTTCTTTCGTAGAAATTGAGCACTGTTCTTCTTAGAACACCTTCATTGAATCCATCAACAAAATCTGTAATGGGTGTTGTGCGTTGTCGTTTCTTAGGTGACATAAATTTGGGCGATTTATTGTTTTCTTCATTAATTCTTGCTTCTTTCGTTATTCTTGAAATTGTTCTTTCACCCAGATTTGTGGCTGCAGCTGTCCGGGAAGTAGCTTTTGTTACGGCAATAAAAGGGCATCCAAGCTCCTTCTCTTTCTGGAAGTATTGGTGAACGTTATAGGCCATCTCTTTTACCTGACTATGCAAGTGTGTGGGGCGATTTGGAGAGGCTTCCATTGTGGATGGTGGCAAAGTCAGGAATGAACTGATTTAGTTTAGACGTGACACAGTACTAATTTCGTGCGCCTGGCAGCGCGCCATCACGTCATGTTTTTTTACAGTTTAAAGGGATAACCTGTGAGGGATTTTTTTGCCCAGAATCCTGACAACGTCGCAGTAGCTACGTTGCCAAGTAGTGTACAATGTCCGTTGTATTTAATAATAACAAGCGAATTAATTATAAAAACAAAGCTTTTTTGTACATGTAGAAATTGCCTGAGCATTTCAAACCTACTTAACCCTTAACTGTCGGCGCACAACATAAGTCGAGTTAAATAAAGCTGGACTATGTGGCGGCGCTCGACATAGGTCGTGTGGCAATTTCAGCACGTAATGTTGCTGAGAGAGAGAGACAAGTGGTGGCAGGAGAGTAGCGAGCGTACGACTGCTCCAGACCACCGCGGCGAACCTACTGACACGAATCCCACCTCCTCCCTCCCTCTCTCACTCGCTATATACGGAATTGTATGGGGAAAGTGCCTAATTACATGCTTTTTGCACTCGCGTTGCACGGTTGTTGCAAGAAAACTAGCCATCATAAAAGGATCGTTATGGTGTCATTCGAAAGCTCTGTTTATGCCCTTTCAGGGATAGATATTTGTTTTACGTTCTGGGTCTTATTTAGGCATGAAAATGATCACGTAAACAGCCCTATTTTGGCTAAAAACACCCCGCTGGGCGGTACATATAAATAAACCGCCTAGGCCGCTAATAAGGTGTTAAAGGTGGGTGTGCATGCTATTATTTTCCTCCACAATCATTACCGGCAGTGTGCACTATAGCTTTTGGTGCAATATTTTCAGTTACAATGGCTTAATTATTTATATAATGGCCAAAATAGGATATGGGTGACACTTTTCTGGATTCGGAGTTTAAGCGCTCTGATGACGTATGCCCAGCAACACAACAAATTCTTCTGACAGGTGGAAATGGAGGATAGTGACAGTAGTTCCGATTAGTTTGCCAATACTGAGGGTGATAACCGTGATTATGGCGAAGAACCTCAAGTGATGAATATTGGTGGTGTCCACTGTCCAGTCTTATATGTATGAATCTATAGGACGAGGTCCAGCAGCAGGAGAGGAGGGAGCAGCAGCTGGGATTACCGCCCGCCTTGTTTACACTACTCGGAGCCGCGGCGGACGCTAGCGATCATGTCCCCGTCTATTTTGACTGCATTTGGATACAATAATGAAAGCCCGCCCCTCACGCCTCCATGACTTATTGTCATCATCATATACATTGCCAACAGGGTGCACATAACAGAAAAAATCGCCATAAAAATAGACGGGAACTTAACCGCGGCGATCGACTTATGTAAACATGATGACCGTACGCCTGGTCACTACATAATCCTTCCCAACAATGTGTTTTTTTTTTGTTAGCCTAGTTGCTAGTAGTTGAATTTCAGCCAATAAATTTCTTTAGCCTAGGTTAGGCCTATATCCATCGACGCTGACTGTATAATTTGGGCTAGGCTTAAGTTAGCCCATATTATCCACTCTCCTGACTCCTGAAATTGGCAAGCACGTATGGGTGGGAGGGTAGTTTGGGGGATGGTGGGGGGAAGGTAGAAGGGTAATTGACTCTGTTACAAATATGGAGCCGATTGGTGAGGTAGTTTCGCCACCACGGATTTTCATTTTTGTATGTGATGATCTACGGATAGGCTGGAAGTGGGTGGTGGGAGGAAGTTGGGGTTGTGGTGGGGGGAAAGACAGAAGGGTAGGGGACTTGTCACACAAATATGGAACCAATTGGTGCAGTTGTTTCGCTGCCACATATTTTCCTTTTTTTCCTTTGTGATGGCCTGATGCAGCGACCCATGGTCTGGATTGGGGGAAGGGGTTGGGGTAGTGGTAGCAAGAAGCCAGAAGGGTAAGGTAGTACATGTGGTAGAAATATGAAAGCTATAGGTGCAGTCGTTTCGCTGCTACGATTTTATTTCGGCGAGTCCGTATATATACGGACCTGGCACTGGGCGTGACAAGACCCCAGTCCGTATAGGCAATCAGCGGGTGCATCTAGCCATACCCATACTCCACCGCATTTTATTGTCAAAGCATTCATCACGAAAATGTCCATTGCATATGAAGCTTGTTTTGGGCTTTGCCTCCCACACTCTGGTTCTTTGTATAAACTTCACCCATTTGTTACAATGGTATGGATCACTTGGAAACTTGTGTAGTGCTATGTTTGGTCCAGGGATGTTGCTACACACGAAAAAGCACACCTATTCACCATTTTTGTTATACTTGCTGATGTTTACTTCCCAAATGTTTGCCTGGGCCTACGTCACATCCTCACGTGAGTACTAGTTGCAAGGGGTCGCAATTCAATATCTATTTTTGATTTGTTCTCTAATATTGAAGATTAGTTTTGACAAAGGAGTAGTCAGGTTGATTACTGGAGATCTAAACATCTCTTTAAATACATTATAAATTAATTTTAATTTTGCATGCCCCACCACCTTTAAGGTACCTAGGATAATACCGATTTTTTTTTTTTTTTTTTTTTTTTTTTTTTTTTTTTTAAGAGCCAATGAACGGAGGAAGGGAAAACACAGATAACACAAACAGGTCCATGTGCCTAAAGGCATCCTCCATTCATAAAATGTTTGAAACAACTGGATTTAAACATTTGTAGATTGTAAGTTTGTGGAAAGCAATTCCAGGGAAGTGAATTCCAAAGAGTAGTAGCTCTGGGGATAAATGAATTCTGATAAGCAGAAGTTCTGCATTGTGGAGGAGAAAGTGTAAATTCATGGGCGCTCTCAGCTGCCCTAGTTCTACGGGGAAAGATGTGGAGAGGCGGCACAATTGAAGCAAGTTCCTCGGAACAATTGCTGTGAAAATATCTGTAGAATAATGCAAGGGATGCAACGTTTCTTCGTATGGATAATGTAGGAAGGTCCTGTGTGATTGCAGGGTTATTGATTAATCTAATAGCTTTATTTTGAATTTTGTCCAACTGCCTCAATGCAACCACTCCACTTCCACCCCACAGAGGTGAACAGTAATCCATCTGAGAACGCACATGACTTTTATATATTACGGCCAACTGCTCGTCAGTGAAGAATTCTCGAACTCTGTACGGGAGTCCCATTTTTTAGAGGCATTCTTAGCAATACTTCTAACATAATGTGTCCAGCTCAAGTTAGTAGTTAATGTTACACCGAGAATGTCAATACTAGGGGAAGTGGGAATATTTACATCATTAACAAATATATGGGAGTCAGTGAGATTCTGTCTGTTTGAAAATTGAATGTACTTGGTTTTCTGTGCATTAAAGGAAACTAGATTCTCTTGTCCCCATTCATTAATTCTAGAAAGGTCCTGGTTCAGAGAAATTGCAGTGTTTATTTTTGAATTTATAAGATCGGGTTGGGTGAAAGAATTGGTAAATGTGAAGGAACTGTGGAGTGTTGAGTCATCTGCGTAGGAATGTATTGGATTATGAGTGGTAGATATGAGACCATTGATATGAATGAGGAACAGAGTTGGGGCCAAAACTGATCCCTGGGGAACACCAGCATTTATTGAGTGAAATTGAGAATAAAGGCCATCTACCATTACACATATTTTTCTGTTATGAAGATAAGAAGAAATTAGTGGAACTAATGATGCAAGGCCGTAGTGTGACATCTTCGACAATAAGGATTGATGCCAGACTCTATCAAATGCCTTTGATATATCCAGTGCAATTGTATGTGTTTCACCATGTTGGTCTGTAGCTTGGTTGATTTGATGCGTAAGAAGGCAAAGAATGTCTGCAGTTGATCGACATCATCTAAAACCATATTGCCTATCACTGATTAATTTATTATTCTCAAGATGCTTAATTATGTGATTATTTAATATAATTTCAAAGACTTTACCAAGAGTGGAAGTTATAGCTATTGGTCTGTAGTTTGATGGATCTGAAGAGGCACCTCTTTTAGGAACTGGATGGATGTTTGCTTCTTTTCAGGGTACTGGGAAGCATGAGGTACGAGTACACAGACGGAAATTTTTTGCCAATACAGGAGCGAGCACCAAGGAGCAATTCTTAAGTACTATTGGAGGAATTTCATCTGGACCAGGAGCCTTATCTACTGAGAGATTCTGCAAAATAGTTTTGACATGTCTGGTGTGGATCTTAAGTGAGGGAATTTCAGGCGAATTAAAATTAAGTACAATAAGTAAATAATTATACATATGGCACCAATGTAAAGGGAGTAACCGCGGGTAGGACCGCCTGTTAAGATCTGTTGGACTATAGTAACCTCTGCCCCAAACCCTTCCCCCGCCCTCCTATACTATTCTCCTATGCACACCTGTAGATCTAGAAGAACAGATACAGGGAGATATTTCAACACTAACCCTCATGATAAAATCTAACTAGTACGTTCCTTAGCTTTATTTAAAAATAGTACGCTTATTTATGAACTTTGACTCTACTGATCTGCGCTTTTTGAAGTCCCTATATATTATGAATACTTTACTGGCTCCCCAGTATAGAATTGTACAGAGTTTGCTCTCTCTCTCTCTCTCTCTCTCTCTCTCTCTCTCTCTCTCTCTCTTGCGAAAACTTACCTACCTGAACCACAAAACAAACTAAACAACCCCACCCAACCCCATCCAAGCCAACCCAACCAACTGAATGAATTTGACAACCCGCCGCGGCTTCAAGTCATAACCCCAAACCCATCCTCACCAATAAGAAAAACAAATCCAGCGCATGCTGAGAGAAATGATATAAAAATAATATCCATAAATGCCTGCTCAATATGAAAACAAAATAGACGAACTCAAATGTCTGTTATTAAATGAGAAAGTTGACGTTATTTGTATAACGGAAACACATCTGAACCTTAAAAATAAAGATCTACTTCATGAATATCACATAGAGCCATATAAATTTTTTCATAAAGACCGTAACAATGGAAAACAAAGAGGGGGGGTTGCAATGTACGTTGCAACCTACTTAAACCCAGTCGAGGTGACTCTCCCCGAAAGTAATGCAGAAATAGTGTGCGTCAAAATAAATACAAAAAACATGAACTTAAATATCACTACAGCGTACCGACCACCGAGACTAACTGTTGCCGATGATACAATTTTTTATGAAATACTAGAGAAAACCCTTAATTCCGACGAAACAGTTTTACTAGGTGACTATAACCTCCCCCTAATTGACTGGAATACCACGACCGGAAAAAATGCCGAGTCACGCCTAATGACAAGCTTCATCCAGGACAATTTTTTGACTCAACACGTAAAACAGCCGACGCGAGACAGGAATATACTAGACCTCGTAATCACTACCCAAGAAAATTTATTATCAAACCTGGATGTAGGTGAACATCTGGCAACGTCCGATCATAAAATCTTAAGAATCAACGTTATAAGCAAATATTCCTCAGTAAAAACAACAGGAATGGTTTCGGACTTCAAAAACGCAAATTATGACGGACTTAAGGAATCGCTATCAAACATACACTCAAACCTCATAAATATAAACGAAGTAAATGAACTATGGGGACATTTTAAGTCTACAATTACAGAAGCGCATAAACAATTTGTACCCATGAAACCAAAACGTAGTACGAAATCAAGTATGCCCCCTTGGTACAGTAGAGACATTGGCAAGGCAATAAGGAAAAGGAATCAACTCCACAAACTTGTAAAAAATAACACAAACACTGAAGTAATTAAAAACTTGTACAAAAATAGTAGAAGGGAAGTGAAAAAAATAATTAGGGCGAACAAACAAAATTACGAAATGACTATTGCCAGAGAAAGTGCCACAAACCCCAAAAAATTCTACAGTTACGTAAACAAAAATAAACAGATCAAAAGCGGAATCGGACCGCTAATAGAAGATGGCCAGACAATAACAGGCGACACAAACACGGCAAATCTGCTCAACAAATATTTTGGCTCAGTTTTCACAGAAGAAATTATCGATCATACCCTTGAAAATAACACCTCAACTCATGAGATAGGAGATTTCACCATCAGTGTTACCGAAGTACAAAGCAAATTGAGTAATTTAAAACGTAAATAAGACCCCGGGACCCGACATGCTCCACCCGAAAATAATTAAGAATGTCAAGGACGAAATAGCAAAACCCCTGACACAACTATTTAACTTATCACTACTACAGGGGATTGTACCGAGTGATTGGAAAGATGCGAACATTACGCCGATATACAAGAAGGGTAGCAAGGCCAAAGCGAGTAATTACAGACCAATTAGCCTAACTTCAATTGTAGGAAAAATCATGGAAAAAATCATTAGAGATAAGATTGTAGATTACCTCGAATCAAACAACCTAATCAAAAATAGTCAACACGGCTTTAGATCAAATAAGTCATGCCTAACAAATTTGATTGAATTTTATAACAAACTATTCACATATAACGACATGACGAAATCACTAGATATAATCTTCTTGGACTTTCAAAAAGCTTTCGACAAGGTGCCTCACCGAAAACTATTGGTTAAACTGGAGAGGATAGGTATCAAAGGTGAAATTCATTCTTGGATAAAAAATTGGCTTACGGACAGAAGACAGAGAGTGGTGATAAAAGGAGTGGAATCGGAGTGGGAGCCTGTCACTAGTGGAGTTCCACAGGGTTCAGTCCTTGGACCGGTCCTGTTTCTCATTTACATTAACGATATCGATGTAGGGGTAAACAACACCATTTCCAAATTCGCCGACGATACAAAATAGGAAATACAGTCCTGAACGAAGATGATAGAAATGCGTTGCAATCTGATTTAAACAAGATATCAGAGTGGTCGAAAAAATGGCAGATGCCCTTCAATGTCGATAAATGTCAGGTGCTGCAGGTTGGTAGCAGAAATATGAAATACAAATACGAAATGAATGGCAAACAAATAAAAACCGCAACGGTAGTAAAAGACCTAGGGGTACTAATATCTGAAAACCTAAAAACTTCCGACCAATGTATAGCAGCTGCAAATAAGGCAAACATAGCATTGGGCTTTATTAAACGAAAATTTACATATAAACATGAAAACGTAATAGTGCCACTGTTCAAAAGTATGGTGAGGCCCCACCTTGAATATGGTGTGCAGTTCTGGTCACCTTATCTGATCAAGGACATTGTAAGACTCGAGTCAGTACAGCGTAGATCGACGAAGATGATACCCTCATTAAGAAATAAACCATATGAAGAAAGACTTAAACGATTGAACCTGTTCTCATTAAAAAAGAGGAGGTTGAGGGGTCAGCTTATTGAGTGCTTTAAGATACTAAAAGGTTTCGACAAAGTCGATGTAAATGCACTATTCACATTAAACAATACTAATCAAACTCGCGGAAATGGAATGAAATTAAAAACCAAAAAGGCAAACCTAGATGTCACAAAGAGTTTCTTCACCTACAGTGTGGCGACAGAGTGGAATAAACTACCAGCGAGAGTGGTGGAGAGCGACACAATAAACGCCTTCAAGGGAAGGCTTGACCTCTATCTGCAGAGGGCTGGGGTGATATGAATGGGAAAAAAAAAAAAAAAAAAAAAAAAAAAAAAAAAAAATGTATGTATATGTATGTATGTGCACTGTACAGTATGTATATATATACTGTATATATATGTGTGTATGTATGTATGTGTATATGTATGTGTATATATATGTATATATATATATGTATATGTATGTATGTGTATGTGTGTATGTGTGTATGTGTATATATGCATATTATAGTTTGTAAGGCCAGACTGCCTAGTAAGGACCTTGAGGTCTGTGTGGTCTGTGTATCTATGTAGCTCTATGTAGCTCTCTCTCTCTCTCTCTCTCTCTCTCTCTCTCTCTCTCTCTCTCTCTCTCTCTCTCTCTCTCTCTCTCTCTCTCTCTCTCTCTCTCTCTCTCTCTCTCCAGATAATACAGTTGAGCACATTAAATTGCATCCACTGAGTGACTTTATGTGCGGAAAGGAAAACAGTATGATTACATTATGGGGTGTAGTTCCTTATACAATAGTTAATTCATATGACCAAGTAGCGGGTTTGTTACACATTAGTCGTGTAAGTCATAATATTCTTCCTTCCATATATAGCACAATGAGTGGATAGTTTTTTTTTTGGCCAACTTTACATACCTGACCACAGTCGCCTAATTAAATATGACCTTGACCTGACCCTTCCGGGAAATACCATTTATTCACAGATAGGGTGTGTGTGTGTGAATATATACAGGAGTATATATATATATATATATATATATATATATATATATATATATATATATATACTGTATATATAGTATATATATATAAAGTTTCAAGACAGCATTAGCAGTTCTGTTACACTCTTAGAGATGAACCTGATAATCCTGTTTGCATTTTTACGAATGCTTATACATTGTTTCCTAACCTTCAGTTCATTGCTAACAAACACACCCAGATCTTTCTCACAGTCTGAGATTTGTAATTCCGTATTAGTTAGTAGGCTATATATATTTTGAATTTGTATTCACCGTCCTTATTAAGTAAACTCGTGTTACTCAGCAACAGCTCCTCCACCTCCCCCCTCGCGAGAGAGCAACATTCCATCCTCCACTTCCTCCCTACCCAGCAACACCCAGCCTGCAAATTACAGCATTGCCACCACAACACAACTTCATATACGAAACTAGTAACACTCTATTGGCTCATTCTACACAAATGTTTATGGAGACAAAAATGCTTAGAGATACGGCAAAACTAGTCATGAGTAATTGGAATGGTATCGGAGAGAAACTCACAATGCCAGGTCTTTCTAATAGACTTGGCACAGCGGCTCTCAGGAAGTCTGGCGCCACTAAAGTCTATCTACTCCTAAAAGTCCCTAAAAGACCCTGGTCATTGTGACACCCTCACACGGGGGGGGGGGGGGGGGGGGGTTGAAGCTTTAAAACAAAACTTTCATCATTAGTTTACAACTGCAAAATATGTACATTGACAGTCTTTTGTATTTTTACATTTTATAGATTTTTTTAACATGAGTAAATATGACTTACTAACTAAATAGCCTCGTGCTCTCCTATCATTCCTCAGAGGACTCATGGGACAAACAGTCTGCCAGGACATTATCCACACCACGGATGTGCCTACCATCGAGATGATATTCTTGCAACATCAAACTCCAGCGAGTGAGTCTCTGGTTCTTGTCCCTGAGCCTATTAACCCGTAAACGGCTGCAAAGCTCATAAGAGGTTTTACTGGGCGATGGCGACAAAGCTCTTAAGAGGGAGGCCTAAAAAAACTTTTAAACAGCCCCAGTAGCACTAAACAATGTTTTGTTTATTTTTATTTTTTATTTCCCTATACCTCATATCACTCCTCCACATCCCCTCCTTCCTCCCTTTCCCCTCCCCCTTCAATTATCACCTATTTTCCCTGTTATTCCCTAATTCGTTGGTATATTTCTGTGCTAACATTAGCAAACTGTGTGGAGGATGTGCTTACATGCCTAGCGGGTGTGTTACATAAATGAGTGTGTGTATGAGTAGGCTCAGTGTGGCTTGAGGCCTCGTGGAGGGAGGGGTTGCCTCAATTTTCTCCATAATTCATGAATGGGCTGGTCCATCTATATTCGCGATTTTGACCAGAAAAATTATATTTTCACTTGTTTTATTATTGTTACAGGTTACTATCTTCATAGTGAAGGTAAAATAGGCTCATATGAATAAGTAATAACGATATTTATCGAAAAATGACGATTATAAGCCTGAATGGAGCCAATATGCTCGCCCATGGGGAGCTAGTTCAATACCCCCCCCCCCCCCCTTGCCGTTTTTGGGTTAAGAAACTGCAGAGCATGATGGTCAGAGTAGCTTCTGAGCACGGGCCCATATGGTGGCAAATAAACAGCGAAATGTAGTAAACTCAAAATAATAGCTAGCAACTCCCTCTCGATCACAGAATAATTTTGTTGTGCTCGGTTAAACTTTTTCAAAAAGTAGAAAATAGGGTGCTCAACATCATCCAGGTAGACTAAACAATTGGGGACATCATGCACAACCCTGTCCATTAACCGCTGAAAGGTGGCGGGAGCATTACTCAAGCCGTAAGGCATTACCTGGCACTGATACACTCCTCCCCCCACCACAAAACGAGCGATTTTCTTGGCACGTTCTGGTAGTGGGACTTGCAAAATTTAATAGCCTTTAACTAAGTCCACTTTTATGATGAACGTGGCTGCCCCAATCTTGTCTACCGAGTCATCAACTCTCGGTAAAGGGTAGGTATCTGTCTTGGAGAGTAAATTTACTTTGCAAGGTGGTAATTTTATAGGCTTGTTCTCTCCCACATCGATGTCATGCACCGCCCAAGATGTCAAACCTGGTGCATCCCCGAACACGTGTGGATAATCCCACAAGGTAGTAAACATCTCGTCAACCCTTTCCGGAGGTAAATGGGTCAATTTCTCCCGCAGGGCCAGGTACCCGTTCTCGGCCCATGTCCCAGCCGGCACAGCCTCACCTGGAAAAAAACTCCCTCTCCTCCTCCTGCTCCTCCTTCATGCCTTCAACAACCAAGACAGGGCAACGAGACACGGCATCCTGGTACCTGGGACCGGAGAATTGGGGAGAGTGCAGAGGGAGGTTGAGGCACTGCAGGAGCCTTGCCTGGCGTTCCCACAGTGCATGAACCGCTAGCCCCGGGACCCGGGTTATCCAACCACCATCCACCAGGCCCGGGCTCAACTTGCACCTCTGACTCCAACTCTCCAGTCAATAACATAGGCAAGAAATTGACCGGATCTGACTCAACTTTCTCTACTGACCCGTTCTGAGTGGATACAGTAGCACAAACTGCCTCAGACAACTCCCAGTTAACACCAGCAGGTGACTGATCGGCGCCCAGGCAACTCTCTCGGCTAGCCCCTTTAGGTGACATCGCCTGTGTGCCCGCCGCACGACAGTACCTCTTCAACATGTTAATATGGCAGAGCTGATGGGTCTTATGTCTGTCTGGATCACTCTCCCCGACCTTAGAAAACAAGTGTGTTAATGAAACATCACTCAGCGGCGCCTCACCAATCTCCCCCGGTGCCACGGTGGTAAGATTAGGTATAGCCTCCAAGTCGGTCTGATTCGATGATACAGGATCAACCGGTCCTCCCGTAGGGACCTGATCGCTCCCTTCAGTATCACCTCTGGCACCGGGTGAAACGAGTGAGGAGCTTTCCGCTGAGCCTTCCTCCTCGTCCTGCACACCCTCGGCACCCTGCAGATCAGTCGAATCTATGGGTGATGCAGATTCAGTACTATACATCCCCTCGATCAGATCTATCTCCTCCCCTAACAATTCCTCCGGCTGTGCAACCTGGGCCACAAATTTCTGGACCTCGCACACCGGAAACAAATCGGGAGTCAGCTTCTTAGCCTCCTTGTTCCTCTCCTCCGGCTGTACCTGCTCCGACACCAATACCGGAGGTGGAAAGACTCTACTCCCTGCCATATCTGCTCCAAGAAGAAAATCAATCCGCTCCACAGGTAATGAGTCCACAACCGCTACCTTCGCCGTCGCCGTGATTACAGGACACCTAAGATGAATAGGAACGAGGCTATAACAGGCCTCAGTGTTTACACCTCGACATAACACAAACTCGTCAGATTTTATCGGCTTCCCCGTCAAGTTCAAACACATGGACTGCTTAGCTCCTGAATCTCTAAGAACCTTGACTGGATACTCCTTCCCACACAGCTGTACTTCACCCTCATGAACGAAAGCCTGGCACCAAGCGAGCAAGGTTTCTGGACCTGCATTGGTACCTAGTTGAGACACTTTGTCGGGGGCAGGCTGTGCCACGGCCGTTGGCACCCCATGCTTCACCCTTTGGTCTGCCTCCAACCTCGGTAACAAAGATTCATCCCCTCCTCCCTGGATACCAACCACTAACGACACAGGCTTAGCAAGCGCTGCAGAAGACTTAGCCTGGGGACAGTTTGGTTTAATATGTCCGGTCTGTTTACACCCATAACACCTAACAACACTGGAATCAGGTCGGGCTGAATTTTGTGCTTTATGTTTGTCTCCACCGTTATTATTACGTGTGGTACCAGGGCCACTATTACTGTACGCTCCATTTCCACCTGCTCGGTACTTCTCGTCACGTGCAGTCGTGGGGGGGGGGGGGGGGGGAGTATCTGGCACGGTTGCCAACACTTGATCGTCAGCCCACACGGCTGCATCAGACAACTTGCCGGGGCGCTTCTCACGGATCTTTTGGCAAATCTCTCTGTCGACATTGTTGGTAAAGTGTTTTAGCAGGAAAACCTCAATTGACTCATTTAAATTAGTTACATTTTCACTCAAAAGGCAACGAGACAAACAATCACGGAGGTACTTAGCAAACTCAACATGGGTATGATTAGGCTTCTTCCTTGCATTACGAAATTTAAGGCGAAAGGCTTCAGGTCTGAGTTCATAAGCCTTAAGGATAGCCTGCTTTAAATTATCATACTCTGCTAAGTCCTCCACTGACATCCTATCATATGCCTCAAGCGCCTTTCCCTTAAGAACATTTGCCACCAATGCCGCCCAGTGTTCCCGGGGCCACTCGAACTTCCGTGCTTTCTTTTCAAATCGCTGGAACCATTCAGTGACTTTTTCCTCATCAAAAGCGGGAACGAGCTTCAGGCTACGAGACAACTTTAACTTGCTAGATTCCTCCCTGTGTACCGTGCCCACTTGTCCCCTTGTGTACCTACCCCCGTCTACCTCAACTTTGGTTCTTTGTAACTCTATTGTCATTCTCTGAGTTTCTAACCTCTCCTGCATCTCTCTCTCTTTCTCTTCTCTTTTCTCCTGCCTTTCTCTCTCTTGCTCTTGCATTTTTCTCTCTTTCTCTTCTCTTTTCTCCTGCATTTCCAATTTCTTCAACTCTAATTGTACTAGAGCATCACTCGATAGCCCTACCGGGGCAACAGTAGGGGTTGGTGTAGGAACATGAGCGGGACGGTAACGTGGCTGAATCATAGAAAGTCCGGCTGGGATAAATGGGGGGGAAGGTGTAACCTGGTTCTGTGCCGTCCAGCCAGCGGCAGGAGTAGAGTGTAAAGGATAAAAATGGGGTTGAGTAAGTTGGGGCACCCCAGAGGGCACTTCAGGCAACAACGGGGGATTAACAGTAGGACATGTAAACTGGGAAGACGTTATGCTCTCATTAAAAGGACTGGGTGTGCGCGGCGGAGAACGTGCGGGTGTGATATAGCCTCTTGCCGGCACAGTTGTTGGCTCAGCCTCCTCTCGAACATCATAATAATACTGCCATATATACTGCTGACATGCTTCCCCCGTGGTAAGTAGAGACCCCTCTACTCCCAACACTGTTGCTATCAACCTCAATTTCTCCACCCTTCTCAACTGCATCTGTGCCCATTCTGGAGAAATCCGAAGGAACACTCTCGCATCCTCCTCACTGGTGATATGCAACGACACGACACTCTCCCCCTCTTCTCTTGCTTGTTGTTCAGACATAGTAAAATAAAATGCTAGACACCTATTCTAAAAAAAAATCCTCTGATCAAAATAAACTTATTAATTAATACTGCTGGTGCTATTCTGATTATCCTAGGCAAGGTCGCCACTTTTACGAATCTGGACCTCAGTTGCTTAGAGACGGTATACGAAAATAATGACTAAAGCAAATGCACCTTGTCTCTCTACCAAACAACACCACGACGCAACAGGCGAGAGCTTTATGAACGCTTCCAGGCTCTTCTCAGGGCTTAAGGTGCACACTGCCCTGCTCCTATTCTGAATAATAAGTAGAACAGAAATAATCCTGTAACTTACTAGCTACGAGAACTCGAAACCAACACCGGGATTAGCAATGCTGGGTTGGATAATCAAAACAGTTAAATACATATAGGCTACCAGCAGACATCAACGAAAAAAAAAGAGTGCAGGTGAACTTCGAGCATAACAGGCTATGCGCGCCCTCGACAATACTATACCGTGCGCAAACCAGCCAACGGTAATCCACTCTCAACCCAAGAGAGTTGCACATAATAATATTGTATACATATAATGAACTAACAATACAAGGCAGTGTCCTAATATGACTACTAACCTCGGGGTGATATTAGTGGAAGCAAGTTGCCCTGACCACCTCTAATATCACACCAGTATATCCTGCTTCTACCTGGGCCCCCCAGTGAGTTACTACCCAAACAATGAACAATGAGTCCACCTACCACACTCACTTAACTATAGGGGGGATCCAGACTGAAGCTGGATTCCTAATTAATATTAAACTCTCCGTTGCCTTAGTTCGAAACCCGAGATAGGGAACAAACAATGGCTGGGGCAGAACCGTCAAGGTTGCTGCCGAGTCATAAGCACAAACACTGGGAAAATATGTAGGGATATGAATGTGTGTGTGTGTGTGGACTGTCTATGGAGTTAACAGTGCTTATTAGTAAGGACCCCGGCAAGCCTCCCAGCTCTTCCCTACCACAGATTCCGACGTAGGCCACCGGAGGTACAGAAGGTATAAAACAAATGGAATTATAGTAAAATGCTGATCAGAGGAAAGGAATAATTAAAGAATGAACGAATGTCTAGGATTCTCTGTTAATTACGTTACATTACTCTTATGCAAGCAAGGAAAAAATAAACAGGGGCAGAATGGTGTACCACTAGAGAGAGCTACCACCACCTATACTGTCTGGCCGCCCATGAGAGAATGATGAGGCCTGGCCCTGGCGAAGCTGGCGTGACCACGCTCAAACTAAGGGGGGTTGCAAGATATCACCACACGATATGATAACACTAAGAAACTTCACAAGAATAACTTATACTAAAGTATTCCTGTGTTAACAAATTAACTAAAACAGTGTGACAGATAAAATAAAGTACATCTTTATATTGTAACACAACTGAACTTGCAATGGTCACACAATTAAGTAAACTCGTGTTACTCAGCAACAGCGCCTACACCTCCCCCCTCGCGAGAGAGCAACATTCCATCCTCCACTTCCTCCCTACCCAGCAACACCCAGCCTGCAAATTACAGCGGTGCCACCACAACACAACTTCATATACGAAACTAGTAACACTCTATTGGCTCATTCTACACAAATGTTTATGGAGACAAAAATGCTTAGAGATACGGCAAAACTAGTCATGAGTAATTGGAAGGGTATCGGAGAGAAACTCACAATGCCAGGTCTTTCTAATAGACTTGGCACAGCTGCTCTCAGGAAGTCTGGCGCCACTAAAGTCTATCTACTCCTAAAAGACCCCAAAAGACCCTGGTCATTGTGACAATATTATACAGTATATATATATATATATATATATATATATATATATACTGTATATATTTATAGACACATTTTAGCTTTTGTTCCTGTGTAATACTGTATAACCAGAGTTAAACAATTGGGCTGTATATTTCCAAATATGATATTTTATTTCGTATATTTACTTGTCTAAATATCATGTTTTTTTAGCATATACTACAATTTAGAGTCTGCACTTTATTTCTACAATTATATATTTACTGAATATGAAGACATTGTCAACAAATTTGCTCTAATAACAAATTATCCATTTTGTCCGTCAATGTGCGAACGTGAGTTTACGGTACTCAATACAGGGGCGCACTGTGCCCCGTTACAGAGCACATACACATTATCTCCCTTCAATCTCTTCCAAGAACCGCAACAATCAACCAACACCAACCAGAACAAACTATCACAACCAATACAACCACCACCAAACTACCACAATTTTACCATAAAGCTACCACCACCACTACCCAGCCACCACAACCACTAAACTACCACAAACAAAACAACCACCACCAAATTCCCACAATCAACACCACCGAACTATCACCACAAACATACACTCTCTTCACCAAATACCAACCACCTACACAAAAAACAACCATGAATATCAAAACTACCACCACGGATATACACCACCATACACCCTCACCACAGCCATGCACCACCACTACCACCACAACCAACACCACTTCTATCACCACCAACACAACAACCACCACCACCACATTCTTGTGTACATCGACAAAGTACGTCTCATGCATCGTAGGAGGCTTTCACGAGCATTCCTGAGCATTCCTGCACATCGGCGACACCTTCGTGCTAAGCATACCCGTGGCGGGTATACTTTCGGCGAGTCATAAGACACACGTCTTATTATGTCACCGACTATTTGCTGATGCATTTGACGACTATTCTTGTGCGTCGGCAAATCCTTGTACGATGGTTTTCATCATCGTAACAAATTTCCGTGTGAGAAACCCTCGCCGATGAGCAAGAGGACTTGAGAATGTCTCACAGGTGCGTCGCCGTATATTTGCCGATGCTTGCGAGTACTCTTGCACATCGTCACCCCTCGTGCCAAATTTTTAACAATCCGAAGTTGCTCGCGAGTCTTGTATCGCCAGTTATGACTCAAAAGACCCGCCGGCAACGTAATAAGATGATTTTAAATTTATTTAAGACATGATATGACAATGGCCAAAAAGGGGCAATCATGTGGGATCGGCGAGGAAAATCGTAAATCGTGAAGGGGCTTAAGAGAGATGCTTGGGATTGGGAGGGGGGATGGAAAGCGGAGGAAAGGGGTTGACTGAGAAGGATTTGGAAGTAGAATTAGGGTATGGACACAAAGAAATCAGGATACCTGCATCAAGTTATAACCACACTATCAAGCAGGGGCACACACAGTAGAAGCATGCTCAAGCTGGTCAGTGCTGGTTACCTGTGCTGGCAAGCTTACCAGAATGAATAGACCATTCTTGCCTGCTCACCCTGCGCAAGAGGACGTTAAGGAGAGCAAGTAGTTTGCAGTGTGTAACCTATTATTATTAGTAATTGTCAAGATGGACATAGAGAATTCAATCGAAAGTTAAACTTATAGCTGAACAGGAGCAACACTTAATACTTTTAAATGCCTCTCTGTGTGAGTCAGTGTCTAGATTAGATTACTATTGTTTAAAAACTTATGTACGAAGATAAACGAAAAAGACTAACCAAAACTGTGACCATTAATCATGAACGCAAATTACAAAAATTAGGAGCCACTTATGAGTTCAAGTCTTGCGACCCCAAAGATGTTATATTTAACTTTTTGAATGTATGTTTGTCCCACAGAGAGAAATATCTACTTTCATTTGGATTAGAATTTGGCCTCCCGATATATAAACCTTCATTTTATAAATATTTCTTAACGTTTGAAAGCCTCGCAAATAGACTTAAACATTGCAAAATCGCTAACGGATTCTCATTCAACAATGTCGTTACTTTGATCCGCAACGTAGTTTGTAAAGAATTTTATGGATTTAAAAGTAATAACGTGTTCTCTCCCATCTTTACGAAAACTGATTTTAAAGCTCTGAAAAATGTAGGTAGTAATAATTATTTGGTAATTTGCAGACCCGACAAGGGCAAGGGAGTTGTATTACTTAATAAATGTGAATATGTTGAAAAAATTAAAGATTTGCTTACGGACTTCACCAAGTTCACTAAACTCGATAACGTCAATATTTATAAAGCTGCTTTAAAAATTGAAGACAAGGTCATTAGATTCATGACTAAATTAGTCTCCTTAGGCACAATAACGGATGTATTGCCAAGACCCTAAACTATCAGGATCCTCCCCAGGAATAATGTACGGCCTTCCTAAGATACACAAACCCTCAGTCCCTCTTCGACCTATTATGGCTGCATATAACACTGCCTCATTCCACATTTCAAAATTCTTAGTCCCTTTACTCTCGAGTCTCACGAAAAATGAGTTTACTGTTAAGAACTCTTATGAACTGGTGAATTCCTTATATAATCTTAAATTTCCAAAGAATTCTTACATGTGTAGCTTAGACAAAGTCTTTGTTCACTAACAGTCCTGTAAACGAAACTGTTGATATACAGTATGTACAAACTTAATTTTTGAAGGCGTAGATACATTCATGTGTATGAGTAAACTTTGTTTTTTTAATTTAATCTCATTGTGTGTTAAAGATGGTCTTTTTATATTTAACGGAGAGCTCTATAAACAAATTGATGGTACCGCGATGGGCTCCCCCTTATCCGCTACCTTAGCTGACGTATTTTTATGCTATTGGGAACAAACTTGGCTTGATCAATGCCCATCTAATTTTAAATCCTTATAGTACCGGAGGTACGTTGATGATACGCTAGTAATATTCAAGGATCCCAGTCACGCCCAACTCTTGTTTGATTATATAAATACAAAACATAAGAATATAAAGTTCACAATGGAAACCGAATCCGAAAATAAACTTGTTTTTTTAGATATATTAATCACGAAAATCAATGGTAAACTTTGCTTCGCAATTTTCCGTAAAAGTACGTTTTCGCGACTAGGGACGAGTTTTGTTTAGCTATTGTCAAAATAAATTCAAGATTAATGCGATAAAGACACTGCTTCACAGAGCCTACTCACTCACATCCAGTTACCAATTATTTCATAAGGAAATTTTGTTTCTAAAAGACTTTTTTGTGAAGAATGGTTATAGTACCAACTTCTTTTATAGAATTGTAAATAATTATTTGTGTAGAATATACCAATCAAAACATAGTATTCCGACAGTTAGAAAGGGGGAGATGTTTTTAGGCATTCCTTACCTAAGCGAAGTCTCGAGTAAAATAGAAAATAATTTAAGAAGATATTTTCTCAAATTTTACCCGCAAATTACTTTCAGCTTCATTCATAAGAATACGTTTAAAATTGGTTAACTTTTTCATTTTAAAGATCGACTACCCACTGACCTTCTTTCGTCAATTATTTACTAGTTCGCTTGCCCTAGCTGCCAGGCTAGGTATATTGGAAGCTCATACCGAGCTTTCAAAACTCGAATTGACGAGCACATAGGTCAGTCTAGTAGAACAGGTCTGCCTCTCAAGTCGCCTTCTTACTCAGCTGTACGGGAACACGCTATATCTTGTGGCTTTGGTGTGAAAAAGGATAATTTTTTATATTTTGGATTCCTGTCAATGTGTTGATATTAGAGTTTTAGAATCCCTCTATATTTCAAAATTAAAACCCTCCCTTAACTCTACGGTATCATCGCACCCGCTTAACTTTGTTTAAATTACCCCTCCTGTGTATTAACCCTATCATTCTACCCCATATATATATATATATATATATATTTTGTTTTTGTTATGTTCTAATTATTTTCAATAATCTTTTAAGCGTTCATATTTGTAATATTCTCTTTTGATTTGTAGACCACTGATGATGACACCAGTGTGATGTCGAAACGTTTGGTAATAAAGTATGGAACTGTTCGTAGCATACTTTGTTCTTCTATTCCTACTAGAAAATTCTTTATTTGATGCGATTATCAAAGACCAGCAGTGTGGGACAAAAGACACAAAATACATTCAAACAGACGTATTGTGGGCAGATGCTGGAGTGAAATCAGCAGTGAAATAAAATATGATGGTAAGTAAACATATGGAACAGCGCGTCTATAGTCGACTGTACACTGTAGTATAACATATATATATATATCGCATCACTATATCAGTTACACATTTATTTAAGTATACAACTGTACATATATAGTTGGTATGACTCTTCCCATAAAAGATCATAACCTCACCTATAAACTCCCTTGGTCTAAAACTGCAATCGTAATCATGGTTCTCACGGCTCTTGCATCATGATTCACAGACAATTGCCGGAACACCCAAGGAGATTGCCAGCAACTACTTAGTAACACACTACACTATCACGCCCTGCTCCTACTGGGCCGCGATCTGCCCAGCAGTAGCAGACAGAACTCTCCCTGGACGGGTCATTAATTTCATAACATTGGGTAAATACAGTGACGCGCGTACAGTATCGATACTGCAACGTACTTAAAGTGTGTGTTAATACTAATTGTTATAAGACTTTTCCTATTATATTCTTTTCGTTACAGAAATAACAAATACAGGAAATATGGCTCAGTCTTAGTTGCTTTTACATTTGGAATATGAAGCATGTAGCAAATGAAAACAAATGCGTCACGTCAAGGTAGAATATTTTGAAATATTCAGTGTAAAACTGTCAAGCAATTGAACAAATAATGCAAAGAAGATTATGTGTAAGAAATCAGTGCAAATGGTGTTCCTCACATTGTAAACAAAATAAACTGTGTTTCCGTGCTGACCCTCTGCCTAGGCAAACTCTTCCTTCTTTGTCTCTCCTCTAACGCCTTCCATTCTTGCTGGAATTTTGCTCTCATTCAACCTGTCCCAAAGAAGGGTGCCCGCTCTCAACCCTCCAACTATCGTCCAATCGCTCTCATTTCTTGCATCTCCAAAGTTTTTGAAACTATTCTCACTTCAAAATTTCTTAAGCATCTCTCTTTTCATAATCTACTCTCAGACTCAGATCGCCAGTATGGATTCCTTAGGTGTCGCTCTACTGGTGATCTTCTTTCATATCTTACTAACTCTTGGTCATCCTCCTTTCGGGACTTCGGTGAGACCTTTTCTATTGCGTTAGACATATCGAAGGCCTTTTATGGAGTCTGGCACAAATCTCTAATTTATAAACTACCCTTCTTCGGTTTATATCCCTCTATCAGTGCATTTCTTTCTAATTTTCTTTCTGGCTGTTCCATAGCTGGGGTTGTGGACGGCCACCATTCATTTCTTCACCCTATCAACTCTGGTGTTCCTCAGGATTCTGTCCTATCTCCAATTCTCTTTCTAGTATTCATTAACCCCTGTCTATCGGTACCCGTCATATGACGGGCTAGAGAACAATGGACAATCTGGCTGTACCCGTCATATGACGGGCGGCATTTTGAGCACATTATCGGCTCTGAGAGAGAATCCACGCGTTGGGAGGATGATAGGCGGGCTCTGGCCGTTCGGCCCGACCACAGAGCCGTGACTGAGCTCCCCACTGCAACATTCCACTGTTACGTCCTGGGATATATAAACACTGGGCTCTTTCTATTGGACTAGGTATGCGGCAACAAGCAACAACGGAAAACGCTAGATCCAACCCTTATCTATAAACCCAGGCAACAAACCACCCTAAACCGTCAAGAGTCCTGCCTGGACAACGAGGTATCCTATGACTTGCTTACAGGGTGCACGCACTATAGACTGCTGATAGTCAAGCAGGCTATATAAAAGATCACACAATTAAGTTGACTTAAAGCTTCAAGGAAAAGATAGATAACGGAATTAAATTGCAGAAACAATTTAATAACAAACTAGAAAAAGTACATTTAACGTTACGTTAATTAATACAACTAATCACCCCTGCGTGAAAGAAGGTGAAAGCAAACAGTCCTCAAAACATCGTACCGGTAGACAAGATGCGGGGTTCTAAACTGCATGCGGCTACTGTAGGATCTGATGCTTAGCAAAGAAAGTACGTTACGGATTTAGAGAACTCTCAACTCATAAGCAGGAATAAATACTAGTGATAGGCCATACAGTGTATAATGGCATAGGTATAATTAAATAAAGGCAGCAACTCGCAACATAACCACATACAGGTGTGCTTCTCACTCTTAGTCAGGCAAGCCTGCTCGGACAGAGTCTCTAAGCCACACCCTGACTCACAATGCTCACAAAAACGGTAAACTGTGGCACAATAACAAGCATACAGAGATGATAAACCCCTAGCTGTTAATCTGCCAGGTGGCAGAGGTCTAGCCGGAAGGATATAGGCTTCGGATACCCGGGCTGAGCCACCTGCTCTAGCCTAGGGACGTTCCCAAGTCTGTGCGCCAAATTACTCTAATTGAAAGGGTGCTCTCTTGAGAGACTCAGATCGCAAGTATCTGACTCTCTCCTGGCGACCCTAAAACAAAAGCAAGACGTGCTAGCGCAGTGCTGAGTGGACTAGTGGACTAGGCAAGGGCCCTCACACAACACAACACTAGACACACAGGGACACAGACAAGAAAATGCCCCAGACTCCCACGGGTATCCTAGTAAAGTCGTGCGGGTCCACAGGACTCGCACCAGCAGACTTTACTTAAAGGATCGCAAAAAGCCTCCCCTCCGGTCTAGCCCCTGCTAACCTGACACAAGAACACACTAGCAAGCATGAAACCACCAAATATGAGACAACAAAAAAGCTTCCTAGGTCTCATTAACAATTACATCTCTGCATAAGTCCCAAAATCCTATCTAGTTACCTGAGAGCTCGTCGTTAATACAATAATAGATATAAGGTCTATCAAGGGGATGGGATAATTAAATAGATTGGTGAAGTAGTGGAAAGACGGTATACAAAGTAAGAGAGAAAGTTTCTAAGTGGGGTTGAGAGCGATAGATATCAAGGGGGTCCGAAGGGTACGACAGTGAGGTGAGCTCTGAGTCTTGAATCTGTCTGGACCCCACCCTAGGCATGCAAAATACATCCCATGCTGGCAACACTCAACACAGTTGCTGGGTCAAAATCCTCTACCCCTGGCGTGAGTCGAAACTAAGCCTAACGTTGCAATCAAATTGGCAACATCAGGCTCGTCCCAAGCTAGACTCTCCGCGCGAAGCAACGTCCCCCAGCCGGTCTCTCTCTCCCACTCGTCTCCTCCCACTCTCACTAGACTTACATCTTATATATTATAATGAAACAATCAACTATCGAGAATAAAATATACTAAGATGCGTTTTTTTTTGTTTTTTGTTTTTTTCTATGTGATTGAGGGAGGCAAAAGGCATAACTGCCTATAGCGAGTGCCTCCCCCATAGTTGAAAGAGTGACAGGGCCAAAATCAAGGGACGTTCGAGCCAAAATGCCTGGACACACGGAGTTTGAAGCAATTTAAGTCATAGGAAGAGGGAAAGACTGATTCTGGGAGAGAGTCCCAGAGCTCAGCTGTTGAGTAGAAGAAAGTTTGAGAGTAACGTTTCACTCTTGGGTTGGAGAGTTGCACAGAGTAGGGGTGGGATTGAGTTGCAAGACGGGTACCACGTGCCCTACGTAAAGGAGGTGGTATGCACTGGGATAGCTCTGAGGAACACTGATTATTATAGTAGCGATAGAATAGCGAGAGAGATGCAACATTGCGGCGGAGAGAGAGAGATTGCAGAGAGTTGGTGAGTGGACGGGAGTTAATGATACGAAAGGCCTTCCTTTCAACTTTGTCTAGGAGAGCGGTGTGAGAGGAACCTCCCCTCACATGTGAACAATACTCAATACAAGGGCGCACTATGCCCCTGTACAGAGCAAGAAGCTGTGCAGGGGAAAAGAACCCCCTAAGGCGGTTGAGCACACCCAGCTTCTGGGGAGGCTGCCTTAGCAAGACTGGTAATATGGTCCTTCCAAATGAGAGCAGAAGAAAAAGAGACACCAAGAATATTGAGAGAAGATGAAGGATTGATTTTTGTATTGTTGAAGAATAAGGGATAGTCCGCTGGGAGATCCTGACGGGTAGATAGATGGAGAAATTGGGTTTTGGAAGCATTAAAGTTAACAAGGTTTTCTCTGCCCCAATTGGAAATAGTATTTAGATCAGAATTTAAGAGTTCTATGGCTTCATTACGTTTGTCGTTGAGGGATTGCTGGCTGGGGCGTTCTGAAAAACTAATGGAGTAGTGTAAGGTTGAGTCGTCTGCGTATGAATGGATGGGAATTAAGGTACAGTTAAGGAGATCATTTATAAAAATTAGAAAGAGAATAGGAGATAGGACAGAGCCCTGAGGAACACCGGAGTTTATAGGGTGAGGAAGTGAACAATGGCCGTCCACAACCGCGGCTATGGAACGGCCGGAAAGGAAATTAGAGACAAAGGCACAGATGGAGGGATAGAAACCGAAGGAGGGTAGTTTAGAAATTAAAGATTTATGCCAGACTCTATCGAAGGCTTTCGATATGCCTAGTGCAATAGAAAAAGTCTCACCGAAGTCCCGGAAGGAGGATGACCAAGAGTTAGTAAGATATGAAAGAAGATCACCAGTAGAGCGACCCTTTAGGAAGCCATACTGGCGATCTGAGAGCAGATTATGAGAAGAGAAATGCTTAAGAAATTTGGAAGCAAGAATAGTTTCAAAAACTTTAGAAAGACAAGAGATAAGAGCAATTGGACGATAGTTGGAGGGTTGAGAGCGGTCACCCTTCTTTGGGACAGGTTGAATGTGAGCAAACTTCCAGCATGAAGGGAAGACGTTAGAGGATAGACAGAGACGAAAGAGTTTGCCTAGGCAGGGAGTCAGCACGGAAGCACAGTTTTTGAGAACAACAGGAGGAACACCGTCCGGACCGTACGCCTTATTAGTGTTAAGCCCAGAGAGGGTAGAAAGTACATCTTTAGAAGAGATTAGGATATTAGGCATAAGTAAGAGAGAGGAGGGCGGAGAGGGAGGAATAGCACCGGAATCATCCAAGGTGGAGTTTCTAGCAAAAGTTTGAGCGAAGAGTTTAGCTTTGTCAGAGGAAGAAGTGATGGTTGTGCCATCAGAGTGGGAAAGGGGAGGGAAAGACGAGGAAGAGAAATTGTTGGAGAGGTTTTTGGCTAGATGCCAGAAAGCTTGGGAAGAGCTAGAGTTGGATAGTTCAGTGCCTTTATTATTGATGAAAGAGTGTTTGGCAAGTCGAAGAACAGATTTGGCTTGATTCCGGGCAGAAACATATGAAGAATGAGAGTCTTGAGTTTTAAGGCGTCGGTACCGTTTGAATGCTTCCTCCTTATTGCGGACAGCAGTAGAACAGGCGTGAGTAAACCAAGATTTTTTAGCATTAGTCTGAGAGAAAGAGAATGGAATGTATGCTTCCATGCCCGATAGGATTACCTCGGTAATGCGTTCAGCACTCTCCGAGGGTCCTCGGCCATGGAAGCAGAAATAATTCCATGGGAAATCAAAGAAGTACTGCCGAAGAGCCTCCCAGTCGGCAGCGCCAAAGTGCCACAAGCGCCGCCGGCTAGGAGGATCGGGTGGCTGTACTGGAGAGATAGGACAGGTGACAGAGATAAGTTTATGGTCGGAGGAGCCCAAAGGAGAGAAAAGATCGACAGTATAAGAAGAAGGGTTAGAAGTTAGAAACAAGTCAAGAATGTTGGGCCGATCTCCGATGCGATCCGGGATACGGGTGGGTTGCTGAACTAACTGCTCTAGGTCATTTAGGATAGAAAAGACGTAGGCTTGTTCACCAGGTGGATCAGTAGTGTGAGAGGAGAGCCAATGGCGGTGGTGAACGTTGAAATCTCCTAAAATGGAGATTTCTGAGAAAGGAGAAATGGATAGAATGTGTTCCACTGTAGAGTTTAGATAGTCAAAGAATTTCGGAAAGTTGGTAGAGTTAGGGGAAAGATAGACAGCACAGAAATATTTAGTAAGAAAATGACAGGAAAGTTTGAGCCATAAAGTTGAGAATTCAGAGGAGTCGAAATCGGGAACACGAGAGCAAGTGAGTTTGTTGTGCACATATGCACAACATCCGCCTTTGGCTTTGAAACTAGGATAGAGAAAGTAGGAGGATACAGAGAAGGGGTTGCTGGAAGTTGCTACAGACACCTGAGTTTCGGTGAGGAAGAGAAGATCAGGTTTGTAGGAGGAGAGATGGTGCTCAACAGAGTGAAAGTTAGAGGAAAGTCCGCGAATGTTGCAGAAATTAATAGAAAGAGTAACAGGCCGAGGTCCAGGTAATTGTGTGGGGTCGTCAGGGGATGGTCGGTCGGATGAGGGGGCATTAATGGTCCCCCCCCCTGGGGACTCCGGGGCTGGGCTACAATTCATAATTTTTTTTTTTTTAATTTTGGTGTGGAGGAATGAAGTGTGGTGTGCATGTTTAGTGTAGTGAAGTGGATAGGAGGAGGAGGTGTTTGTGAGAGCTAGCTGGATTGCTCTCAGTGTAAATGAGGCACAAAGAAAATCAGTAAGAGAGGCCAAGCAAATGAAACAGGAGTGGTTAAGAATAAGGGCAGCTTCAAGCTGTGAAACAACATAAGAATATCCCAGACATTAGTTACGTTGTCGTAGGATATATACTAAGGAAAAGCCTGCCGGCCGGCTGCCACCAGCCGGTTTCTAAACGGCTGGGCAGCCGACGCGCGCGCATGCCCGCACGTGGCTACTATGCAGAAGCGTCACACCTCCCCCAAGATATAAGACCCTTGACTAAGTTCTTCATATCTAACAGAAAGCTTCTCATAGTACCACACACTCTTGCGACACAAGGCACTATATATAAACAAAATAAAGACTGTTGCGCTCCACCGAGCAAGTTCAACTAACTTAGCGACAATAAGCGAAAACATTCAACTTAGATACTGCTACAACATCTTATACAAAATTCTACACGTTATAAAAATAAAGAGTTTTTATAAGGTTTTTGCTTTTTTAATTTGTTTTTTTCGGCTGAACTACAGTGACAGCCTATTTTCCTCCACACTCAACCCTCAAACCTGTGGCAGTCTAACCAACATCATCCACCCTTGATAGACAATCCGCTATCACGTTATCAGAACCGGCAATATGGCGTATGTCCAGATTATACTCCTGAAGCATGAGTGACCACCTGGTCAGCCTCATATTCCGGTTATGAAACTGATTCAAGAATTTCAGAGGGTGATGATCTGTATAAACCACTACGACTGGTCCGAAAGCAGGAACATATACATCGAAGTGCCTGAGCGCCAGCACTATCGCCAGGAGTTCTTTTTCAATTACAGAGTAATTCCTTTGTGCACTATTGAATTTTTTACTGTAAAAACTCACTGGATGTTCGATACCTTCATCATCTGTCTGTAACAAGACAGCCCCAGCCCCTACGCCACTGGCATCAGTCGCCAGCTGAAAAGGTCTGCTGAAGTCCGGGGCCCTGAGTATGGGGTGGGTACATAACAGGTGTTTCACCAAGGAAAACGCCTCTGCATACTCAGGAGACCACCGGAACTTCTTGTCCTTAGATAATAAATCAGTTAAAGGTGCAAGTACAGTCGAATGGCCTTTGATGAAGCGACGATAATAGCCTATCATACCTAGAAACCGCATGATTTGTTTCTTAGTCGTAGGCTGGGGAAACTGATCGATGGCTTTGATCTTTGTCTGTGGAGGGCACACCTGACCCATCCCCACCTCGAACCCCAGGTACAAAACTGTGGCTTTGACAAAATCGCACTTACCCAGGTTTACCACCAAACCTGCTTCATTCAGTTTATTAAAAAGCTGTCCGATGTGAGCACAGTGACTGTTAAAATCATCGTCGTATATTATGACATCATCTAGGTACACCGTACAGTTGGGAATGTTGGCTACAATGTCGTTCATTAATTTCTGAAACGTTGCAGGGGCATTTTTCAGCCCGTATGGCATAACATGGCAACGATATGTGGCACCGTCCACCACAAACCCACACACCTCTCGCGCTCGCTCAGACAAGGGCACTTGCCAATAACCCTTAACAAGGTCTATCTTAGTGAGGAACTTGGCTTTTCCTATCTTATCCACACTGTCGTCCACGCGAGGGAGAGGGTAGGCATTTGTGGGGGTCAAACCATTCAACCTGCGGAAATCTATACAAAACCGCACCTTGCCATCTGGTTTGGGCTGCAGTGTGACTGGGGAAGTCCACCTTACTGCACCCTCAGAAATCAGCCCACGTTTCAGCATATAATCCAGCTCTTCCCTAAGTGCTGGTAATTTAATAGGGGGAACACGGTATGGCACTGATTTAAAGGGCGGGTGGTCCCCAACATCGACATCGTGCACCGCTTGAGTAGTGAGGCCAGGATGCTCCGCGAAAACAGCTGGGTTTGAATCAAACAAGTGCTGCACAGCTACACGCTGTTGCTCAGGCAGGTGCAATATCAACTCGTGAGCCACTTGTCTAGAATTCCCCGCCCACTGATCCGCGGAAACATGACAATCCCAATTATCCTCCCCCGCAGCTTGACTGTCCCTTCCTCCTTCTCCACCACGATCACTGCAGATCAACACCGTGACAGTGAGAGGCTCGGAGGGGCGCCTCACATACTCTTTCATCGATTTACATGGCAAAGTTGGTTCTTTTTCTTACGATCAGGATTACCTACTAAATAGTCGAGATCAGAAACCTTCCTTACAACCCGATACGGACCAGAATACTTGGCAGACAAGGGGTGTCCCACCAGAGGCAGTAGTATCAGTACCTCCTGATCTACTTCAAACTCCCTCAGCTTCACCTTCTGGTCGTATCTGTCCTTCATCTGAGCTTGTGAACTCTCAAGGTTCCGACCCGCTACCTCCAGGCTCTTTAGCATTCTCTCACGGCTTTCAACTACATACTTTAGAAGCGAGTATGGCTTTGTGACTCCCTCCCAGATCTCCTTGACTATGTGGAGGGGCCCCCTGACCCTGTGTCCAAAAACCAACTCGTTCGGGCTAAATCCCAAGCTCTCCCCAGGTACTTCTCTCGCAGCAAATAAAACGTATGGGAGACCTAGATCCCAGTCCTTCCCATTTTCCATGCAATAACACCGCAACATACTCTTGAGAGTCGAGTGCCACCTTTCCAAAACTCCCTGACTCTCGGGATGGTAGGCAGATGACACCATCCCAGACACTATCCCATGTTGCTGCATGGTCTGCTTAAACAGAGCAGAAGTAAAATTGGATCCCTGATCAGACTGGATCTCCTGAGGGTAGCCATAACGAGAGAAATAGACAAGTAGGTTTTTGACAACAGTCTTAGCCATCCCGCTGCGCATGGGGTAAGCATCTAGATACCGTGTTGCTACATCCATTACAGTTAGTAAAAATTTATTGCCGGCACTAGTGGGGGGCAATGGGCCAACCATATCGATAACTACTTTGCTGAAGGGCGGCCCAATTACAGCGATGGGTTGTAACGGGGCTCTCGGGATGACCTGATTGGGTTTCCCAACAACTTGACAAGTGTGACACTGTGACACCCATGACACGACACTCGCCTTTAACCCAGGCCACCAGAAAAGCTTGCTCAGAGCTGCCTCCGTCTTACGTGCCCCCAGGTGCCCTGCCAAAGGCACATCATGAGCTAATCTCAATAAGCTCTCACGGCACACCCTCGGTACTACTAACTGGTCCACTAATCCTGACCCGCCATCCCAACTTTTTCTTGGGATCCTGATGTCTCCGATACAAGATCCCCTCGGACAAGAAAAAATCACCAGGCTGCGCATCCCCATTGCTCTCCAGTTCGATAGCACCATTACCACACGCCCTGACTTCAGGATCTTCCAGCTGCAAGGAACATATATCAGCAGGTGCGAGATTATCCAAGTTCATCTTAAATAATTTATTTCCACCTCCAATGTCCCGCTGAGCCATCCTTTCCTCACGCTGCGCATAACTATGCTGTCGCAGAGTCTCTTCCTGCCCTGCACCTGCACTAGCGGTGACAGGCCCCGGGGCCTCTCCAGACTCTAACATAGGTGCCAATAATGAGTCAACAAGAAACACTGCCGGCTCAAAACTCTCCAATTGACCAACACTTCCCGTTTTCTTGTGACCTTTCCTCCGCGGTTTGATAGACTGAGGTGGTGGCTGCAAGGCTGCGGATGTCTGAGAACGCGTCACAACACACGCCATGGTTTGTACGCTACACTTCTCAACCCACTCCTGTTCCTCCCTACTAACGTCGGCCGCCTTCTCGGCACCGACCAAGCATGAAACCTTAGGAGCAGGCACCGCAAAGTCGTTGCAGAGGAGGAGGTCGACGCCCCCAACAGGCAAGTTCTCTACAATTCCGACATCCAGCTCCTTCGCCACACCATCCACCTCCAGCTCCATCCGCACTAGCGGGTAGGACTTCGTAGCATTGATCCCCTGAACTACCACCACCCGAGCAGCGTTAATCGGTCTACCAGTAAAGTTCCTTAACAAGGTCTGAGAAGCCCCAGTATCACGTAATAGCTTAACTCCTCGCCTTTCGCCAGCCCACCTCACAAAACCATGCCCTCTATGACCCCCAAAGACGTCGCGGACAGGGTTCGAGCCTTCCGGACTCTTGAACACAGGCTGTGTCCCAACCTCTGACGAACTACCCTAGGCAAACTCAGAAGATATAGGCGACACCCCTATGCTGCGGGCCAATGACACAACCTTGTTTGGTGGCTTGTTCGGACAAGCATTTGCAAAGTGACCCTCCTTGTGACATGCAAAGCACTCTTTACTCTTTGGTTTCCCTTGGGAGTGGGAGGTACCATTAGACTTCTTATACGGGACGGTATTTGGTTTATGTTCAGTTTTTTTGTCAGTGCTAGATGGTTTTGTGTATTTATGTGTATCAAAATTCTTGGGAGGGGGAGGGGTACGATCCTTTGCACCCGACTCACTCCTAGCTGCTGCTCCGCACCCTCGAATTAATGACAGTCGGCGGTCAGCCATTTCTGCTGCCTCCTGGAGAGTTCTAGGATGTTTTTCCTTTATATTTAATGTTAAGTCCCTGCCTGTGCACTTAAAGAACTGCTCCAAGAGAACCAGCTCACTCAACTCCTCAAAAGTAGCTGCCCTCTCAGAACGCAGCCAATGTCGTAGTGCATCAGACAAGTCCCGGGCGTGTTCTAGGAAGGTACTATCCTTGCCCTTAGTAACACCCCGAAACTTCAAGCGGTAAGTTTCTGGTTGTAACTCATAGGCCCGTAGCACAGCCTTCTTTAGCTCATCATAAACTACACAGGAATCTAAAGGTAGTGCATCATACGCTTTTAGCCCCTTTCCTAGGAGTCTTGATGAAACTAATGCTGCCCACTTTTCCTGAGGCCACTGGTGTTCCTGACACTTCTTCTCAAATCGCATAAAAAACTCAGTCACACATGATTCATCGAACACAGGAACTAGTTTAAGCAGGTGCGACAATGATTGGTCCCGATGTCTGTTACCTCCCCCAATATTTCGCCCTGTTACCTCCACTCGAGATCTCTCCAGCTCCCTGTCAGCCCGATACCTAATAGACTCTGCCTGCAGTTCAGCCTCTCGTATAGCTGTTCTCTCTGCGGCCTCAGCCTGAGCTCTAGCAACCTCAGCCTGCACACTAGCCTGTCTCTCGGCAGCCTCAACCTGAGCTCTAGCAACCTCAACCTTGGCCATCTCAAGCCGAAACAACAAATCTGGAGTCAACCCTTGAGGAGGGGAAGGTGCATTTAATGGAGAGGGTCCCTGTGATTGAATTCCACGCTGCCATTGACCATCAACTTGGGGGTATGTACTAAATTCAGGCATCCTGACGTTTGATATGGGGGTAGAGTGGAGGAGGGGCTGGGGACCGGGGCCCCCAGTCGCCTCTCCACTCAGGTCTCTCCCTTCTAAACCCAATATCAAAGTCCTCAGCTGATCTTTCCTCATGCCACTTAAACCCTGGTGACCCTGAAGACCTGCCACACACTTTACTTATTCAGCTTCAACACCCTGGCAGCGGTAAGGGGCACCTCTAAAAATCTTTTAGCATCCTCCTCGCTATCGACTAGCCACTCCACAGGTCTTTCTCCCTCCGAGCCTGTATCGTGACCTGACCCATCACTGTGTTCTGATGTATTAGACATGTTTGTGTACTGCAGTAATTATCACGGTTATAGAATGTGCCTTATCTCCTATGCAAGTATGTATATACAAATGTTATTTAAAGTCTTTAATGTGTTATATTGGTTGCTCCAAAAAAAAACTCTATGTCCACCGTATTCCTCTAATCATAAGGAATCTCAAAACAAATGACCACTATATTCCTCTGTTCAGTAAATCCTATGCAAGGTCGCCATTTGTTACGTCCTGGGATATATAAACACTGGGCTCTTTCTATTGGACTAGGTATGCGGCAACAAGCAACAACGGAAAACGCTAGATCCAACCCTTACCTATAAACCCAGGCAACAAACCACCCTAAACTGTCAAGAGTCCTGCCTGGACAACGAGGTATCCTATGACTCGGTTACAGGGTGCACGCACTATAGACTGCTGATAGTCAAGCAGGCTATATAAAAGATCACAAAATTAAGTTGACTTAACACCTTACGAGCGGCCTATGCGGTTTATTTATATGTACCGCACAGCGGGGTGTTTTTAGCCAAAATAGGGCTGTTTACGTGATCATTTTCATGCCTAAATAAGACCCAGAACGTAAAACAAGTACCTATCCCTGAAAGGGCATAAACAGAGCTTTCGAATGACACCATAACGATCCTTGTATGATGGATAGTTTTCTTGCAATAACCGTGCAACGCGAGTGCAAAAAGCAGGTAATTCGGTACTTTCGGTACATAATTGAGTATGTAGCGAGTGAGAGAGGGAGGAGGGAGCTGAGATTTGTGTCAGTAGGTTCGCCGCGGTGGTCTGGAGCAGTCATACGCTCGCTAGTCTCCTGCCACCACTTGTCTCTCTCTCTCAGCCACATTACGTGCTGAAATTGCCACTCGACCTATGTCGAGCGCCGCCACATAGTCCAGCTTTTTTTAACTCGACTTATGTTGCTCGCCGCTAATTAAGGGTTAAAGCTTCAAGGAAAAGATAGATAACGAAATTAAATTGCAGAAACAATTTAATAACAAACTAGAAGAAAGTACATTTAACGTTACGTTAATTAATACAACTAATCACCCCTGCGTGAAAGAAGGTGAAAGCAAACAGTCCTCAAAACATCGTACCGGTAGACAAGATGCGGGGTTCTAAACTGCATGCGGCTACTGTAGGATCTGATGCTTAGCAAAGAAAGTACATTACGGATTTAGAGAACTCTCAACTCATAAGCAGGAATAAATACTAGTGATAGGACCTACAGTGTATAATGGCATAGGTATAATTAACCCTTAATTAGCGGCTCACCACATAAGTCGAGTTAAATAAAGCTGGACTATGTGGCGGCGCTCGACATAGGTCGAGTGGCAATTTCAGCACGTAATGTTGCTGAGAGAGAGAGACAAGTGGTGGCAGGAGACTAGCGAGCGTATGACTGCTCCAGACCACCGCGGCGAACCTACTGACACGAATCTCAGCTCCCTCCTCCCTCTCTCACTCGCTACATACTGAATTATATGGGGAAAGTACCGAATTACATGCTTTTTGCACTCGCGTTGCACGGTTATTGCAAGAAAACTAGCCATCATAAAAGGATCGTTATGGTGTCATTCGAAAGCTCTGTTTATGCCCTTTCAGGGATAGGTACTTGTTATACGTTCTGGGTCTTATTTAGGCATGAAAATGATCACGTAAACAGCCCTATTTTGGCTAAAAACACCCCGCTGGGCGGTACATATAAATAAACCGCATAGGCCGCTCGTAAGGTGTTAAATAAAGGCAGCAACTCGCAACATAACCACATACAGGTGTGCTTCTCACTCTTAGTCAGGCAAGCCTGCTTGGACAGAGTCTCTAAGCCATACCCTGACTCACAATGCTCACAAAAACGGTAAACTGTGGCACAATAACAAGCATACAGAGATGATAAACCCCTAGCTGTTAGTCTGCCAGGTGGCAGAGGTCTAGCCGGAAGGATATAGGCTTCGGATACCCGGGCTGAGCCACCTGCTCTAGCCTAGGGACGTTCCCAAGTCTGTGCGCCAAATTACTCTAATTGAAAGGGTGCTCTCTTGAGAGACTCAGATCGCAAGTATCTGACTCTCTCCTGGCGACCCTAAAACAAAAGCAAGAGGTGCTAGCGCAGTGCTGAGTGGACTAGGCAAGCCTCACACAAGACAACACTAGACACACAGGGACACAGACAAGAAAATGCCCCCAGACTCCCACGGGTATCCTAGTAAAGTCGTGCGGGTCCACAGGACTCGCACCAGCAGACTTTACTTAAAGGATCGCAAAAAGCCTCCCCTCCGGTCTAGCCCCTGCTAACCTGACACAAGAACACACTAGCAAGCATGAAAGCACCAAATATGAGACAACAAAAAAGCTTCCTAGGTCTCATTAACAATTACATCTCTGCATAAGGCCCAAAATCCTATCTAGTTATCTGAGAGCTCGTCGCTAATACAATAATAGATATAAGGTCTATCAAGGGGATGGGATAATTAAATAGATTGGTGAAGTAGTGGAAAGAAGGTATACAAAGTAAGAGAGAAAGTTTCTAAGTGGGGTTGAGAGGGATAGATATGAAGGGGGTCCGAAGGGTACGACAGTGAGGTGAGCTCTGAGTCTTGAATCTGTCTGGACCCCACCCTAGGCATGCAAAATACATCCCATGCTGGCAACACTCAACACAGTTGCCGGGTCAAAATCCTCTACCCCTGGCGTGAGTCGAAACTAAGCCTAACGTTGCAATCAAATTGGCAACATCAGGCTCGTCCCAAGCTAGACTCTCCGCGCGAAGCAACGTCCCCCAGCCGGTCTCTCTCTCCCGCTCGTCTCCTCCCAATCTCACTAGACTTACATCTTATATATTATAATGAAACAATCAACTATCGAGAATAAAATATACTAAGATGCGTTGGTTAAGAATAAGGGCAGCTACAAGCTGTGAAACAACATAAGAATATCCCAGACATTAGTTACATTGTCGTAGGATATATGCTAAGGAAAAGCCGGCCGGCCGGCTACCGCCAGCCGGTTTCTAAACGGCTGGGCAGCCGACCCGCGCGCGCATGCCCGCACGTGGCTACTATGCAGAAGCGTCACACCACACCCACGGCCTAGCAAAACCAGGAAATAACTGGGGAAATTACGTTATTTTTAGGGTTTTTCACCTTTCGTTGCGCGATCGCTACAGGATAACCCGTGGTCGTACAATGATGATTAAGGTGTCATTAGAAAGCTCTATTATCGCCCTTTCACGAATACATAATTGTATTACGCTCTGGCTCTTCTTTATGCATGAAAAAGAGCATGGAATGAAGCTCGTTTAGGGTATATATGACCGCTTGGCAGGTAGTAGATGTTACAAACGGCCCTGCTCTTAGGGCGTTAATGACCTATTCAACTGTACCTCCAGTCCTATCCATTCATATGCTAATGAAACTACCCTACACTATTCAACTAGTTTTTAACCCTTAATTAGCGGCGAGCAACATAAGTCGAGTTAAAAAAAGCTGGACTATGTGGCGGCGCTCGACATAGGTCGAGTGGCAATTTCAGCACGTAATGTGGCTGAGAGAGAGAGACAAGTGGTGGCAGGAGACTAGCGAGCGTATGACTGCTCCAGACCACCGCGGCGAACCTACTGACACAAATCTCAGCTCCCTCCTCCCTCTCTCACTCGCTACATACTCAATTATGTACCGAAAGTACCGAATTACCTGCTTTTTGCACTCGCGTTGCACGGTTATTGCAAGAAAACTATCCATCATACAAGGATCGTTATGGTGTCATTCGAAAGCTCTGTTTATGCCCTTTCAGGGATAGGTACTTGTTTTACGTTCTGGGTCTTATTTAGGCATGAAAATGATCACGTAAACAGCCCTATTTTGGCTAAAAACACCCCGCTGTGCGGTACATATAATAAACCGCATAGGCCGCTCGTAAGGTGTTAAGAACCCCCCCCCCCCCTCCCCCCCCCCGCAAGCAATCACTCAACAAATTATGTGATGATACCATAAAACACTTATCTTCTGACCGATCAATCATTTTCATTTGGGGCTGAGTACATCTTGTTGCTTTCAATGCTTCCAAAACCCAATTTCTCCATTTATCTAACTGTCAAACACTCCCACAGGTCTACCCCTTATACTACAACAATACACAAATCAACCCTTCATCTTCTCTCAGTATTCTAGGTGTCTATTTTTCTCCTGATCTCACTTGGAAAGACCACCCTTGCTAAAAAACAACTTCCCAAAAACTGGGTATGCTCAACTGCCTCTGGGGGTTCTTTAACCCTGCACAGCTTCTTGCTCTGTACAGGGGCACAGTGCGGCCATTTATTGAGTATTGTTTGCATGTTTGAGGAGGATCCTCTCACACAGCACTTCTTGACAAAGTAGAGAAGAAAGCCTTACGTCTCATTAACCCGAGTACGGCGGGCCATTGTTTTTTAAAAGTGCGCCAAGCGAGCACGTTTTGCTTCATTCCCAACTAAAATTGTCATTATCCGATAAATATCGTCATTACTTATTCATATGCGCCTATTTTACGTTTAATATGAAGACATTAGCATGTAACAGCAATAAAACAAATGGGAATAGTATTTGGGGGGTGAAAAAGCCAAATTATTGCCGACCATCCAGTTATGAGGTGAGAGGCGGACGAGACATACACCCTCCCTCTTCGAGGCCTGAAGGCAGACTGGTCTCTCTCTCTTGCTACCTTTCTCTTCCCACACTCTCTCTATATGTCCCTGATGACTTTGAAACCGGGTGAGAGATATTGGTGCAGTAAATAAACCGATAAACAAGGGAATAAGAGGAAAAATAGGTGATAATTGAAGGGGGGGGGGGAAGGGAAAGGGGGGCGGGGTTTGCACATGTGGAGGAGTGATAGCAGGTATGGAGGGGAATTACCTTATAATCACATATTCCTTTGTTTTGAGTTATTTTGGGATCTTTTAAGAGTTTTTTTTTAGGCCTTGGACTTTAAGAGTCCCGTCGCCTACCACCACCAAAACTTCTGAAGAGTCTCCTTGCCGTTCTCTGGTTAATTCTGTCCACCCACTGAAGCTTTGCAATCACTCTGTCTTCGCCGCAATGTTGCATCTCTCTCGCTATTCTACCACTACTATAATAATCAATGTTCCTCAGAGCTCTCTCAGTGTATACCACCTCCTCTACGTAAAGTATGTAGCACCCATCTTGCAACACAATCCCACCCATTTTCTGTGCAACTCTCCAATCCAAGAGTGAAACGTTCTATATAATCATACAAGACTGAAACATATAACTGTCCATGTCCTCAAATATATGTGTTGTGCCCTTTCTATTGAATAAATGTATCACCATGAAAAACAACAACAGCAGCAACATAATCAACAAAATGTCCACAGCATCACCACCAACAACACCACCACCACCAACAACATCAACAACAACTGCAGCACCACCACTACCACCAACAAGAACAACAACATCTTTCACCTAGTACACCCTGAGTCACACAACCAACTTTAGCGTCAGAGTCTGGGTTGTTGATAGTTTACCAGTTATGTATTGTCTTTGTTTGTGGTTCTTAGCTTAGTTTAATTGTACAGGATCATGGGAAACAGAAACAAACTCCGCTCATGAAATATTGAACAAATCCGCTGATAATAGACAGGAACAGCATAATTCGGCTTTGAATGTGAATCCAATGCAATCATCCGGTATAAGTGTGCCTGTGTCTCTGCCATAAAGTGTTAGGTATGTTCCTCCAATACGCACACACACACACACACAAATATTGAACTTTGATGATCCAAGGTAGTGAGGACTTGGCCTTACCCCTGACAGGGTTTGTGGTATCATGTAAGGAAGAGGACAGGACAAAAATAAATTTGAATACACAGGCAAACAACATAATAACGACATTGATAAGTTTCGCCCCTTATGTAACGGTTAGATTACCATAACAATAAATACGTAGAGGAATATAAACTTAATACACCATGGAGTAAGAAGGAAGGTATGACAACCCCTTATTTTCACGACTAATTCTATATTAACACTTGACAGTAATACAGTATTAACATTCTTCTCCACCAGGCTTGCATACATTTCGAGCAGTGTTACATATTATTATACTCAATTATCACCAGATTTGTGTATGTGAAGTCCTTGGGTAACAAGTAAACCCAACAATTACTATCGTGTAAATCATGCAAAATAATGCCAAGGTTATTTGATTTATCAACTCTGCATAAGCAGATTCTTCTCATCGAATCTTCTCATTAGTTCTTGACTTACGTATTTATTTCGTGGGTAAATTTACGCAGTTCGAGTATTCAGAAAGGGTTATGACTTATGCCCATGAGTTTACACAGTATCAGTGATCGTTGACGACCATCCAACACAGTGATAACATGTAATTGTTTTGATTGTACCAACACAAAATGCATTAGGCAATACATGTATTAGACAATTCGTGTGCATTATACACATGCACAGACAACTAAACATTATTTATAAAGGTAAATGTCTCCGCATATAACCAAATCCGTATTGAAGCCATTTAAAGGGAGCTCCCCCTCTCATGCTTAATGGGCGTATTTATTTGCTCATTTATGTATAGTTTCAATCTATTTGCTAGTTTTCTCCCTAGACCTCCATCATGTCGCAGCCGAAGGCCAGTTCCTCATAAATTACATGCTCGTTGTCGTTCGCCAGGAAAAAATCGACACCTAAATGACACAAACAAAATTAATATTGACAAAGAAATGGAGCGAAAGGTCTTAAAATCGCCAAACTAATGGGCCGAAGGTCTTAAAATCTGAAAACAAATGGGGCTATGCGTGAGGAAGAAGAGAGGACCATAAAAGTGGCGCATCTCTCTATCGTAACTCATACCTGTAAGGAATTGTATGACAGCTATTTGATTTATAATTATCGTACCTCATAGCTGTACAATAGCCATTTCATTTACACATTTCATGGTTTCTTATTGCCTATATTTCGATGTAATAGGATTTGAAAGTAGATCATAAGTAATGTATATAATCCTTTGGTGAAGGTATTGTTAAATTGGGTGTTTGAATAGTTTAATAAACTAAAAGAATCAACCCACAAGTGACGTTTTTTGTTGATATAGGCGCAAATGCTCTCTCTCTCTCATTAGATTCTGTTCAGAAAACACCCTATTTTGTGTGCCTCCTCATACCCGACCTGCCCGCATCCCCTGGACCAGCTCACAACACCCCAGACAACGTTATATGTATCCTATAACCGCCTTATAGTTTTCTTAAGGCCTTACAACTCTATATGTAGGTGGTTAGGATGATTTATTAAGGGGCTATATCGTCCGAGGTAATTTGATAGAACTTCCCTAGGTACTCCCTAGCCTAAACTTGTATTACCCATATTATATTGCTTTTAACATGAATTGATAACTCATTGTTTGTGTTACTCCCCTTAAATTCTAGTATATAAGATTACGGCAGGATGTTATCGAACATTTTGTGCAAGTTTGCCTTATTCTGCTTACGCATATATTAGTTAGCCCGGGTTTAGCAGACTACAAATATACCAGCAGAATGTTTTTATTTTAGTTTTTGATCTACTGTATATATACATTATTTACTCCAGTCTTGCAATAGTATTTATATTTTATTATAGTGTTTTGCATATGTCTATATCTATCTCTGTTACTACATCTATTCATCTATTATATATATTTAGATGAACCTATATGTGGAGCTATCATTACCATATTTCTCTAAATCTGTATTTGTTTTTCGTTCCAGACCTTAGTAACTACCATCTTTTACATTTAACTCACTATCATATGTTTATCAATCACTCATTCAACCACCACTTCTGCTTGACTGAAACTCAATACAGATCTGCTGAATTCATGATCATCGCATGGCTAAACATATCTCGTTGATTTTAACAACCTCTAGCTGGTCTTACGTAACTCTCTCTCTCTGACAACCGATATTCATTCCAGATATTCAGATATGATTTTCAGTAATCATGGTCACAAATTATCCTCATTTCTATCTTTCCGGTATGATCTAATATGATAATGTCGTAGTATAGTAATCTATGTGTTGTTTCCGGTATGCTCTAATATGATAATGTCGTAGTATAGTAATCTATGTGTTGTTTATATATGTTTTTGCTTGTGTGTCGGTTTCCGGTATGCTCTAATATGATAATGTCGTAGTATAGTAATCTATGTGTTGTTTATATATGTTTTTGCTTGTGTGTCGGTTTCCGGTATGCTCTAATATGATAATGTCGTAGTATAGTAATCTATGTGTTGTTTATATATGTTTTTGCTTTTGTGTCGGTTTCCGGTATGCTCTAATATGATAATGTCGTAGTATAGTAATCTATGTGTTGTTTATATATGTTTTTGCTTGTGTGTCGGTTTCCGGTATGCTCTAATATGATAATGTCGTAGTATAGTAATCTATGTGTTGTTTATATATGTTTTTGCTTGTGTGTCGGTTTCCGGTATGCTCTAATATGATAATGTCGTAGTATAGTAATCTATGTGTTGTTTATATATGTTTGTGCTTGTGTGTCGGTTTCCGGTATGCTCTAATATGATAATGTCGTAGTATAGTAATCTATGTGTTGTTTATATATGTTTTTGCTTGTGTGTCGGTTTCCGGTATGCTCTAATATGATAATGTCGTAGTATAGTAATCTATGTGTTGTTTATATATGTTTGTGCTTGTGTGTCGGTTTCCGGTATGCTCTAATATGATAATGTCGTAGTATAGTAATCTATGTGTTGTTTATATATGTTTTTGCTTGTGTGTCGGTTTCCGGTATGCTCTAATATGATAATGTCGTAGTATAGTAATCTATGTGTTGTTTATATATGTTTGTGCTTGTGTGTCGGTTTCTCGCTTTTTGCCAATCTTGTCAACTATACCACTCACAGTTTTAATTAATTGATAGTACCTTTACAGTCAGTTCAACCCAAGTACTCCGTCTTTTAAGGTATCCATTTTGTTCTAGCTACCTGCGTACCTCTCTTTACCAACCAACCAAACCACTTATCCTATCTTCCTCTCAAGTTAAGTAGCAATGTACATCATTACGTCTCTGTCTCCCACTACCCGCACCTTCACAATCAATTGGTCCGGTTTTATTTATCAACTATAAAAAGGATATTGATGTAGGTCTGAATAATTATATCTCCATATTTGCTGACGATACAAAGATAGGGAAATAATTAGTCTACCATCTGACTTAAGCAAAATAGTGGAATAGTCAGAAAAGTGGCAAATGCCCTTTTGTGTTGACAATTGTCAAAATGTGCATGTTGGTACACAACCATAAAGTATGATTATCAATATTTATGAAATGTCAACCAATAATAGCAAACTCTAAGGTTAAAGATCTCTGGGTTATAGTACAGTATCTGAGAACTTAAAATCCTCACAGCAATGTGCGGCTGCGGCAAATACAGCTAACAGAGCCTTGGGATTTATCAAAAGACATTTTACCTCTAAAAATAAGAACATTATATTGCTGTTATTCAAAAGTGTTGTTAGACCACATCTTGAATATGGCGCACAGTTCTGGTTCCCGTATCTCAAAGAAAGACATTGAAAACTCTAATCCGTGCAGCGTAGAGCAACTAAGCTAATATCTTATCTGAGAAACAAGCTATGTTACGAAAGATTAGATAAATAAAATTTGTTCTCGCAAAAGAAAAGGAGGTTACGAGGCTATCTAGTGTTTTAACACCTACTGTCCCAGCGACGTACGTTGGTCGACTGTAAAAAAGTCACTCGTCAGTACCAGCGACGGACGACGTTCGTCTATAATATGCAGTCCTTGTAACTGCCCGTATCGTGCGGTACCTGGTACCACGACTTGTACGCACTGCTCCAAGACATTGGCAACACTTCTCAGCTTATATCCAAGCTTCCACAGCCTATCGGGGTCAGTATTCCTTCAACTTTTGAGGTGAAAGATTTTCTCTCTCGACTCTGAAGCCATTTTGGCCACATTGCCTGGTACTCAATCAATCAATCAATCAATCATCTTTATTTCGCAATATACATACTAATAGCATATACATTACATAAAAATACATTATAGTAAAAAGTTTCTAAGTAATATAATAAAATGAGAAATTTCAAAGTAAAAGGAAAACATAGTTGTAAAAGTAATAAATGAATGAATATCAACATACTCTTACAGAACTGCACATTATAGCTGTTGTCGTACCTCGTTATACTAAATGACAAAGAGGTGCTCCTGCTGATTTTATATATTGGTTAATTTATCATAACTACACAAGGAACCAAAGATCAAAAGCATGACATAATCAAAAATGGATCAAACCATACATTTAATGACAATTAAGAACTCTGATTAGCAGTACAAAGACTGTAATTAAAAATAATGTTAGTACAAATAACTTTGATACAAATCGACTACAAATATACTGGAGGGTACACTTATGGTTAATACCCTCTGGTACAGTAGGGGTTAAGATACTTAAAGGATTTGACAGAGTAGATATTAGTGCATTATTCACGATAAATAACAATGCTACAACCCGAGGTAATGGAATGAAACTAAGTAGAAAGAAGGCATGCCTAGATGTCACACAAAATCTCTTCACATACAGTGTAGTACAAAAGTGGAATACTTTACCAAGGGAGGGGGTCGATATTAAATCAATTGATACGTTAAAGAAAAGACTGGACGATCATCTGGTGGAGATTATATAAATATGAAAGAATCAGAAAGTATGTAAGTGTAAGTTCCCTTTCAGACTAATTTCTGTCCATCCCATATATAAAATTTCTTTGACGGTATTTCCTGACCCATAAGGTTATACTTAATCCTACTTTCCGTCATGGCTTCTTAGAGAGCCTACATGTGCTGTCCTACTATTCTACTGTCCCTTTCACTAGTAGTATTAAGGCCAGACCAACCAGTAGGGACAGCAAGGTCTGTGTGGTCTGAGTGTCTGTGTAACTCTGTGTAACTCTCAACTAATCAACTCTACTCACCTCCAGAGCCTTGCAACATTCATCATCAGGTCTGCTACACGGGGTAGAGAGCTATTTCAAAATGTTCCCCTGCAGAGGTTGCTGGAGGGGCTGCGGAAAAATGTGTATGTGTGTGCATGTGTGTGTATGCGTGTGTGTTCATGGGTACAAATGTCTTGATATTTGTAGGCTCACATGTAAAATTAGACTGAACTGACAGCTTAAGTGTATACGTATTGTTAAAATACTTTTAAACAAAATGTTTTAGGTTCGATTACAGTATTTAGTAGGCTAGGTTTGGTTAAGTAAAGCAAGATTACGTTTGATCTTGATAGGTTTATTTAGGTTCATCTGGTAACTGACTGATGACTGATGTTGTATAAGTCTGTTATTGTGCTCAACTGCCGATAGTGAGAATGTGAGGCTGGTCTGGTAATGTGATGGATATTAATCGTGATCGTGTATTCAACATTTAACTGTCTTGGTGGTGTAATGGATTAGATGCTTATGTTCTGGGTGTAGGGTCCAGAGTTCGAATCCCGGAATGACCATATGCTTTCATTAGTTTATTCAAGTGCATTGGGGTTTGTTATTTGATGATTAATATTAAGAACGGGGTGTTACTTAATATGAACCAGGTAACATAGTGTAAACAAACAGGTGAATACCAAAAGATAGCGTATTGAATTCAAAATAATGAAGCTTGTAAAACAATGGATAAGTAACTAATTTCGTATACTATGATTTGTTTTTACAGCTATACCAACTATGCAATAATGTGTCAGTAAAATGTAATCAAACTAAGAACAAAAATAAGCTAAGAAAAGAGCTGCTATAAATTATTTTATAGAACAAAACAATATACGATAAGGGAACCAAATTTACGATGTACACAAACATTTAGCATACCGGTAAATGCTTTAGTTTAATTTTGGAACTTCGTCTTTAGTTTCGTAAGTCAGTCAGTAGCCAGCCCTTACTCCCACAAGGGGCAGAGAGGATCAGCAGGAGACTCGAGAAAGGAAACAAAAAAAAGGCTAAAGGAGAAGCACACATAGCCTACAACAGTTCGCCCACAAAAAGCAAGCACACAAGCATACAAAAGCACCAATCACTCATCACCCCCCGAAATCAATGGCTTCACCTCAGATGTTATACTTCGGGACAAGGTATCTTGACATCAACATCTGGGATAAACCCCTTCCAGGTTTGTTATTTAATAGGGTGCAGAGATTTTCATGTCTATTTATATTTTATTTTTTTCTATGGGAGTGAGGGAGACAAAAGGAGAACTGCCTGTAGCGAGTGCCTCCCCCAGAGTTGAAAGAGTGACAGGGCCAAAATAAAGGGACGTTCGCGCCAAAATACCTGGACACACTGAGTTTGAAGCAAGTCATAGGAAGAGGGAAAGACTGATTCTGGGCGAGAGTTCCAGGGCTCAGCATTTGCATAGAAGAAAGACTGAGAATAACGTTTCACTCTTGGGTTGGAGAGTTGCACAGAGTAGGGGTGGGATTGTGTTGAAAGACAGCTACTACGTACCCTACGTAGAGGAGGTGGTATTTTTGTTTCTGTTTTTTTTTTTTTTTTTTTTTTCTATGTGATTGAGGGAGGCAAAAGGCAGAACTGCCTATAGCGAGTGCCTCCCCCATAGTTGAAAGAGTGACAGGGCCAAAATCAAGGGACGTTCGAGCCAAAATGCCTGGACACACGGAGTTTGAAGCAATTTAAGTCATAGGAAGAGGGAAAGACTGATTCTGGGAGAGAGAAAGTTCCAGAGCTCAGCTGTTGAGTAGAACAAAGTTTGAGAGTAATATTTCACTCTTGGGTTGGAGAGTTGCACAGAGTAGGGGTGGGATTGAGTTGCAAGACGGGTACCACGTGCCCTACGTAAAGGAGGTGGGATGCACTGGGATAGCTCTGAGGAACACTGATTATTATAGTAGCGATACAATAGCGAGAGAGATGCAACATTGCGGCGGAGAGAGAGAGATTGCAGAGAGTTGGTGAGTGGACGGGAGTTAATGATACGAAAGGCCTTCCTTTCAACTTTGTCTAGGAGAGCGATGTGAGAGGAACCTCCCCACACATGTGAACAATACTCAATACAAGGGCGCACTATGCCCCTGTACAGAGCAAGAAGCTGTGCAGGGGAAAAGAACCCCCTAAGGTGGTTGAGCACACTGGGAAAGCTCTGAGGAACATTGATTATGGTAGTATGGAGTGAGAAAGATGCAACATTGCGGTGAAGAGAGAAAGATTGCAGAGAGTTGGTGAGTGGACAGGAGTTAGTGATATGAAAAGCTTTCCTTTTTACTTTGTCTAGGAGTGCGGTGTGAGAGGATCCTCCCTACACATACGAATAATACTCAATACAAGGACGCACTGTGCTCCTGTCCAGAGCAAGAAGCTGTGCAGGGGTAAAGAACCCCTTGAGGTGGTTGAGCACACCCAGCTTCTGGGAGGCTGCCTTAGCAAGACTGGTAAAATGGTCCTTCCAAGTGAGAGCAGAAGAAAAAGAGACACCGAGAATATTGAGAGAAGATGAAGGATTGATTTTTGTATTGTTGAAGTGTAAAGGATAGTCTTCTGGGAGTTACGGACGGGTAGTAAGGTGAAGAAATTAGGTTTTGGAAGCATTAAAAGCAACAAGGTTTTCTCTGCCCCAATTGGAAATAGTAGTTAGATCAGAAGATAAGTGTTGCATGGCTTCATTAAGTTTGTTTTTGAGGGATTGCTGGCTGGGGTGTTCAGAAAAACGAATTACGTAGTGTAAGGTAGAGTCACCTGCGTATGACTGGATCGGAGTGGAGGTACAGTTGAGAAGATCATTTATTAAAATTAGAAAGAGAATGGGAGATAAGACAGAGCCCTGAGGAACACCTGAGTTGATAGGATGAGGAAGTGAGCGATGGCCGTTCACAACCGCAGCTATGGAACGGCCGGAAAGGAAATTAGAGACAAAAGCACAGATGGAGGGATTGGAACCGAAAGAGGGTGTTTAGAAATTAATGATTTGTGTCAGACTTTATTGAAGGCCTTCGGTATGGCTAGTGCAATAGAAAAGGTCTCACCGAAGTCCTGAAAGGAGGATGACCATGAGTTACTAAGATATGAAAGAAGATCACCAGTATAGCAACCCTTAACCCCTTCAGCATCATGACAATTTTTAACCTTTGATTCTGGCTAAAATATGATGATTCTATGCAGTTTAAGATGGAATTGTGTTACTAAGAGGGTTTATTGAGATTGTATTTACCCAATTAAGTCGTATAGGTTGAGTATAAACTAAATAATATCGTCTAATGGTATCCAAAATACCACATGGAACATACAATTTTATATATAATAAAGTAAACACAAGCAAGGGAAGATATTCTGCCCCTGCCTATTTTAAATGTGTGATACCGGTAAGTAAATCATGGCCTGTGATTGGCTAATCTGCGTTAGCCCGTCAGTCAGTCTCCTCTCTTGCTTACTTCTCCCGTTTATCATTTTATTGTTTCACTTGTGTTTACTTTATGATATATAAGTTATTATTGGGTTTCATGTGATATTTAATAGCTCTTTAGATTTGGATAAGATTATAATTTATTAATTAATCATTAAAATTACTTAAACGTATATAGTTTAATGAATAAATAAGGAATAATACAGATAATACGCAGTAATTATCAGCTCTTCCGCTCATTTTGGCCAGTGAGCTCGGGTACTGATATGATAGCCAATCATGAGCCTCGATTAAAACACCAGTTAGGAGCCAGATGCACGGGTCCGTTGAATGGAGTATAGTAGAAGTTACGAACATCCCCGTTGGTAAGGGGTTAAAAAATGCCCCAGGGGCTCTCAAGACAAAGGAATATGTCATTAGGTGAGATAATTCCTCTCTAGTACTTTCTACCATGCGTCCATATGTTTCTCCGCCCCCCCCCCCCCCCCGCCTTCCCCACCTTTTTCTCCCTCCCCCCTCAATTATCAAATTAAAATTAAAATTAAAATTCTTTATTTTGCCTATAAATACATTACAGAATATAATATAAACATATGTCCATATAACTTAAAGGCTGAGCTCATGAAATAAACTATTTTATGAGCTCAATAAATAGTTATACATTATATACCCCGGGAAAAAACACTGCACAATACATACATAATAGCTCTTGTTACGCTGGCCAGCTTGCCAGAATGTACTCTTACTCGCTAGCGCTCGCCAGGGCAGTGAAATGGGCTATAATAATCGTAGAACGACGTTCTTTCTTTCTTAGTATTCATGTTGTCACAGCCAGATCAGTGTTTGTCTTTATTCTTGTCTGTGACACTTGGAAGTATTTTATATCATTGATAGAGTTATAAGATATGTAGTGTGAATTGCAAGGAGAGAGAGCGAGGGAAGCAGCGAGGTGGTAGTATGTGCGTGTGTATGTACGTGTGCATTCCTTGCTTGGGCGGGGCCACCCGCTCGTGATTGGATGGCGGGCCTGGCGTGTCATATGACGCCTGCTCTTCATGACGTAGTGGTCTGTGATTGGAGGCCGCTGTCTTAGCTCGGTGGTGGGGGGCTCCTTCCCGCGTCTCTCCTTAGAGCTTGGTATGTTGTGCTTGGTCCTAGACGTCCCTTGCATTCTGTCCCCAATCTAACCCTCTTTACTGCTTTTTCTCTCTCTGAACTCCTTCTTTCTGATACTTCTCATCTTTATTCATTTATCCATCCCTTCTGGTTCTGCATACGACTTCCATAGTCGGCCAGTCGTATCACCAGCACCAGTTCTCACATATATGTTTTGCACTAGCTTTAGGGATTATTAGAGTCATAGTCACATGGTATCATAGTATTGGGTGCTTCTAATTATTGTGTTGTTCTTTCCTACTATTTAATGCTAGATAGTGGAGGGTATCTTTGGTCGTTGTCGGAGTTATGTATATGGCAAGTCAGAGCCTGTACGACTACGACGGAGCTAGGTAGCCTGTAACCCTTGTGCATATTTTTCCTTTGCGAGCATAGCAGTATACAAGCGAAGGGCTTTTGCCTACTCTTGCTTGTATGCTTGCTACCTCATTTTTGTTGACCTTTGTGGAGCGCCAGGGTAAGACCAGATACTTGAAATCTGGACTTACCAAGAGAGCCTCCTAGTCACTTAACGTAACATAAGGGAAATCTGGTCAGAGGAGACAGTAGGCTACGAGCATGCTTGCGCCCTGCCTAGGTTCCTTGTACCTTTTTTGCCGCTGCTAGACTTTATTAGTAGGAAAGACAGCAGTGTGTTTATTAACTTTAACTGCGTATGCTTTAGGAATTATTCACGTATTATTTTAGCCTAGGTTGATGCATAGTGCACAACCCAGTTTGGCTGTTACGTTGGCTAAGGAAGTACTGTTTTTGAGTGGCTGTTATTAGTGCTGTCACAGAGTTGTTGCACTCCCTTGTTTTATATATATGTATCCTACTTGTTGGTGTATTTAAGATACACGCTTTGGTGTCCTGCCCCTGCATTATTTATGTTTTATATTCGACGAGCATCTTAGAGCATCATACGTTTTCAGAAGATTCCATATCTGTTTGCTGTAGGACTAGACTTCCATTGTTTTCATAGAGCATTGAAGAGTTTAGTGTTGAGTTCAGACTCACACTAAAGTTAACGTAAGCATATACTCCTTTATTAAATCGTGTCATAAGTTTATTTAAGCATTGTTATTACTTGAGAGCATTTTATTAACGTAAGTACTCCTATTGTGAGTAGCTTTGCCGTCACCGGAAAGCCTTTGTAGAAGTACACATAACCCAGTTAATTGATACCCCGTTATCCAGTAGATTAACTCTGGAGGGTGTAAGTGTTTTGTTCACCGGCTTAATAGTTCGAGGGTTTGGAATTAGCGTACCGTTGTTGCAGATATAGCCTATCTTCTAGTCCAATATTAAGTGCCCTTGTTTATTTCGTAGTGCCGGTCGTAACACTCTGTACATAGTCTGATATCTAGTGAATAAAATAATATCTGTTTAGCTCATTGCAGATTTTTATGTTGCAAATAATTATTTTAAAAAATTTAATCAACATAACAGTACTGATAAGTATTTGCTTCAGTATCTATTTACAATATATTTTTTCGTTTTTATCATAAAGGTTACATGGTTGGTGATAGTTTTTAATTCATCAGGCAACGTATTCCACATTGTACAACCAGAATAAGCAACAAGTCTTTTAGCTTTTTCAGTCCGTGGTTTAGGGGGTCTTAATAAGTTACTATTTCGTTCTGAAAGTTAATGGCAGTGTGAAGATGTAATTGATTGTGTACAAATTTAACTGACTCTAGTCTATTAATATCTATTATCTTTAGTATCCCTAGATGTTTAAAGAGGGGATCAGGAAGTACATGAACGAAGGCGGTGCTGGTTGGGGGGAGGGGCGTCGACTGACTGGGGACAGAGGTGCATGGGGGCGGTTCGTTCGTGGCCACACCTTCGGGGATCACGGCATCAGGCAATAGATAGATAGATAGATCAGTATGTTCTCTGTAGCTTACTCCTGATATTATTCGAACAATTGTTTTCTGAAGTAGGAGGAGTTGCTGAATATAGGATTTTACTGCCGAGTTACATAAGAGACCATATATAACTCTGAGACTCCACCCGCTTGTCACAATAGAGAGAGACTTTGGAGGGGGAGGATGTAGCCTATGTCTCGCCGCCTCCTGCCTGAGGATTCGACAGGGTGACGAATATTTACGTTTTTTTATCACCCAAATGCTTTCCCCACCTATTCCATCACTCTTCAAGGTTCATATGTTCATCATATGAGTAAAATAAGTGCTCATAGAAAATAAATAATGCTTTATATGGTGGATATAACGAATTGTCAGAATATTGGGTAATTAATTCGCATATAACTACTTTTGTCACAGGCCATACGCGCGCTTGCCGGGTTAAGAATTAGGGCCCTACTTTTGGGCGATCCAATTTACTCTGCCTTACGTAGGAATAGAAGAGCTTGGGTTTTGTAGTGCAGTTTTGAATGAGTTGTTCTTCATGAGAGATCTTGAGGTTGAGGATTTCCGTGCGGTACTGGTCACTCAGCTCTCTGAAGCGGAAGAGATATTGGAGTGGCTGTGTTGGAGTTGCGGCCATAACTGAACATCAGGTGTTTGTAGTCCTTTCATGTGTCACTGTGGAGCTTAGCCAGCGACTTGGATTTCAATTTGGTCCATGGAGGAGTGCTTCAGGGTTGGCACATTTTTTTGGCTGGGATAAATTGGGAAACTAGGTTAGTAAGAGTGTTGATAATTAATTTGTAGAAGCTGTCAGTATCCCTGGAATCAATTTCAAAAACCCCTTTCAGAAGCAGAGGGGAGTGGGTAAGTGTGTGTGTGTGTGTGAGGGAGGGTTGGAGGGGGTAGGTCTGGAAGAGGTAGTTTAGCCCAACTATAGCCTGCCCGCACCGGGGAAAGGGTGGGTAAGTTGTGATATTAACCCGGCAAGCGCGATAGGCCTCACGGAAGGCTTCCTATAGGGAACGCGATAGGCCTCACGGAAGCAAGACCATAAAAAAAGCCTTCCAAAAAAAAAAAAGGGCCTATCAAAACAAAGGATTTTGTCTCTAGGTGAGATAATTCCCCTCTAGTACTCATCCATGTGTTTCTCACCCCTCCCCCTCCCCTCCTTCCCCACCTTATTCCCCCCTCCCCCCCTCCTCAATTATCACCCATTTATCCTCTTATTATCATCAATTATCGGTTTTTTTTCTCTCCCGCGATAATGTAGCACAAGTGGGTTGCATAAAAGATCGTTATGCAACACCCAGACACCGGCACACACCGCCCCGCTCGTCTCAGTTGACTCCCAGACAGCGAGAGGGGAGGGCTGCCTGTGGCTCTCTCTCGCCTGAGATTATGACCGGGTGGCCAATATCTTTGTTTTTCACCACCCAAATGCTTTTCCCACTTATTTTAGCACTCTTGAAGGTTCATATATACATCATATATGTAAAATAAAAGCATACCGAAAACAAATAATGCTTTATATTGTAAATATAACGAATTCTGTCAGAATCCAGGGCTAGAAATGCACAAATAACTACCCTAGCACCTAGGTCTATATCGCGCTTGTCAGGTTAAGTACCCTGTCATCCTCCGAGGATATTGCTAGATCTAGGGTGTTTCACCCAATGATGGAGGCCGAGGGTATTGCATAAGTCAAGGAAAAGAGCAACTGTATGTGGTAGATGGTCAGTTGTTGAAGAATCATCCCAGAAAATAGCAGCCTAGTTTAAGTCTCCAATGATAAGGAGTTCTATACTTAGACTGAAACCACGGCTGTAGTTAATTAGCACCAAGTGTTCATTATGTGTGTAGGAGGGAGGGAAATAGATTGTGAGGATATGTAAATTGTACTAGTGCAGAAGGATGGCTATAGTATTTGAATGATTTGTAGCTGTAGAACATGTGGCTTGGACATTTTTGTGGATATATGTTTGTACTCCATGTTTTGTGTCTAGCTGAGGGATAATCGTTTCTAAACAGATTGTAGTTGGGTACATTAATACTACCATTTGAGATTTGAGGCTGTAACCAGGTTTCTATGACCGAAAAGATATCAGAGCTGTGTTGGGAGCTGAAGTTATAAATAAAACTAACCTGAATTGTGGGACAATTTTACATTTACGAAAGTTATACTTAGGAATGAAAAGGACTGATTATTGCTGTAGGTCCAGTGCTCGCAGTTTCTAGGGTTACTGTTGGATGGATTCGGTATTAGCTTTTTAAATTGTTGTAGAATTTGGTAGGGCTATTGCACCAGGACTTTCTCATCGGGGATTGCTGGTCTGGTTGTTTTTCAGATCTCTTTGGGGTGAGGATATACGTCTGAGAGGCGTTGGTGGGAGTTCAATAGGTCCAGGTTTATTTGTAGAGGTGGGCAGTCTATACACGTTGGGGGTGGCAGGTGCAGCTGTTGTTGCAGATTGGTTTCAGAGTCAGCGTGACGTGGACGGCTGCTTGAGTCAGTGCCGTTCGATCTGGTTTGCATGGGAGGAGGGGAGGTAGGTGTGAACCTGCATGGTGGTGCCAGTAGTTGATGTCACAGGGTGTGCACTAGGTGGCCCATTGGCGGATCTTCTGTATTTCAATTCTTGCCTTTACTTGTATGATAGATCTTTTGTTATGAATAATTTGTGGTATTCAGCAGTTTGGAGGTATTTTACAGCCTGGAGGAGTTCGAGCCATTGGTCATCATTGGTGATGCTAGCTAAGACTACCCATGAAGTAGGTTGTTACTACTTTAAATCTATCAATTACTTCTCGAGGACTGTCACCTAATCCTCGAAGTATCACAAACTTGGCTCGTTTTTCTCGATCCCTTAGTTTACACCTTCCTCATGGATCAGCTTATGTTATTCCTCAGTGTTAGTGCCCTGGGGAACGGCAGCTTGGGGTTGTGGTAGTTGTTGCATGCCTGTATTTTTACCTTGCTTTAGTTTCATTCCTTTCTCAGCTAAGAATAACCACTTATATTGTCATTCAAACCCAGTACAAATATTGGGTAAAAATTGAAGAGACCCCGGACAGCCTTTTTACTAGTTAATTCTAGTTTTTTGTTTATTTTTCTTTGATATACAGTGTTGTTTAATACCGAGGACCGTCGCATTTAGTATTTTCATTATTAGCCTAACCTAACCTAACTTAACCTAACCTAACCAAAAACTAACCGACGGTCTAAACCCAGCTCACGTTCCCTGTTTATGGGTGCACGACGGTCTAAACCCAGCTCACGTTCCCTGTTTATGGGTACGCGACGGTCTAAACCCAGCTCATGTTCCCTGTTTAGTTTTCGGTTAGGTTAGGTTAGGTTAGGCTAATGTTGAAAATACTAAAATGCGACGGTCCTCGGTATTAAACAACACTGTATATCAAAGAAAACTAAATAAAAAAACTAGAATTAACTAGTAAAAAGGCTGTCCGGGGTCTCTTCAATTTTTACCAAAATTAGTATAACAGTATGTCTGATAATAAGAGAAATGCAGAATAATAATTTCTTATTTTTTGCTTTGTTATCCATTATATTTAGTTTTCTATGTTAAGCAATTGAGAGAAAATGACAATTTAAGGGTGTCTATTATATACCTATTGCTTTTCTTGCATGGAAAAAAACAAATATCACGCGTATGCATAAAATTATATGCTCAAGCACTTACAATTAAATTTAATGTTACAAATGCACAGCTATATAGCTACATCGTTACCAAGAGAGTTGGGGCTTGTACTGAAGGCTGAATGGAAATTAATGATAAATCTCCCTGAACTTTTGTAAGCTGTCTTAGAATGCATCGAATCATATGTTTATATATATATATATATATATATATATATATATATATATATATATATATATATAATAAATGCAGGATATACATTTCAGAGGTTCTATTATGCAATTTGACAATTCATGAATACATTCCTGGTAGCTCTTGAGTGGACTGCTCCTGTTTTTGTTGTTGTTGTTGTTGTTCCCCAGGCTGTCTGGCCTGTTTTTGTTATCATAAGTAGTTGATTATTATGTTCTCTCCACTAACCAACTTTACTCCTAAACTCGATTAATGAAATTAACAAACACATGTGGCAGTCCGGGGATTCGAACCCAGGACGCTCACACCGAAAATCAACACACTATGCATTGCACAATGAACAGAACAAGGGAATAACCCATGTATTCCAAAACCCCACTGAAGTGCTTCCTTAACTATACATCGAACACAGATATAATAAATGAGCGCTAATTTGTGATAGATGGCTAAATGTCATTCAGTTTCAGAAAGATCCCTCTCTAGCTGTTTCTGTGTATTTCGTTTTTGAAGGTTTGGAAAGCACTGGTGTGATCGTAAATACCGGAGTAACCATTGATATTGAAAACAAGTAAATTTACATTTGTGAATTAAGCATGTTTTCAAAAGACCACATTAATATATCAACCCTCTGAAGATTATGCACATTTTGACAGTTTATCCCGGCTATTAGACGGATTTATACAATTTAGGAAGGATCTGTGGGAATTATAAGGGTAAAGACTATTCCAATTAACCCTGTCTACCATATCATCTTAATCTGAATACAATTGTCTATTAAAAACCAGAACACAGAAACAAAATGTGTCATGGTATCTTATTGGGGTTAAGTTTTTATAAAAAAACATTATGTAACTATTCCAGATCACATACAGCCTTGGTCGCGATTAACTCTTTACTGTGCTGTCCTTACTTGTTTCACATAGGTTAGGTAGTTTAGTTACAAGCAGCCTCGTAAGGATGAATAGTTATGTTGTTGCTTTTTTCCTTTGTATTCTTTAACCCTAGCTGGTCCAATGTCTTGGGGTTATAATGATACTTTGTTAAGTAATTTTGAAGGATTTAACCCTTTCAGTGCGGCCATTTTCCCGCTATAATAGGGCTCATTCAAGCACACCTGATTCCTTAACCACTTCCTTACGGTGCCTGACACCTGGTGACCACCAATTTCAACCTATTATGTTTTTTTTTTTTTTTTTTTTCTATGTGAGTGAGGTAGACAAAAGGCAGAACTGCCTGTAGCGAGTGTCTCCCACATAGTTGAAAGAGTGATACGGCCAAAATTAAGGGACGTTCGAGTCAAAATGCCTGGACACACAGAGTTTGAAGCAATATAAGTCATAGGAAGAGGGAAAGACTGATTCTGGGAGAGAGTTCCAGAGCTCAGCTGTTGAATAGAAGAAAGGCTGCGGATACCTTTTCACTCTTGGGTTGGAGAGTTGCACAGAGTAAGGGGTGGGATTGTGTTGCAAGACGGGTATGACGTGCCCTACGTAGAGGAGGTGGAATACACTGGGAGAGCTCTGAGGAACATTGATTATTGTAGTAGCGATAGAATAGCAAGCGAGATGCAACATTACGGTGAAGAGAGTGAGATTGCAGAGAGTTGGTGAGTGAACGGGAGTTAATGATATGAAAGGCTTTCCTTTCTACTTTATCTAGGATTGTGGTGTCAGATGATCCTCCCTACTCATGTGAACAATACTCAATACAAGGACGCACTGTGCCGCTGTACAGAGTAAAAAGCTGTGCAGGGGTTAAGAACCCCTTGAGGCGGTTGAGCACACCCAGCTTCTGGGAGGCTGCCTTAGCAAGACTGGCAATATGGTCCTTCCAAGAGAGAGCAGAAGAAAAAGAGACACCAAGAATATTGAGAGAAGATGAAGGACTGATTTATGTATTGTTGAAGTATGGGTTTGGGGTTTGGGGTTTTTGTGGCCTTGGAGCGAGGCAAGCTGTTGCAGGCAGAGCGGGAGGGCCTCATCCGGAGCCCACAGAGTCTGGGCCCATGCATTTTTCACACCATTGCAGCGTTACACATAGCAAAAACAGTTCAAAACCACTAATTTTTAGCGACTTTGGTCGACCTATGCAAGATTGTTGCAAGACAACCTGATGTCGTAATTTTCAGGTGTCATTGGAAAGCTCTATTACTGTAACTTCATAGATATATAATTATTGTATTATGCTCTGGCTCTTGTTTATGCATGAAAAGGAGCAGGGAATGAAGGTCATTTCAGGCCAATTTACCCGTTCCGCAGAGGTTAAGCAAATACCTGAATGAAATAAAATGTTTGCAGCAATAAACTATAAGAAAAAAACTTTCAAAAGACACCAGAAAGAGCTCTATAGCTAACGGGGTTCACCTGCAGTGAATTGGCAATATTTTCAAATAATTAGCAATGTTCTGCTACATTTTCCTTTGGCAATACTGAATAATCTAGCGAGACCACCCCACAGAGCCTCAGTGCTGCGGCAGATTTGTCGGAGAGCGCATTCACACTCGTCTCCACAGGCTTTAATGGGCTAATAATTCAAGGATATTTCCAGGGCGTACCTGAATAGCAACCGCAACAAAAAGGTTAACTGTTTTTGCCCTTTTCGAACAATCTATGTTTACTTTACCCCTTAGAAAAATGACTCTCCAGGCCCCCTTTCAAACTAAATAACGATTTCCATACCCTCTTCAACCTAACTATGTAAATTTTTCGGTAGAAAATTGCCTGGCCATATGCCGGGTTCTTCCAAATTACAGGCTCGCTACAGCTTGCCCAGGAAATATCAAAACCATTTTGGGTTGAAGCGTATTAGCATCGCCAAGCTAATGAGTTGAAACGTCTTAAAATCTATCATCTAATGGAATAAAACAAGGAGGATCAAAATAGACACACCCTGCAGGAAATAGGGTTAAGGGAGGTGACCTGCATTTTTTCTCTCTTTCTCTAGCTTGTATCCATTCGGCCCCATTCAGCCTACCATACAGTTTTAACGCCCTAAGAGCGGGCCCGTCAGTAACTTCTACTACCCGCCAAGCGGGTGGTTTTACCCTAAACGACCTTGTTTCCGTGCTCTTTTTCATGCATAAACAAGAGCCAGAGCGTAATACAATTATGTATCCCTGAAAGGGCGATAATTGAGCTTTCCAATGACACCAGAACCATCCTTCTACGACCACGCGTTCTCTTGCAACGATCGTGCAAGACGAAGGAAAAATCCCTAAAATACGGTAATTTCGTTACATAATTCCCTGTGTAGCGAGGTAGTGAGTGTGGGTATGTGTGGAGTAGACATCAGTAGTCGTGCGGGACCCATGCCGAGCGGTCATGAGCCGACCAACACTCCTCCACCCGCTCGTCTCTCTCTCTCAGAGCCATTATTGCTCAAAAATTGCACACAGACTAAAGTCGGTCCCCGCTCTTTAGGCAGGTGTTCTCTAGACCGACTTAAGTCAACCCCCGCTAGACAAGGGTTAAGACGTTTATCCCTATCCAGTTGTTGATTTCTTCCTGGCGAGCGATAGCGAGCCAGCATTGTATGTAGAAATCCAGCTTTGCCGGAGACATTTTTCTATCAAAAAATTTATAAATTTAGCTTGCTATCAAAAACATTTAAACAAATATGCTGGCTCTCTACCGCTCGCGAGGAAAAAAAAACGATACTTGGATTGGGATAAACGTCTTAAAACAGTAGGCTGAATGGGGCCGAATGGATATAACCCAGAGAGAGAGGGAGATAAAAAACAGGAGGTGGGCTCCCTTACCACATTACGAGCGGGTGGGTCGGTAACTTCTATTACCCGCCATGCGGGTGGTTTTACCCTAAATGGGGTTGTTTCTGTGCTCTTTTTCATGCATAAACAAGACCCAGAGCGTAATACAAGTATCTATCTCTGAAAGGGCGTAAACAGAGCTTTCCAATGACACCCGAACCATCCTTCTACGACCACTGGTTCTCTTGCAACGATCGTGCAACACGAGTGCAAAAACCCTAAAATAAAGTAATTTCCTTACATAATTTCCTGTGTAGCGAGTGAGAGAGGGTGGAGGAGGGTGTAATAAATTTCAGTCGACCCACGGCGGTGGTGGCGAGCAGTCAGGAAGGAATCTATGCTCCTCGCACCGCTCAGCTCCTCTCAGAGCACATTACGTGCTCAAAATTGCACTCGACATCTGTCGAGGCCCGCATATGGGCACGTTTTCTTTAACTCAACATATGTTGCGCGCCGATGGTTAAGGGTTAAAATAATAACACCACCTAATGATAGTCCACTACAGTCGCTTTTATCTCAGCTGACGGTCAATTGAGGCCCTTAAGGGGGGTAGTAATTGCTTTTTCTGGCTCCCCATTCTCCCCCCTCCTTGAAAGGGGGTCTATGGGGTGTTTTTTCTAAGCTTAATGGAGGTCTAGCGAAAAACTTAAAACAATAAATAAATATATAGACGAAAAACCAAGCACTACCCCCTGAAGATGGGGATGATTCAATTTGTCGCTAGCTTAAACAAACGAGCTATATGTTCTTTAAGGGGGTAGTACTTGCTTTTCATGGACCCTCTTCTCCTACATGTTTAGCATATTAGTTTTGAGGTATAAAGACATTCGTTCCGTTAGTTTGGCGATTTTGAGACCTTTCGCCTCATTTTGTTGTCAATATTAAGACCTTTCGTGCTCTTTAGGTGTCGAATTTTTCCTGGCGAGCGTTAGCGAGTCTCTAATTTTAGAAGGAACCGGCCTTTGGCCGGGACATTTTACTATAAACAAATTTACAAATTCATCTTGAAAGTGGGTCTATGGGGTGTTTTTCTAAGCTTGATGGAGGTATAGCGAGGACATTCAAAAATAAATAAATAAATATATATTTATATAGACCAAAAACCAAGCACTACCCCTTTAAGATGGGGATAATTCAATTTCTTGCTAGCCTAAACAAACGAGCTTTATGTCCTTTACTGCAGTAAGAGTTCTGTACCGGTGACATCCTTTTCATTCTATTCTGACAACGATTAAACGATTTTATTCAGCTTGGGAAGGACGTGTACACATTAAAAGAATACCGAATATCTCCATTAATCCTTTGAGCTACCAGAGATCCTTCTTAAACTGCACAAACTCGTCTAGGAATAGCTAGAGAGAAATGTAAAAATACGACGTGGTACAGAAGGGGCTAATGCAGTAAGAGTTCCTAATAATAACAAGAACAACAACACAGTGACCATCAACTATAGTCGGTTCTGTTTCAGCAGACAGTTAATTGAATCCCTTAACCCTTTCACTATCGATGACGTCTTTGTATGATTCCAATTACACTTAGACGATTTTATGCAGCTTAGGAAGGATCTGTGGTAGTTAAAAGGGTTAACTGAGAAAGTCTGTTACCTCTAAATTGCTACACACCCGTCTTAAACTGAATAAAGTTGTCTAATAATTGCCGGAATATAATGAAAAGGTAGTCACTGGTAGTTACTTTTTATGAAATCCCTTATCTTTCATGTTTAGCACCATTAGTTTTAAGTCCGTAATACGTTCGCCACATTAGTTTGTCGAATCTAAGACCTTTCTTCCCATTTCTGTATCAATATCTAGACCTTACGTGCCATTTAGGTGTCGAATTTTCATGGCGAGCAATAGTGAGCCTGTAATTGTGGATGAAACAGCCTTTGGCTGGAAGTTTTTTCTACCACCAAAAATGTACGAATGATCTCTCGTACCTTCTGCGTGTCGTAAGAGGCGACTAAAGAGGTTGGGTCGGTGGGCTTGCGACCCCCACCCGGAAAAAATACCTAAGCAAAGAAAAACGAACGAACAGCCTCGGATACGGACGGAATCTATGTTGACGAACCACAACCGACTAAGGACATTCCTTCGGACATTCTGAGAATGGCTACATGAAATGATAGTGGCATGAATGAGGGCACAAAAAGAGAGAGGTTTTGGAAGTGCTAGTGAATACCAGGCTGAATGTATGTGGAATGACAGAGACCAAATAGAAAGGTTCAGATGTGAGAGAGTGGGAGTGTGGAATGGGTGTGTATGCTGGAGTGAAGGAACAGCGAGAGAAGGTGCGTGTTTGTTTGTAAGTAACAAATGGAAGGAATGTGTAAGAGAGTATGGGTCTGTGGGTTTAAGGATTGTGTGGGTGAGAATGAAAGTAGGAATACAAACGTGGGTGATTGTGTGTGTGTATGCCCCGACAGAGGATAAACTTGAAAGAAAGAAAGAGGAGTTCTGGATGAATGTGGAGGCGTGCCTGGAGAAGTTTGACAAGAACGAAAGAATATTTCTGATTGGAGATATGAATGGTAAGGTGGGTGATAGGAAAGTTGAGGGAGTGGTGGGAGGGTGGGGGGTACCATCAGAGGTGAATGGGAATGGTAGTGCACTTGTGGACGTATGTGTGGGGAGGAGGCTGTGGAAAGCCAACACCTTCTTCCGACACAGAATGATCCACAGGTACACATGGAAACGGGTGTGGACGATGAAGGATGAGACAGTGGTGGAACGAAAGTCATAGATTGATTATGTATGTGTGGATGAATGAATGAAGAAATCTGTGATGGATGCTAGGGTGTATAGGGGTATTGGAGGGGGTCTGTCTGATCATTATGTAGTGGTAGCTAAGGTTAGGATACAAAAGAAGTGGGTGAGAAAAGCTGGAGGGAGGCGAGAGGAGGGTGGAATGGTGAGGAGGGTGGAGAGGTTACAGGAGGAGGAAGTCAGGGAGGAGTACAGGAGAGCAGTGGAAAGACGACTAGGTGGGTTCGACCTGGAAGCTATGGAGGAAGTGGAGGAGATGAGCAGGTTGTTTAAGGATGAGATCTGTGCAGCATGTGAGGAGGTGTGTGGAGTGAGGAGAAGAGGGAGAGGAGTGAAAGGTACAGCATGGTGGACAGAAGAGGTAAGAATAGCTGTGGAAGAAAAGAAGAAAGCATATAGAGAGTGGTTGGGTAGTAGAGGGAATGAAGATTTCGAGAGACAGAAACAAGCGAGGTACGTGGAGAGTAAGAGGGTGGTGAAGAGAGTAGTGAAGGAAAGTAAGAGAAGAGTAGATGAGGAATTTGGAAGGAATCTGAGTGTAAAATGGGGGGAGAGTAAGAATCTGTTCTGGAAAGAAGTCAAGAAAGTTAGGGAAGGTAGCAAGGGAAACAGTAAGGGTGTGAAAGATAAGAATGGGAGAATGTTTGCCAAGAAGCAAGAGAGAGTCGAAAGATGGAGGGAGTACTTCAATGAGTACTAAATGTAAGGAATGAAGAGCCAGCAAACATAGCTGGATATGGTAAGCGAGGGAGAAGAAGAGAAGTAGTGGAGGAGGAGGTGGGGATCAGGAAGTCAGAAATGTGGGAAGCCATGAAAATAGTGAAGTTGGGGAAAGCACCAGGAACAGATGGAGTGTGTGGGGAAATGTTGAGGTATGGTGGTGAGATAGTGATTGAATGGGTATGGAAAATGTGCAAACTAGCATGGGAGTGCACCCGATGACTGGAAGACTGGCATAATAGTCCCCCTATATAAGGACAAAGTGGAAAGAGGAGTGTGTGGTAACCACCGAGGAATATGTCTTCTAATCGTAGTAGGGTAGGTATACAGTAGGGTAGTGATAGTGAGAGTGAGAACGGAGAAATGGATAGGCGACGAGCAGGGAGGTTTTTAGGAAGGGAAGAGGATGTGTAGATCAGATTTTTACCCTGAATTGTGTTTATCTGGAGAAGAAACAAAAGGTGTATGTTGCCTTTATGGACTTGGAGATGGCCTATGACAGAGTGGATAGAGAAGGTTTGTGGAAAGTACTTAGAATATACAGAGTAGATGGCAAGTTGCTGAAAGCAGTGAAGAGCATGTATGAGGGTGCAAAGGCGGCAGTACGTGTGGAGAGTGAGCAGAGCGAGTTCTTTGACCTGAATGTTGGTTTGAAACAGGGGTGTGTTATGTCCCCGTGGTTGTTTACTGTATATATGGATGGAGTCATGAAAGAAATACTATGAAGAGCAGTGGATGTTGGTGTATCACTGAAAAGGGAGGGAATTGAGTGGAAGCTACCTATACTGCTGTTTGCGGATGATACAGTTCTGATGAGTGATAATGAATGGGAGTTGCAGGATCTGGTAAATGAGTTTGGAACAGTGTGCGAAAAATGGAATTTGAAGGTAAATGCGGGGAAGAGCAAGGTTATAGTCTTCGAAAGGGGTGAAGTCACAGAGTGTGAGGTGAAGCTGAACGGTCAGGCTATGGAGATCGTCAACTCTTTTAAGTATCTGGGCAGTGTGTTGAGTAAAGATGGGACTGGATGAAGAAGTGCGGGAGAGGGTACAACAGGGGAAGAGGGTTGTTGGAACGCTGAAAGCAGTAACAAGAAATAGGGTGGTCAGTATGGAAGTGAAGAAGTCAGTGACAGTGTGGTAATCCCGACACGGACTTACGGAAGCGAAGCATGGACGTTGGTTGAGAGACTCAGACCAAGAGTGAGAGCAGTGGAAATGAATTACTTAAGAAGTGTGTGCGGAGTTACATGGAGGGATAGACAGACTAATGAGGAAGTAAGAAGGAGGTGTGGTGTGGAGATGGATGTGCTGGAAAGTGTGAAAAGGAATAACTTGAGATGGTTCGGCCATATGGAACGTATGGAAAGCGAGAGAATGACTAAGAGGGTGTACGAGAGCGAGGTGGAGGGACAGAGAGGGAGAGGTAGACCGAAAGAGAGGTGGAAGGATGGAGTGAGGAAGTATTTGAACGAAGGTGGTGCTGGTTGGGGGGAGGGGCGTCGACTGACTGGGGACAGAGGTGCATGGGGGCGGTTCGTTCGTGGTCACACCTTCGGGGATCACGGCGTCAGGCAATAGATAGATAGATAGATCTCAAAATTGGGTCTTGAGAATAGGCAAATTTATTATGTTTGATGGAAAACTAGGGAGGAAACTAAAACATTAATAGATAAGTAAATATATAAATAAACTAGTATATAAACCCTAGCACTTCAATACAGGAACAGCTGCTAATAATACTAACCAAACCGTGATCGTCGACTAAAGTCGGTTTGGTTTCCGTTGGCGGTAACATCAATCCCTGAGCACATCATTTCTTGGTATTTAACCCTTTGAGTACCAGTGTCCTTCTTTGCATTATATTCTGGCAACTATTAGACAAATATTTTCAGGTTAGGAAGGATGGCTACCACTTGAAAGGTGACAGACTCAATATTTGTGTTTAGCTACCATCATAGACTACAGTAGATCTGGACTTGACACGAAAATGAAACCTTGCAGTAAGGGACCCAAATTCGGAAAACGAAACCCCAAGTTTGACCTTCTAAACCGAGAAGTTCCATTATCGTGTCAAGTTCAGATCTACTGTAGTCTATGATACCATCTGTCTTTCCTAAGCTTTATCAAATTGCATAAATGTAGCTGAAATACAATAACAAAGACGTCACCCGTATAGAACAGGATGATGGAAAAAATAAAACCTCTATGTCTGCGTCAAATTAATGAAAAGTGTTATTAATTAATGCTAAGTGTTGATAATTAACGCAAAGTGTTCATAATTAATGCTAAGTGCTCATAATTTATGCTAATTGTTCACAATTAATGCTACATGTCAATAATTTATGCTAAGTGTTCATAATTAATGCTAAATGTTCATAAATAATGCTAGGTGCTCATAATTAATGCAAAGTGTGTCATAATTAATGAAAAGTATCCATAATTAATGTCAAGTGTTCATAATTAAAGCTAAATGTTCATAATTAATGCTAAGTATCCATAGTTAATATAATGGCTACTGTAGTTAGAGTTATATCTTGTGTAAGTAACTCTCAAAAACTGCCACCACCCCCGTATTACGAGAGATAATAATTAATAAATGTATATATGATAGTATCAGGCCTTACAGATATTAATAAATGTATATATGATAGTATCAGGCCTTACAGATATTATAGAAGGAAACTGAAACTTGAGTAAATTCACATTTGCTTTAATGAATAAACACTTAGAACTTATTCAAAAGTACTATATAGAATGTAATGTTTAATTAGCAAGTATAAAACAAATATAAATGTCTGGCTTTCATTATCACGACTGGCCTCTGCCCCCTTTCTGTCAAAAAGTGATGGGGCCTTTTTCTCTGCTCTCATGTCGTTATCTCAACCTTATAATTATGACATCGGGTTACGCCCTCTAAATGGCGTCTTACCATACATAGGAGTTTTACAGAACTCTTAACCAGTACCTGTCAAGGTATCATAAAGGGGTGTGGTTTAAACCTTCAATCACACCCATAACACATGTAATCCATACCCCGATCATGCCTTATCCATGACCCTATCACGTGATAGAAGGCAAATCTTGATATGATGATCCAAGTGATTCCCATGACCCGTTCCTCTGAAAGGTCAACTGAATACATTCTGTCTTTTCCTGTTGCCTATACTAGGTGTATGTAATACAAGAAATAAAATGATAATTTTTTTGTCTTGTCTATGTGAGTGAGGGAGGCAAAAGGCAGAACTGCCTATAACGAGTGCCTCCCCCATAGTTGAAAGAGTGACAGGGCCAAAATCAAGGGACGTTCGAGCCAAAATGTCTGGACACACGGAATTTGAAGCAATTTAAGTCATAGGAAGAGGGAAAGACTGATTCTGGGAGAGAGTTCCAGAGCTCAGCTGTTGAATAGAAGAAAGTCTGAGAGTAACATTTCACTCTTGGGTTGGAGAGTTGCACAGAGTAGGGGTGGGATTGTGTTGCAAGACGGGTACCACGTGCCCTACGTAAAGGAGGTGGTATACACTGGGAAAGCACTGAGGAACACTGATTATTATAGTAGCGATACAATAGCGAGAGAGATGCAACATTGTGGCGAAGACAGAGAGCTTGCCGAGAGTTGGTGACTGGACGGGAGTTAATGATACGAAAGGCCTTTCTTTCAATTTTGTCTAGGAGAACGGTGTGAGAGGAACCTCCCCACACATGTGAACAATACTCAATACAAGGACGCACTATGCCCATGTACAGAGCAAGAAGCTGTGCAAGGGTAAAGAACCCCCTAAGGTGGTTGAGCACACCCAGCTTCTGGGAGGCTTCCTTAGCAAGACTGGCAATATGGTCCTTCCAACTGAGAACAGAAGAAAAAGAGACACCAAGAATATTGAGAGAAGATGAAGGATTGATTTTTGTATTGTTGAAGAATAAGGGATAGTCCGCAGGGAGTTCCTGACGGGTGGAGAAATGGGGAAATTGGGTTTTGGAAGCATTATAGGTAACAAGGTTTTCTCTGCCCCAATTGGAGATAGTAGTTAGATCAGAATTTAAGTGTTCTATGGCTTCATTCCATTTGTCGTTGAGGAATTGCTGGCTTGGGCGTTCTGAAAAACTAATGGAGTAGTGTAAGGTTGAGTCGTCTGCGTATGAATGGATGGAAATTGAGGTACAGTTGAGAAGATTATTTATAAAAATTAGAATGAGAATAGGAGATAGGACAGAGCTCTGAGGAATGCCGGAGTTTATAGGGTGAGGAAGTGAGCGATGGCCGTCCACAACCGCAGCTATGGAACGGCTGGAGAGGAAATTAGAGACAAAGGCACAGATGGAGGGATAGAAACCGAAGGAGGGTAGTTTAGACATTAAAAATTTGTGCCAGACTATATCGAAGGCTTTCAATATGTCTAGTGCAACAGTAAAACTCTCACCGAAGTCCCAAATGGAGGATGACCAAGAGTTAGTAAGATATGAAAGAAGATAACCAGTAGAGCGACCCTTAAGGAAGCCATACTGGCGATCTGAGAGCAGATTATGAGAAGAGAAATGCTTAAGGAATTTGGAAACAAGAATAGTTTCAAAATCTTTAGAAATACAAGAGAGGAGAGCAATTGGATGATAGTTGGAGGGTTGAGAGCGGTCACCCTTCTTTGGGACAGGTTGAATGAAAACAAACTTCCAGCATGAAGGGAAGACGTTAGATGATAGACAGAGACGAAAGATTTTGCCTAGGCAGGGAGTCCACACGGAGGCACAGTTTTTTAGTACAACAGGAGGAACACCGTCCGGACCGTACGCCTTCTTAGTATTAAGCCCAGAGAGGGTAGAAAGTACATCTTTAGAAGAGATTAGGATATTTGGCATAAGTAAGAGAGAGGAGGGTGGAGAGGGAGGAATAGCACCGGAATGATCCAAGGTGGAGTTTCTAGCAAAAGTTTGAGCGAAGAGTTTAGCTTTGTCAGAGGAAGAAGTGATGGTTGTGCCATCAGAGTGGGAAAGGGGAGGGAAAGACGAGGAAGAAAAGTTGTTGGAGAGGTTTTTGGCTAGATGCCAGAAAGCTTGGGAAGAGCTAGAGTTGGATAGTTTAGTGCATTTATTATTGATGAAAGAGTGCTTGACAAGTCGAAGAACATATTTGGCTTGATTCCGGGTAGAAACATAGGAAGAATGAGAGTCAAGAGTTTTAAGGCGTCGGTACCGTTTGAATGCTTCCTCCTTATTGCAGACAGCATTAGAACAGGCGTGAGTAAACCAAGATTTTTTGGCATTAGTCTGAGAGAAAGAGAATGGAATGTATGCTTCCATGCCCGATAGGATTACCTCGGTAATGCGTTCAGCACTCACCGAGGGTCCCCGGCCATGGAAGCAGAAATCATTCCATGGGAAATCAAAAACATACTGCCGGAGAGCCTCCCAGTCGGCAGCGCCAAAGTGCCACAAGCGCTGCCGGCTAGGAGGATCGGGTGGCCGTACTGGTGAGATAGGACAGGTGACAGAGATAAGTTTATGGTCGGAGGAGCCCAAAGGAGAGAAAGGATCGACAGTATAAGAAGAAGGGCTAGAAGTTAGAAACAAGTCAAGAATGTTGGGCTGATCCCCGAGGCGATCCGGGATACGGGTGGGTTGCTGAACTAACTGCTCTAGGTCATTTAGGATAGAGAAGACGTAGACTTGTTCACCAGGTGGGTCAGTAGTGTGAGAGGAGAGTCATTGGCGATGGTGAATGTTGAAATCTCCTAAGATGGAGATTTCTGAGAAAGGAGAAATGGATAGAATGTGTTCCACTGTAGAGTTTAGATAGTCAAAGAATTTGGGAAAGTTGGTAGATTTAGGGGAAAGTTAGACAGCACAGAAATATTTAGTTAGAGAATGACAGGAAAGTTTTAGCCATAAAGTTGAGAAATCAGAGGAGTCGAAATCCGGAACACGAGAGCAAGTGAGTTTGTTGTGCACATATGCACAACATCCGCCTTTGGCTTTGAAACTAGGATAGAGAAAGTAGGAGGATACCTCGAAGGGGCTGCTAAATGTTACTACAGACACCTGAGTTTCGGTGAGGAAAAGAAGATCAGGTTTGTAGGAGGAGAGATGGTGTTCAACAGAGTGAAAATTAGAGGAAAGTCCGCGAATGTTGCAGAAATTAACCTATTAAACGCGAGAATATCCTAGAGGCAAGGGTACTTATTTGTGAATCTCTAACCTTGGATTCGGACAGAATTAGTTATATTTACGATATAGAGCATTATTTGTTTTTAATATGCTTTTATTTTACATATATATATATGATGTATATATGAACCTTCAAGAGTGCTAAAATAAGTTGGAAAAGCATTTGGGTGGTGAAAAACGTATATATTGGCCACCCGGGCATAATCTCAGGCGAAAGTGAGCAACAGACAACCCTCCCCTCTCTCTGTATGTGAGGTAACTGATGCGAGCGGGCGGTGTCTGGGTGTTATATAACAATCTTTTATGCAACCCACTTGTGCTACATTATTGCGGGAGAGAAAAATAACCGATAAATGACGAAAATAAGAGGAACAATAGGTGATAATTGAGGAGGGGGGAGGGGAGGGGGGAATAGGGTGGGGAAGGAGGGGAAGGGGGGGGTGATAAACACATGGATGAGTACTAGAGGGGAATTATCTCACCTAGAGACAAATTCCTTTGTTTTGATAGCCCCTGGGATGTTTTGGAAGGCTTTTTTATGGTCTTGCTTCCGTGAGGCCTATCGCGTTCCCTATGGTGAGCTTTCCGTGAGGCCTATCGCGCTTCATGGGTTAATAGAAAGAGTAACAGGCCGAGGTCCAGGTAATTTTGTGGGGTCGTCAGGGGAAGGTCGGGCAGTTGAGGGGGCATTTATGGTCCCCCCCCTGGGGACTCCGAGGATGGGCTAAAATTAATCATTTTGATTCAATATTGGTGTGAAGAAATGAAGTGTGGTGTGCATGTTTAGTGTAGTGAAGTGGATAGGAGGAAGAGGTGTTTGTGAGAGCTAGCTGGATTGATCTCAGTGTAAATGAGGCACAAAGAAAATTAGTAAGAGAGGCCAAGCAAATGAAACAGGAGTTCCAGCGACTCTTTATCACATGCCTAAAACCTCACCTGAGTCAAGCCCTGATCGATTGGTGCCTACAATCTCCCCATTAACTATATCTAAGTTGTTTTAATAGGAATAGTAGTACAATATGGTTATAATAAAAGTAATCTCCGTAAATATGTAAGTAAGGAATAACATTAGTTAAGTAAGCAAATAGGATAACATAAGATTAATGCAAAATGTTTATAATTAATGCAAAGTGTTCATAATTAATGCTGTGTTAATAATGTATACAAAGTGTCCATAATTAATTATGTGTCCATAATTACTGTTAAGTGTACACAATTACTGCAAAGTGTTCATAATTACTGCAAAGTGTTCATAATTAATGCTAAGTATCCATAATTAATGTTAAGTGAAACGCGCGGGAGTGAGAAGCCAGTATACCCTCACGAGTGTTAAACCATGTGATGGTCGTGGAGACCAGACAACTCAACCAGTAGAGCATTTCAACCAGTAGCTCTCAACCAGTGCCATATCAACCATGATAAGAATAAGTAAACTTTGTTGCCAATATATTTATTTACCATTTAGGCCTACTAAAGTACAAAGTTAGTTATTATTAGAGGCAGATGGTAAGTAACCGATATATCTCAATTGATGGTATTCAATCATAAAATAGATCATAATCATCAACTAGTTAATTATGATCTTTTTTTATTATCAGGTCAAAATGGGCAACATATACTTTATAATATCTGAAACTGAAGTTATACTTTATAGTATCTTATTCGGATACATTTAATATACATTAATTTAGAATAATAAATGGAAGATGTTATGAAGTGAAATAACATAATCTTGTGTTCATAATACTAGGAATCATTGTATTATTGTCACACAAAGCATATATATATGAAGTAGCAACTGCACACATGCTTTGCCTTCTTACGCATCAAATCAACCAAGTTACAGACCAACATGGTGAAACACATACAATAGCACTGGATATATCAAAGGCATTTGATAGAGTCTGGCATCAATCCTTATTGTCGAAGATGTCACACTACGGCCTTGCATCATTAGTTCCACTAATTTCTTCTTATCTTCATAACAGAAAAATACATGTAATGGTAGATGGCCTTTATTCTCAATTTCACTCAATAAATGCTGGTGTTCCCAGGGATCAGTTTTGGCCCAATTCTGTTCCTCATTCATATCAATGATCTCATATCTACCACTCATAATCCAATACATTCCTACGCAGATGACTCAACACTCCACAGTTCCTTCACATTTACCAATTCTTTCACCCAACCCGATCTTATAAATTCAAAAATAAACACTGCAATTTCTCTGAACCAGGACCTTTCTAGAATTAATGGATGGGGACAAAAGAATCTAGTTTCCTTTAATGCACAGAAAACCAAGTACATTCAATTTTCTAACCGACAGAATCTCACTGACTCCCATATATTTTTTAATGATGTAAATATTCCCACTTCCCCTAGTATTGACATTCTCGGTGTAACATTAACTACTAACTTGAGCTGGACACATTATGTTAGAAGCATTGCTAAGAATGCCTCTAAAAAACTGGGACTCCTGTACAGAGTTCGAGAATTCGTCACTGACGAGCAGTTGGCCGTAATATATAAAAGTCATGTGCGTTCTCAGATGGATTACTGTTCACCTCTGTGGAGTGGAAGTGGTGTGGTTGCATTGAGGCAGTTGGACAAAATTCAAAATAAAGCTATTAGATTAATCAATAACCCTGCAATCACACAGGACCTTCCTACATCATCCATACGAAGAAACGTTGCATCCCTTGCATTATTCTACAGATATTTTCACAGCAATTGATCCGAGGAACTTGCTTCAATTGTGCCGCCTCTCCACATCTTTCCCCGTAGAACTAGGGCAGCTGAGAGCGCCCATGAATTTACACTTTCTCCTCCACAATGCAGAACTTCTGCTTATCAGAATTCATTTATCCCCAGAGCTACTACTCTTTGGAATTCACTTCCCTCGAATTGCTTTCCACAAACTTACAATCTACAAATGTTTAAATCCAGTTGTTACAAACATTTTATGAATGGAGGATGCCTTTAGGCACATGGACCTTTTTGTTTTATCTGTGTTTTTCCTTCCTCCGTTCATAGTCTCTTTAAAAAAAAAAAAAAAAAAAAAAAAAAAATGGAATAAATGAGTTCACTCATTTTGATGAACCCTTGCAATACAAAGATGACTTATGTCAAATGATTCTCTTCAATAACTGATAGTTGTGAATGAAAAGGCGAAACAAAGTGTCCGGTGCAGACTATAATGTAGACAAAGTGTCCGGTGCAGACTATAATGTAGACAAAGTAAGCAACTAAGACACATCAATGGACACTGCTTTGACAAAATAATACCGGCAAGTTATTATGATAATCCAAACACCACTATTTAAGTGAATATAACTGACCTTACTAAAGCTACCAGTGTATGGCTTATATGTATCTCTTGGAGTATAAGAGGTTACATTCTCATTTTCTTAGATATAAGTGAATTAGATGACTTAGTTAATTGTGTTGATAAATGTATTTGGATAAAACACTGTTCATCTTTTCCCACTTCCAGTACTACACATGTCAACTGTAATATGAAACTTCTAGCTAAAAAGTGTATTTTACTATTATTTTATGTGCCTTTATTATTTGTTTTGTAAATATATACATATATATAAATATATATATATATATATATATATATATATATATATATACATATATATATATACATATATACATATATATATATATATATATATACGGTGAAGTGACAGGGTTGGATAGAGCGGGGTCAAACCTCACCTGTAAGATTGCTAGCATGCAGGTGAGCAGAAAGGAGAAGCGAGACACCAAGAGCCCTGCCCTCGACAAGACGGGATCTCCCCGCATGAGAGAGTTTTTGGGATTCCCCCCCTCTTCCTTCCGTTACGTCACCTGTCTGCCCCTTACGAGCCCTCGTCCAATTTTGATCAATCTTTAGTGCACCTGAAAAATCAACTCGGGCAACTCCAATACCTGCAAGATCTGCACCCTGACAAAACTCCCAAAGTCAGCCCCCACCATGTAGGCGATCTTGTTATGATAGCTCACCTTCCTGTTCCTTCAAAACTCAAACCCAGATACAAAGGCCCACTTTAAATTCTCACTGTGCCAAACTGTTACCAGGTTCACCGTCAATTATCATGGAGAATCACCTACCGCAACCGACACGTTCGCCGCTTTTAACCCATTGACGAGAATATAACTATGCTAGCTGACCCAGACAATGATACCGCATGCCCTGTAATTGAAAATAAAAACCTTTGTGCCTCAGAATCACCCCTTCCTCCCCCCATCACCCCTTTCCCCATTCTACCAAAAACACCCATCCCTTCTCTGCAAAACTTACCTCCTGTCATTTCACCACCACCTCGACCTAAATAAAAATGGAGGTGGCGTTTTATTTTATATAAACGAAAGTCTTAACCCGACCCTCTTGTAAAAACCTCAAATTGTGAACGTCGACACATCTTTTGTGCTAATAAAGAATAATAAAGGTACAAAAATAATACTTGCATAAATATACAGACCTCCAGCTCAATCAGTGCAAACTGACCGAGAAATTTATGAACAAATTGCAGATGTAAGTATCTCACAAGATACCATATTTTTTGGCGACTTTAATTTACTTGTGACCAAGTGGGGCGATGCTCTTAATTCACACTCCGGACATGACTTGTATGCGAACTTGCAAGAGAGTTCACTCTATCAATTTGTTCGATCGCCGACCCGTGGTAATAACGTCTTGACCTTGTACTTGCAACAAAAGAAGAATTAATAGAGAATTTGAATGTTGGTGATGAATTCAGTAACAGCGACCATCGTACAATAACTTTCACTTTAAAGTTTACTAGTAATGAACCAAATAGCAGCATCGAAAGTGTCCCTAATTTCAAGAAAGCAAACTTAAATAAACTTAGAGCTATGTTTAAAGAAACTGACTGGAGCTTTTTAATTAACAATAGCGACATAAATAAATCTTGGGAATTATTCGAAACCACTTACCTAAATGCAGTGCAGGACTGCATACCATCGAAAATACGGCGTACAGGCCATAATAATAAGCCCAAATGGTGGAATAAAGATATTTCAAACTGTCTGTTTGCTAAAAAGTAGGCTAATGATAGATTAAAATCCTTACAAAATTACGAAGAACGGGTGAAATTTGTAGAGCTACGACGCAAAGCCAAAAATTTAATTAAGCAAAGTAAAAAGACCCTGGAGTTACATGTTGCGAATCAAAGTAAAACAAACCCGAAAGAATTCTATAGTTATATCAGAAAGAAAAAAGTAGTCACTTCAACTGTTGGACCGTTAGTCGATGAAAATGGAGAATACACCAAAGACGAAGTACAAATGAGTAATGCCCTCAATACCTTCTTTGCATCAGTTTTTACAATGGAAGACCTCAGTGATATCCCTACACCATTGCCGATTCAGATTGATAATTCAGATGTTCTAAGCAATATCACCGTTACAGAGAGAGAAGTGTTGAATTGTTTAGATAAACTCAAGGTAAATAAAACGCCTGGGCCTGATACAATCTCACCTAGAGTCCTCAAGGAAGCTAAGGATGAGCTCTCTAAACCACTGACATTGCTATTCAATAAATCCTTGCAGTCTGGAACTATGCCTGATCAGTGGAAGCTAGCCAACGTAACACCGATATTCAAAAAAGGCAGCAAATCCCTACCCAGTAACTATCGTCCAATTAGCTTAACCTCAGTTGTATGTAAAATGCTAGAAACACTCATAAGAGACAGACTCGTAAATCACTTAGAGGAAAATACCATACTTAAAGATACTCAACACGGCTTTCGTAAAAAACGATCCTGCTTAACAAACCTCTTGGACTTCTTCCACGATATCCTCAACCTCTACGATGAGAGTAAAGCTGTAGATATTATATACCTTGATATTCAAAAGGCCTTTGACAAAGTTCCCCACAAACGTTTGCTGCTAAAACTAAAAGTGCATGAAATACAAGACGGTGTGTTGAAATGGATAGAAAATTGGCTCAGCGACAGAAAGCAAAAAGTAGTCATAAATGGTAAGGCATCTAAATGGACCAATGTAAGTAGCGGGGTACCCCAGGGATCGGTACTAGGACCAATTCTCTTTCTAATTTACATCAACGACATAGATGAGGGTCTCACCTGTACAATCTCAAAATTTGCTGAAGATACAAAAATTGCAAATAGCGTACTCTCAAAAGAACAAGTTGACGATATGCAACACAATCTAGATAAGTTTTCATGTTGGGCCCAAATTTGGCAAAGGAGTTTCAATGCGGATAAATGTAAAGTACTACATATCCATATCGGATACCAAAATGAGAAAGCAAACTATTCGATGAATGGCACTCAGCTTAAGAATGTAAACAGAGAAACCGATCTGGGAGTAACAATATCGAGTAACCTAAAACCGAGTCAACAATGTTCAGAAGTTGTTAAGAAGGCAAACAAAATAATTGGCTTTATAGGCAGGTCATTTGAGCATAAATCCAAAGACGTTATCCTAACCCTTTACAATTCCTTAGTCCGCCCTCTTCCGGAATACTGCGTTCAATCCTGGTGCCCTTATTACCAAAAAGATATAAACAAGCTAGAACGAGTTCAACGTAGAGTTACCAAAATGATACCTAGCCTAAAGAACAAACCATACGAGGAGCGTCTTAGAGAATTAAATCTATTTCCTTTAACCCAGCGCAGATTAAGAGGCGACTTAATTCAAGTGTTCAAAATCATCAAAGGCATCGACAATATGAACTGTAGTAAGTACTTCACTATCGACCAATCTAATTACACGCGGGGAAACGGTTGCAAAATTATTGGTAAATCTTTTAACTCACACGAAGCTAAAAAATTCTTCTTCAATCAAGTTGTCAACTTATGGAATGGGCTTCCCCGAGATGTTATAGACTGCAGCACCGTTGATTCTTTTAAACTTCGCCTAGACAAATATCTCGCATCAAACCCGCGACTGACTGCGTTTGTAAATTAATAACTTTATTTTATCCTCCCCTCAGTTACTAACCCATCTGTCCCCTACGAACTTCCTAATCCTGCCACGGACATTAGTTCCAGGGCAGTAGTTCCCTTTCCAATGTTCCCTTACCCACTCTAAACCACTATTTGGACACTTGATCCTCAGTGTTTTGGAGGACAAGCAGCCTAGAAGGGTCACTAGACCTGCTGTTGCTTGATTTCCTTTGTACTCCTTTGTACTTTGTACCTACCTCTCACCACCTGAATCATCCCAACACTCTAGCAGCCCCTTCGCGTACTCTTTCAGCTCTGCCCACTCTTACCATTACTCTACAAAACAAACATCCTCGCACTCCTACCACACCCTTCTCTTTCGATTCCTCTGAAATTGACATTCCTATTTTTTATCCCTCTCCTACTACTCAACCTACTTCTTCATTTTCCCTTATTCCATCTACTCAGTCCACCCCCACTCTGCCTAAACCACCACTTTCTTCTCCTTTACCGAATCTTACCACCTCAAACCCTGTTTCAACCTCTACATCTCGCTCTACTACCCCTGTCACTAAATTTCCACTCACTCACAAAATCTCAACCACTCAGACTAGTTCAACCTCTCAAATTCCCAAAACAAACACAGACACCTCTCTCAAGAAATTCAACCTCTACCTCTCGCTCTACTACTCCTATCCCTAAATCTCCACTCACTCACAAAACCTCGACCAATCCGACTAATTCAACCTCTCCAATTGCTAAACAAACACAGAAACCCTTCTCAAACAGTTCAACCTCTGCATTTCTGCTAAACACCAAGAAATCCCTTTCACATTTCCCATCGCGCACCCTCACCAAACCTTCCCCCTCAATCCCTAAAACCATCAAATGCAACCCCTCAACCCAACTCCTTTACAACCCCCATGCAGACGATCTGGCAGGCGAGTGACTCAAACGACATGGTGGTCCCCTGCAATACACAACCCCAAACCCAGGAAGGTCTCCACCAACCTCAAACCTCCAAAGCCTGCCACCCCTGGACGTCGCCACAACAACCAAATCACCGACCACACCCCCACCTATGGAGTCGGCAAACAATGCCCAGGTCCTCAGGTCACCTCCGCAAACACCAGATAAGCCAGCTGAACCGACACAATCTAAGCTCCTAACCTCTATACCAGGTCACACAGCCAGCCCCAACTCCTCCTCCATCATTTATAGTCCTGAACTCGCTCCACCAACATCAGTCATGAAGTTCAACCAGTTGACCATCCGAGGAAACCTCCAGGACACTCAAATAAGCACTCTTGCCCAACTGGTACACCATGCGAAGCTGGCAGCCATACTTCTTCACCTCACCGTGTTCCGGAAGTGCCACGCCCCCACCAACGCCCCTACAGTAGTATGGCACCGTTTCTTATGTGGTCTCACCATCTACCAGCAAACTCAAGAATCCATAACCTATATACTCCACCCTCGAGGCCGAGATTTTGTTATCGACGAAGGAGGTGAAATAATGGAAGAAGAAGAAAGGCCTCCTCAACAACAACCGGCAGAGTGCAAGATTGCAGTGATAAAAGAACAACCCAAAATAGGGGAGTTTACCTGGTTAAATAAAGGGAAGAAAAGGAATCAATCACCCCTATTAAACCGCCAGCCCAACCCCCCTACCTATGCCTCCTCTAGGGTCCCCCAAACGGTACCTGCTAATCTACCCTCTCTACCCCTTTCACCCAAAAGAAAATGGCCGACATACCTTCAGGGACCCGACCTGGACTATGATGGAGATGTTTATGCAATTAAGGCATCAACCACCTCCTTGCCTTCCAATACAACTCTACTACGACCACCGCTACAACAACGCCAAGATGGAGCAACAATTACCTTTTCAGTATCCATCTTAATAAAGATTCCTTACCATAAACAACCAAATGTATGTAATTACAAAACACACTAAATACATGTCTACTCATTCCTATACACCCTTTCCTTCTTGTATATAATTTTAATAAATCAAAAATGTGTTCACCCATATAACCATAATTATGTGCATTGTATTTTTAAGAATATTAATAACCGGAGCAATATTCGAAAACCATATTTTTCATGTCCTTTTATACCTCGAGAAGTTTTGCCCGTAACTAATAATTAAATTGTAATATTACCTGACCGAACCAAGGTTTGGTAGGCAAAAATTAGGGATTGGGGGCGCATTACCTTCGGGTTATGTAAACCGTGAAGCAACTAAACTATATTTCGGAAGTACTTCCGTAGGGGCAAGCCATTATACCCTTAAAGTACCAACGGAAGTGTGTCCCGCACAGAGAGTACAAAGGAGTACAAAGGAGTACAAAGGAAATAAGGCAACACCAGATCTAGTGACCCTTCTAGGCTGCTTGTCCTCCAAAACACTGAGGATCAAGTGTCCAAACAGTGGTTTAGAGTGGGTAAGGGAACATTGGAAAGGGAACTAATGTCCGTGGCAGGATTAGGAAGTTAGTAGGGGACAGATGGGTTAGTAACTGAGGGGAGAATAAAATAAAGTTATTCATTTACAAATGCAGTCAGTCGCGGGTTTGATGCGAGATATTGTCTAGGCGAAGTTTAAATGAATCAACGGTGCTGCAGTCTATAACGTCTCAGGGAAGCCCATTCCACAAGTTGACAACTCGATTGAAGAAGAAATTCTTAGATTCGTGTGAGTTAAAAGATTTACCAATTATTTTGAAACCGTTTCCCCGCGTCTAATTAGATTGGTCGATAGTGAAGTACTTACTACAGTTCATATTGTCGATGCCTTTGATGATTTTGAACACTTGAATTAAGTCACCTCTTAATCTGCGCTGGGTTAAAGGAAATAAATTTAATTCTCTAAGACGCTCTTCGTATGGTTTGTTCTTTAGGCTAGGTATCATTTTGGTAACTCTACGTTGAACTCGTTCTAGCTTGTTTATATCTTTTTGGTAATAAGGGTACCAGGATTGAACGCAGTATTCCAGAAGAGGGCGGACTAAGGAATTGTAAAGGGTTAGGATAACTTCTTTGGATTTATGCTCATGTGACCTGCCTATAAAGCCAATTATTTTGTTTGCCTTCTTAACAACTTCTGAACATTGTTGACTCAGTTTTAGGTTACTCGATATTGTTACTCCCAGATCGGTTTCTCTGTTTACATTCTTAAGCTGAGTGCCATTCATCGAATAGTTTGCTTTCTCATTTAGGTATCCGATATGTTGTAATTAAAATTTATCCGCATTGAAACTCATTTGCCATATTTGGGCCCAACATGACAATTTATCTAGATTGTGTTGCATATCGTCAACTTGTTCTTTTGAGAGTACGCTATTTGCAATTTTTGTATTGTCAGCAAATTTTGAGATTGTACATGTGAGACCCTCATCTATGCCGTTGATGTAAATTAGAAAGAGAATTGGTCCCAGTACCGATCCCTGGGGTACCCCGCTACTTACATTGGTCCATTTAGATGCCTTACCGTTTATGACTACACTTTGCTTTCCGTCGCTGAGCCAATTTTCTATCCATTTCAACACACCATCTTGTATTCCATGCGCTTTTAGTTTTAGCAGTAAACGTTTGTGGGGAACTTTGTAAAAGGCCTTTTGAAAATCAAGGTATATAATATCTACAGCTTTACTCTCATCGTAGAGGTTGAGGATATCGTGGAAGAAGTCCAAGAGGTTTGTTAAACAGGATTTTTTTTACGAAAGCCGTGTTGAGTATCTTTAACACCTAACGAGCGGCCTAGGCGGTAATTTATATGTACCGCCCAGCGGGGTGTTTTTACCCTAAATAGGGTTGTTTACGTGATCATTTTCATGCCTAAATAAGACCCAGAGCGTAAAACAAGTATCTATCCCTGAAAGGGCATAAACAGAGGTTTCCAATGACACCCCAACCATCCTTTTTCTTGCAATGATCACGCAACACGAGTGCAAAAACCATGTAATTAGGTAGTTTCCCTACATAATTCCCTGTCTAGCGAGTGCGTGAGGGTGGGGGAGGGTGGGATTCATGTCAGTAGGTCCGCCGCGGTGGTCTGGAGCAGTCATACGCTTGCTACTCTCCTGCCACCACTTATCTCTCTCTCTCAGCAACATTACGTGCTGAAAATGGCACACGACATAAGTTGTGAACCGCCACTTAGTCCAAATTTCTTTCACACGACATAAGTTGCGCGCCGCCAATAAAGGGTTAAGTATGTTATTTTCCTCTAAGTGATTTACGAGTCTGTCTCTTATGACCGTTTCTAGCATTTTACATACAACTGAGGTTAAGCTAATTGGACGATAGTTACTGGGTAGGGATTTGCTGCCTATTTTGAATATCGGTGTTACGTTGGCTAGCTTACACTGATCAGGCATAGTTCCAGACTGCAAGGATTTATTGAATAGTAATGTCAGTGGTTTGGAGAGCTCATCCTTAGCTTCCTTTATAACTCTAGGCGAGATTGTATCAGGTCCAGGCGTTTTATTTACCTTGAGTTTATCTAAACAATTAAATACTTCTCTCTCTGTAACGGTGATATTGCTTAGAACATCTGAATTATCAATCTGAATCGGTGATGGTGTAGGGATATCACTGAGGTCTTCTGTTGTAAAAACTGATGCAAAGAAGGTATTGAGGGCATTTCTCATTTGTAATTCGTCTTTGGTGTATTCTCCATTTTCATCGACTAACAGTCCAACAGTTGAAGTGACTACTTTTTTCTTTCTGATATAACTATAGAATTCTTTCGGGTTTGTTTTACTTTGATTCGCAATATGTAACTCTAGGGTCTTTTTACTTTGCTTAATTAACTTTTTGGCTTTGCGTCGTAGCTCTACAAACTTCACCCGTTCTTTGTCATTTTGTAAGGATTTTAATCCATCATTAGCAAATTTTTTAGCAAGCGGACAGTTTGAAATATCTTTATTCCACCATTTAGGCTTATTATTATGCCCTGGACGCCGTATTTTCGATAGTATGCAGTCTTGCACTGCTTTTAGGTAAGTGGTTTCGAATAACTTCCAAGATGTATTTATGTCGTTATTGTTAATTAAAATGCTCCAGTCAGTTTCTTTAAACATAGCTCTAAGTTTATGAAAGTTTGCTTTCTTGAAATTAGGGACTTTTTCGATGCTACTATTTGGTTCGTTACTAGTAAAATTTAAAGTGAAAGTTATCGTACGATGGTCGCTGTTACTGAATTCATCACCAACATTCAAATTCTCTATTAATTCTTCTTTTGTTGCAAGTACAATGTCAAGAATGTTATTACCACGGGTCGGCGTTCGAACAAATTGATAAAGCGAACTCTCTTGCAAGTTCGTATACAAGTCATATCCGGAGTGTGAAGTAAGAGTAGCGCCGCACTTGGTCACAGGTAAATTAAAGTCGCCAAAAATTACGGTATCTTGTGAGTTACTTACATCTGCAATTTTTTCGTAAATTTCTTGGTCAGTTTGCACTGATTGAGCTGGAGGTCTGTATATTAACGCAAGTATTATTTTTGTAACTTTATTATTCTTTATTAGCACAAAAGATGTGTCGACGTCCACAATTTGAGGTTTTGACAAGAGGGTAGGGTTAAGACTTTCTTTGATATAAAGTAAAACGCCACCTCCATTTCTATTTATTCGGCTTTTCTAAAACATTACATAACCGGGAAGTGAATACTCTGCTAAAAAGTCTCTATCTTCTGTATTGAGCCAAGATTCTGTTATGCCAATCACATCATAATTTTCTGTAAACACTAGCTCCTCTAAATCTGAAAATTGATTGCGTATGCTATGAGTGTTTTTTTTGTTTTTTTCTATATTCCAACTACTCCCTCTCGGGCATAGGCTGAGAGCCTGTACATTCCACCGCTCAACACGGTGAAGCCCGTGAGGTCTTGTTCCAGTCTGGGGAGTGAGACATGTGAAGCATCCATAATGGCTCGAAGGAGCTCCATCTCTGAAGCGGCTGGTTGCTTCGCTCAAGTGCTTCACCGTCTCACCCTCCAGACTCAGACCCTCACTCTCAGAACGCCACCTATTGAGCAGTGAACTCACTAGGCATTGTCCCCCTGTAACATATTTTAAATATGGGAATATTCATACAGTGTTATTTAATCAGGGAACAATGAGGGTATTTTTTTGGCATTTCGGTGGGCTTTGTGGTAATGCACTGATACTAGGTACAGCACAAATTCAATCCCAATAATATCTTCCCATTGACATATCGGGATTTGAACCCGGGTCCATTGGATTACCAATCCAGTGGCATGACCACTCCACCACACCTCCCCTTGCATAGAAAACCTTTAAATTTGTTATTTTAGAACTCACGGAACGCTCTTTAATAATATTTTTGGTTCTTGTCGGATCTACATTTATGTTCATGGCGGTCCTTGGTCCTCGCTGTCTTCGGTCATTATCGCTGGTGGTCCTCGGTTGCCTCTGTTTTTTGCTTGGCGTTTGATGATTTATGTCACTGCTGCTTCTTCTCGGGTGGCATTTTTTGATCCATGGCTGTCTGCTTCGTGTAGGAGACGACCCATGCGTGCTGAACCCACAGGGTTTAGATGAGTGCCATCCTTGCGGAACAGAGTAGGCTGGTTATAGAAATTATCCCAGAGGTTGATGAATTCAACTTCTTCCTTCAGACACAAATATTTTAGTCGGCTATTTGTGCTGAAGGCCTTGTCGTAGAATTTGTCAGGTGCGTTGATCTTGTGGAGAATGCCTGAGATGATGATATTCCTTGACTTGTTTTTGTAGTGCTGGATCATCTTGCGATATTTCTCCATCAACTCTTCGGCTCTGGTGCGCATGACGTCATTTGAACCAGCATGGATGACAAAAAGGGTATTTTCGTTTGCATCCTTTGTGGTATCTTCGAAGGCTTCCACAATGTCGTCCAGTCCAGCTCTGGGATGCAAAATCTTTTTCATCGATTTGGGACTCTGTCGCAGAACTCTTCGACCTGTTCTCGTAGGATGGAATACCCAACGAGCCTGGTCTCTTCTGGTTCATCTTCCATCTCTACCAAGATCTCAAATCTGATTGACATTGTGACTGGTAGATGAGACCTTTTCTGCGTTGGCCGTGCACCGTTTCTCACTGGTGTAAATCCGGAAACCTGTGGTGGCGAGACTCTGCGTACAGGTCGGGGAGAGGACTGGCTAGAACGGGGGCGAGTGGTTGGTTTTGTTCGTGCTAGCAGGCTTCTTGCACGAGGAGTGGGGGAGAGACTAAGGTGAACAGGGCGGCTGTCCTGGTTTGATGTCGGCTCAGGTTCATCAGAAGCAACTGCTGAAGTGGCTGCTGCAGGTGTTGGATTGTTGGCAGATGACATTGGGGCGGTGGTAGATGCTGGAGTTGAAACAATTGGAGTTAGTGATACTCCAACGTTGAGAGTTCTTATCGTGTTCTACTAGAACTGTGTCGGCCTGGTTTGTCGACAACCCCGACACAGACAGAGGGCTGGTACTACAAAACCAAACCGATAACCTCATCATCCTTAACGACATCCATCAACATACTCATATTCCTCACCAAGCCCTCTATAACCCTTCATCTCCAGACATCACCTTTTGTTCCCCAGAACTCGCCCCCACAACATCCTGGAGGGGGGTCAGAACCTTAGGCTCTGACCACCTCCCGATCATTATCACCACCAAAACCAGACTCACCCCAGCTAGCCACAAACACATACACCAATTATAAAAGAGCTAACTGGGAAGCATTCACAAATGAGACAGAACAACACTTCACAACTCTAAACAGTACACCCATCACTAACATCAACAATGCTGTACACATACTCAATAAAACTATCCAAAACGCTGACAAGAAACACATTCCAAGAGGTAACAGAAAAAGACAACCCCAACTTCACACCAGAAATTCAAAACCTCATCAGACAACGCGACATACTGAAACACTCCCCAGCACCCCACACACAAGACATCACACAACAAATTCAAGCACTCAACACCCAAACTAACAACAAAATACAAGAACAACAAAAACTAAATTGGAATAACTTCCTACAAACACTTGATCACAAAACAAACCCCAAAAAACTCTACAAAACACTAAACAGCATCACACTTTCCAACAGCAACACAACACAATCACATGCTGCAATCACAACAACAGACTCTACTCCTTTATGTAAACAACAAGCAAACACTCATCAATCACTTTTCACATGTCAGCCACCTAAAACCTCACAAAGACGACCGACGTGTCATCCGACGTAAGAGACAATTCCCCACAGACCCTGACTATACACCCTTCACCAATCACCAGACAAAGCATATCATCAACAATCTCAAGCACTCACCCGCCTGTGGCCTAGACAACATAAGCAACATACACCTCAGACACCTGGGACCACAAGGCATACAGGCACTCACTAACATATCAAACTACAGCTATTCACACAACACAATACCAGACATTTGGAAGCATGGTATCATCATCACATTCCCCAAACCCAACAAAGACCCCACGCTACCCTCCTCGCACCGCCCCATCACACTCCTTTGCTCCCCCTCCAAAGTCATGGAACGCCTAGTATTACAACTAATTACACCTGACCTACCCCTAGCTCCAACACAACATGGCTTTAGGCCACTGCACTCCACAAACACTCTTCTCACAGACCTTACACAAAGAGCTTTCGACGGCATCAACTCCGCTAGACCACCACACAGATCACGATTAGTCACACTCGACATTAGTAAAGCCTTCGATGCCATACCCCGCCACAACCTAACAAACAAAATCTACAACACAAACATGCACAACAACACAAAAAGGTGGCTGGCCAACTTCCTAGCAGGTAGATGTGCACACGTATCTTTTGCCGGTCAGTCATCTAAAATCAAAACTTTCCAAACAAAGTCCCACAAGGATCCGTCCTATCGCCCGCACTCTTCAATCTGTACATGCACAATATAACTACACCCAATACGCCCCAAATAAACTTAGCCTCCTATGCAAATGACATAACACTCACATGCACACACCATTACCCAAAAAGAGCAACAGATCTCCTTCAACCCTATCTCAACACACTACATGGCTGGTGCACTACAAACAGACTTAATCTAGCCCCAGCCAAATCCACCGCAACCCTGCTCACAAGTTGGACAGGAGAACACGAATACATCCCTCAACTCACCATAAACAACACACCCCTAACACATACACACACACCCAAAATCCTAGGAGTAACATATGATACTCATATGACATTCAAACAGCACACCACAAACATTAAAAAGAAACTGACACCCAGACATAACGCCCTCAGGTCACTTGCTCACACAAAATTTGGACACAACAAAGAAACTACCACCACAGTATATAAAAAATACATAAGATCAGTGATGAAATACGCAAGCCCAGCCTGGGCTTCTAACCTAGCTGAAACACATCATAAGACCTTACAGACTATTCAAAACAAAGCCCTGAAGATCATTACAGGTTGCACAGCTACTTCACCCACAGATCACCTACATCAAGAAACCAAAATCCTCAAAGTCAAAGACCATCTGGACATGAGAGGCACTCAATTCCTGGCAGCAGCCTCCACGAACCAAGACCACCCACTAAACTACATGGCAACACACCCACAGACACCAAGAAATATCAAAACAACACCCAGCACACGGTATCACACACAATTATTGTCCTCTCTCCCTCCCTGCCCACCCCGAACCAACTTCCAAAAGCACATCCATACTCATATCTCTCACCGATCTATCCACTCACTCACAGACAACACGCAGCTGCATGCACGACCTCCCGAAATCCATCCTTCCGAATCCTCCCTTCCTCGCGAGGACAGAGTCCACCTGGCCAGGCTGAGATGCGGACACCATCCAGCTCTCCTGAGCTATCAGAAGAGACTGGATGACTCTGTTGTCGACGCCTGCCCGGGATGTAACACAGCACCCCATACCATTAAACACATCATAGAAGACTGCATTTCACACAACCACTTACGCCAACAACACAATCTACACTCAATGAGAGCTCTGTGGGAAAGCCCGATCGTGGCCATGGCCTTTCTCAGGGACTCGGGGCTGTTCGGCCAGGCAGCTTAGGGAACAACAACAACAACAACTGTGTTAAAAGATTTCGTTCCCTGACCTCATCCTCAGGCCTAGCTTGATTTAGTATTGATTTGAATTCCGGTCAGACCTCCGTCGCACTTAACCTACGGCGAGGCAATTTTAGCCAAGCATACTGGCCACCACTTCGGGGATCACGGCGTCAGGCAATAGATAGATAGACTGGCTCGAATAATTATTTCTCATTGAATTAAATTATTATTCAATATTGTAACTCTTCGAGTTGATTAAGATTTATATCTTATATTTCATGAATTAACTTACTAATTATTCAGACCGCAGTTGATATCCTAATTTCCATAGCAAATATTTATTGTGAGTACGCGTCGCAGTAACTTTGATCTACCTTTGTCGGCTACTCCTTTAGCGGTTGCCAATTACCTTCAAGATATTAATTTATTGTTTTTGAGACTAACCTCTGTGTTATTTATATTGTGATTCTCTAGTGACTTACTACATTATTGTTTTATGTATTTGATCCACGAGTTCATCTCTATTCCAATTATCATGTGAACGATTTATTCACAGTGATTTATATCTATTATTGTGATCGTTAGCCTGCCAAGCTCATTTCTTTATGGATGAGACTTGATTTATGCCATATATGTACCCTAGCTAACAAGAAATTAAACGTGTGAACCAAAATTGTGTATTCTGTGACTTTGGGAGAGATTGATATCCTTGTTGTATTATCTGAGCCAGTTATGACCCCGTTGCTTAATTCAGGTTCGCAGCTTCACTATAGTGAAAATAACGAACCATTATAAGCGCAGTAAAAATTATATTACCCAAATAACATAATTATGTATATATATATATATATATATATATAATAGGGTGGTCCTTAACCCACTGAGCCCCAGCTAGTTTATAATAAATGTACCACCAGGGACCGGCAGGTTTTGAATTTGTTTTTTCCAGAAACAATATGAATGGGTTAGGAATGAAGGAAAAACCACAAAAAAACGATCCCTTAGGTCAAAAAGGGGTCCTACGGTGCGCCCGAAAGTCGATTTTACATGAGTATCAAATTGAAGGCAAAAACACCCAAAAACCATGTTTTCGCGCGCTCACGTGCACGCGGTTGGACTTTGAGAGTTTTCAACCATCGGCATGGTTGCATGGGATACTTACACAGTTCCCATACAAACCTGAGCCCTCTAGGTGCCATAGGATCGGAGTAATTAACCGTGACGACACATTGTCGTCGCTGGGGTTTAGCGTTACATACATTGCCGATGATACGTTGTCGTCGCTGGGGTTCAGTGGGTTAAAAACTGTGTTTTTTTTATATGTTGTGCTCCTACCCCTCAACAGTGTACTTTTGGCTCCCAAACCCCCAGGAAAAAAATATAAAACATTAGAAACAATATTTAAGAGGTTGCACATCGACCATGAAGTTTCACTAATTTGTCATATTTCCAAAAATCGTACTTTCTCAGGAAAAATGTTGTCTTTGCAGGTTATCAAATGTGTTGCAGTGCTTGCAATGTTTTTGAAAGTGTACAGTTAAAAATACTGCTCCAGGTAGTAGTATGTGTATAAGACTAAAAGTGTTAAACACTTTTAGTCTTATGCTCGAGTCGCCGCCATCACACCCACTCTGCCGCCCACACCCGAAAAAAGTATACGCATTACCATCACCAATTCTGGGTCCAGAAAAAGGAAGGCAGAACACAAGGACTTCCCAAAATACAAAAGGTCCCAGATATCTCCTCTCCAGATGCGCCGTTCTTCCGCGCAGCTCGTCCCACATCATGGCGGAAACTTCTGAGGGGCTTACCTCAACCCCTTAATCCGCCCCCTCCCCGTACCTGTGACCTTCTGACCCTCAACCAACGTACCTGGGACATAGCAGCACAAGTCATGAGCATCTCGACTTAACCAAGGTAGAGTCAGAGATTCGAAGGGCTCGAGTAGACTTACATGTGAGACTTGAGTCCGAGAATTACCCTCTCATTCACCTGAGTATTACATGCCATGGCTGTAGACCAAATTGTCTGAGAGTTTTTTTTCCCTACCTAAGAACTATTGTCCCTCCCACCATGGTGCCTGAGATACATTAGAATCTTTTCTAGGCTTGCAGTTTTGACATAAAAGTGGAAATAAGGACATGTTCCCAAAACACTCTTAATATCAATTCAACACTCTTAGATAAGTCTTTGCCATGGCAAGATCTCAACAATAGTCAGGGCTTTGCGAAACACCGTCACCTAAATGGCACTCTGCAGATAAAGTCCTTACACCTGTATCGAGTGCCTCCCTATAAGGGAGGCACTAGATACAGGCAGTTCTGCCTTTTGTTTCCCTCACTCACATACAAAAATAAAAAAAATTAGTGAAGGCACGTCCCGCACTATGGCTGCTCGATTATCCTGACCGTTATAATAGTCGGTGATGAATTTTTGTTCCGGTACTCTTGGGTGCGTGGTCTTTAATGAAAGTCGCTCAAGTCATGACAGAGTAAGTATTCATCAGACTAACGTGGGGAAGAAGTGTGACCATGGCCATAATATCTTTCCAAACTGTCTTTGACCTTTCTAAGAGTATTCAAAGAACCCTGATGAATGGATATGTATGCCTTATTACAAGAATATGCCCTAGACCATGGTTCTGGCACATATGGTGTAGGGACTTTATCTGTATTTAGGTGACTGTGTTTCGCAAAGCCCTGACTATTGTTGAGATCTTGCCATGGCAAAGACTTATCTAAGAGTGTTGAATTGATATTAAGAGTGTTTTGGGGACATGTCCTTATTTCCACTTTTATGTCAAAACTGCAAGCCTAGAAAATATTCTAATGTATCTCAGGCACCATGGTGGGAGGGACAATAGTTCTTAGGTAGGGAAAAGAACTCTCAGACAATTTGGTCTACAGCCATGGCATGTAATACTCAGGTGAATGAGAGGGTAATTCTCGGACTCAAGTCTCACATGTAAGTCTACTCGAGCCCTTCGAATCTCTGACTCTACCTTGGTTAAGTCGAGATGATCATGACTTGTGCTGCTATGTCCCAGGTACGTTGGTTGAGGGTCAGAAGGTCACAGGTACAGGGAGGGGGCGGATTAAGGGGTTGAGGTAAGCCCCTCAGAAGTTTCCGCCATGATGTGGGACGAGCTGCGCGGAAGAGCGGCGCATCTGGAGAGGAGATATCTGGGACCTTTTGTATTTTGGTAAGTCCTCGTGTTCTGCCTTCCTTTTTCTGGACCCGGAATTGGTGATGGTAATGCGTATATTTTTTTCGGGTGTGGGCGGCAGAGTGGGTGTGATGGCGGCGACTCGAGCATAAGACTAAAAGTGTTTAACACTTTTAGTCTTATACACATACTACTACCTAGAGCAGTATTTTTAACTGTACACTTTCAAAAACATTGCAAGCACTGCAACACATTTGATAACCTGCAAAGACAAAATTATTCTTGAGAAAGTACGATTTTTGGAAATATGACAAATTAGTGAAACTTCATGGTGGATGTGCAACCTCGAAATATTGTTTCTAATGTCTCTTATTTTTTTCCTGGGGGTTTGGGACCCAAAGGTACACTTTGAGGGGTAGGAGCACAACATATAACAAATATTCTTTTTAAGGACCACCCTAAATTATATATATGTATATAACCCAACATCCGAGACACAGGTGCACAATACATATTAGAAAAACATGTGTACCTGAATAATTTGCTCTACTTCGGTAATTGACCTCATCAAATGGTCTGAGATCAACCTACAAATGTTCTAACTTAGTCTGACGATCTGGATATATGTTTCTTGATCTGTTTACTTTATATTTTTCGAGGAGGAGATTTTAAAATGTGTTATCTATTGTGCAAAGTCCATCATTTAGATTCATAGTGTTGTTATATGCTCTGAACAAGGCCGACTCGGCAAAAAGTGTTTCATAATAGCAGCATGACCAGTAGATCATCTTAGCTTCATCCCAATTCACATTATGGTCATGTCTATTTTTGTGTATAAATAATACCATTGGATTCTTGTTCTGACATTACTGATAATCAGTGCTGCTTAACTCTTCCCTTTAATATTTGTCCTGTTTGTCCTATGTATATATAATCGCATACTTTACACTGAATGAAATATACACCACCTGCATCATTTTTAGGGCGGTTTTAATCAAAGTAGTCTTGATCGAGGTTTCATAATTGAATACTACATTTATGTTCAAATACTTGAGAGATGTTGCAAACGGTGGTATTTCATCGTGATATGGCAAAACTAATATATTTTTCTTTGATAAAAGGAGCTTTATTACCTACATCAGAGTTACTCAACTGGCGGCCTGCGGTCTAGACCCGGACCTCGAATATTTGTTTATGGCCCCCAGAGTGTCCATGGTATTAAACCTATAAAAATAAAACAAAAACACAAAAATAATAATAATAATAAAGTAGGTGTGCAGTTTTCGCATTACAAAGAAGAACAAAATGCAAACGCAACTCTGCGACCTAGAATTCTGCAAGTAGTATTGAATCTTTTAGGTAAAATCGATTTATATACAGTATATATATATATATATATATATATATATATATATATATATATATATATATATATATATCACAAATACCCATAAGCTACTAAATGTTTTTATACTCACAGCCAGACTTGAACCACTGACAGTCAGAAGAAGTGGCCATACTTTAATCCACTATCCCACGGCGTGATAGAGGATACTTGTGTGCAGTGGATTAAAGCATGGACACTTGTCCTGACTGTTGGTGGTTCATGTCCGCCTGGGAGTATATACTGTATATACTGTACAGTATATAATTACATTTATGATCACATTGAATCTTAACCATTGGAATGTTTATCTATAATAAGGTCAGCGTAACACTATTTTGTAGCATTTTGAATATGGAGTAATTAAAATTTTAAAAATGTACAAAAAATAAATAGTGACCATAACCTGTGACCTTCACCATTCACCTTGACCTTTGGATAACAAAAGCACAACATTTGGACAATCGTTGCATTGACCAACTGAATTTGCCAGCAAAATTTGGTGATGATACGTAACCCGTTCAGTACAGTTCTGTCGGTTTCATTTCATACTGCTTATTAAGACTATTTTATTAATTTTATGACGGGCCTCCATAAAATTAGCAGGCTTTCAACTATCTTAATTAACCCTTTTTACTACCACAGATCCTTCATAAGCTCCACAAAATCGTCTAATTATAGCTAGAATACAATAAAAAATACGTCACCGGTACACAAAGGGTTAACCAGTCTAGGAAGAGATTAAAGAAAATTATTAACTCTTCTTTTGTTCTTTGACCTTGACCTTTAACCTCAAGTATTATAATATAAACAGTATATATGATTGAAATATATGTTATTTAAGTACAATGCAACTAACAGTCGTCAGCTGATCGAAAATTTAGTATTTTTTTAAGATGAAGGTTAACTTATGACCTTGGCCTGTGACCTTGACCTTCATGTAGGATTATACTTTTGATTGCTTTGATGTAACCCTAGAAAATCAAATAAGTGTGTCAAATTTCATAAAAAATCATCAGTTAGATTCAGAGGTATGAAAGTAATAGTTGACCTTGACCTTTGACCTTCATCTTGACCTTCATGATGTCTGAGCATTTAACATTTTAATTTTCTCTTAAAGCACAACTGTCTCAACGAATTTTGTGAAGTTTACATGAATAGTAATGACATTAGCATATTGACCATACATTTGACGTTGACCTGTGACCTTGACCTATCAAATGGAATTCTTGTATGACCTTGGTCTAGGCATTCCGAATCTTCATGATATGCCTAATAAGAATCTTACATTGAATAGGAAATACTAGTAAAAATAATTTTTCGACCTTTAACTTTGACCTTTGACCTTCGAACTTAGAATTTCTTATGAAGGATTTAGTTAGCTTAACAACAATGTTCGTAGTAACTAGGATTATGAATATGGTGTAATTCGTATAAAAACTTATTGATTACAAATAGTGATCATAATTATACTGTGACCTTGACCTTTGACCTTTGACTAAAAATAAAATACATATATTACATGATTTGCATTGACCAACTTAATTTGCCTGTATAATTTGATGACAATATATTGAACAGTCAAGGAGATTAGGGAAAATGACAAATACTCTTGCTTTGACCTTGTCCTCTGACCTTAACTATTACAATATTTATGTGAAATTTGATATATATGATATTTAAGTAATAAGCCATAACGCAGCCAGTTCTCTAAAATTTGAGTAGATTTGTTTAATAAATAATAAAAGTTGACTTTTGACCTTGACCTGTGACCTTGACCTTTATGTAAGAGTATGTTTTTGTTTGCATTGACATTGCCCATGAAAATCAAATAAGCATGCCTAATTTCATTAAAACATCAGTTAGTTTCATATATTAATTTAATAGTTGATCTTGTCCTTTGAGATTTATCTTGATCTTTATATATCTCAACATTTGTTATTTTCCTTTTCACTTAAAGTGCAACGATCTCACCAAATGTGTTTAAGTTTGCATGAAAAGTAAAGAAAATAGCATATTGACCTTTTATTTGACCTATGACCTTGACCTTTCATATGGAAATTAATAGTTTATTGTGTGACCTTGGCCTAGGTATTCCGAATATACATGGAAAGCCTAGTGAGAATCTAACAGTTAGTATAAGAAATACTAGTAAAACCTAATTTGACCTTTGACCTTGAACTTTGATCTTACCTTTTATAATATTTATCTAAATTGTGTGCAATATGATATCAAGGTTACCAGTAACTTGTATAGTGAAAATGAAAACATTTGAATACAAACAAAAAATAAATAGTATAAGTTGACCTTTCACCTTGACCTTTATGTAAGAGTACTTTTTTGTTGTCATTGACATTGCCCAGGAAAATAAAATAAGCATGACTAATTTCATTAAAACCCATCAGTTAGTTTCATACATATTAATAGAATAGTTGACCTTGACCTTTGACATTCACTTTGACCTTCATGATATGTCTCAAAATGTATTATTTTCCTTCTCATTTGAAGTGCAACTATATTACCAAATTTTGTGAAGTTTGCATGAAAAGTAAAGAAATTCGCATATTGATCTTTTATTTGACCTTGACCTGTGAACTTGACCTTTCATATGGAATTGTATAGTTTCCTGAATGACCTTGGCTTAAGTATTCCGAATATACATGGTAAGTCTAGTGAGAATCTAACAGTTAATATAATAAATACTTGTAAAATATATATTTTGACCTTTGACCTTACCCTTCAAAATATTTATCTAAAATTAGGTCAATAAGATGTTGACGTTACCAGTAACTTGTTTAGTGAAAATGAAATTTGAGTACAAACTAAGACACATGAAATATTGACCTTATTTTTAACCATGACCTTTGACCTTAACCTTTAAGTTAAATTGAAAATTTCTTTTTGACTGACCTATACATTGACCAAATAAATATACCTGTGAAATTTGGTGAAAATCCATTGAACGGTCTAGGAGTTTCCGGACGGACGACGACGGACGACGACAGACAAGCTAACTGATGGTGCACAGTATATGGGCGGGATCTGTGTGCGCGATACCACTCTGCTTCGCAGAGTTTCCCCTGGGGGAAACGGAATAGAATATGCTTCACGTGCCTTCTGCGTGTCGTAAGAGGCGACTAAAGAGGTTGGGTCGGTGGGCTTGCGACCCCCATCCGGAAAAAATACCTAAGCAAAGAAAAATGAACGAACAGCCTCGGATGCGGACGGAACCTATGTTGACGAACCAAGACCGACTAAGGACATTCTGAGAATGGCTACATGGAATGTTAGTGGCATGAATGATGGCACAAAAGAGAGAGAGGTTCTGGAAGTACTAGTGGATGACAGGCTGGATGTATGTGGAATGACAGACCAAATGGAAAGGTTCAGATGTGAGAGAGTGGGAGTGTGGAATGGGTGTGTGTGCTGGAGTGAGTGAAGGAACAGCGAGAGAAGGTGCGTGTTTCTTTGTAAGTAGTAAATGGAAGGAATGTGTAAGAGAGTGGGTCTGTGGGTTCAAGCATTGTGTGGGTGAGAATGAAAGTAGGAATACAAACGTGGGTGATTGTGTGTGTGTATGCCCCGACAGAGGATAAACTTGAAAGAAAGAAAGAGGAGTTCCGGATGAATGTGGAGGTGTGCCTGGAGAAGTTTGACAAGAACAAAAGAATATTTCTGATTGGGGATATGAATGGTAAGGTGGGTGATAGGAAAGTTGAGGGAGTGGTGGGAGGGTGGGGGGTACCATCAGAGGTGAATGGGAATGGTAGTGCACTTGTGGACGTATGTGCGGGGAGGAGGTAGCTGTGCATAGCCAACACCTTCTTCTGACCACAGAATGATCCACAGGTACATGTGGAAACGGGTGTGGACGATGGAGAGTGGTGGAATGAAAGTCATTGATTGATTATGTATGTGTGGATGAACGAATGAAGAAATCTGTGATGGATGCCAGGGGTGTATTGGAGGGGGTCTGTCTGATCCTTATGTAGTGGTAGCTAAGGTTAGGATACAAAAGAAGTGGGTGAGGAGAGCTGGAGGGAGGCGAGAGGAGGGTGGAATGGTGAGGAGGGTGGAGAGGTTGCAGGAGGAGGAAGTCAGGGAGGAGTACAGGAGAGCAGTGGAAAGACGACTAGGTGGGTTCAACCTGGAAGTTATGGAGGAGATGAGCAAGGTGTTTAAGGAGGAGATCTGTGCAGCATGTAAGGAGGTGTGTGGAGTGAGGAGAAGAGGGAGGGGAGTGAAAGGTACAGCATGGTGGACAGAAGAGGTAAGAATAGCTGTTGAAGAAAAGAAGAAAGCATATAGAGAGTGGTTGGGTAGTAGAGGGAATTAAGATTTCGAGAGACAGAAACGAGCAAGGTACGTGGAGAGTAAGAGGGTGGTGAAGAGAGTAGTGAAGGAAAGTAAGAGAAGAGTAGATGAGGAATTTGGAAGGAATCTGAGTGTAAAATGGAGGGAGAGTAAGAAACTGTTCTGGAAAGAAGTCAAGAAAGTTAGGGAAGGTAGCAAGGGAAACAGTAAGGCTGTGAAAGATAAGAATGAGAGAATGCTAACCGAGAAGCAAGAGAGAGTCGAAAGATGGAGGGAGTACTTCAATGAGTTGCTAAATGTAAGGAATGAAGAACCAGCAAACATAGCTGGATATGATAAGGGAGGGAAAAGAAGAGAAGTAGTGGAGGAGGCAGTTGGGATCAGGAGGTCAGAAGTGTGGGAAGCCATGACAAGAGTGAAGTTGGGGAAAGCACCAGGAACAGATGGAGTGTGTGGGGAAATGTTGAGGTATGGTGGTGAGATAGTGATCGAATGGGTATGGAAAATGTGCAAACTAGCATGGGAGAAGGGGAGTGCACCCGATGACTGGAAGACTGGCATAATAGTCCCCCTATATAAGGGCAAAGTGGAAAGAGGAGTGTGTGGTAACCACCGAGGACTATATCTTCTAAGCATAGTAGGGAAGGTATACAGTAGGGTAGTGATGGAGAGAGTGAGAGTGAGAACGGAGAAATGGATAGGCGACGAGCCGGGAGGTTTTTAGGAAGGGAAGAGGATGTGTAGATCAGATTTTTACCCTGAATTGTGTTGTGGAGAAATATCTGGAGAAGAAACAAAAGGTGTATGTTGCCTTTATGGACTTGGAGAAGGCCTATGACAGAGTGGATAGAGAAGGTTTGTGGAAAGTACTTAGAATATACGGAGTAGATGGCAAGTTGCTGAAAGCAGTGAAGAGCATGTATGAGGGTGCAAAGGCGGCAGTGCGTGTGGAGAGTGAGCAGAGCGAGTTCTTTGACCTGAATGTTGGTTTGAAACAGGGGTGTGTGATGTCCCCGTGGTTGTTTACTATATATATGGATGGAGTCATGAAAGAAATACTATCAAGAGCAGTGGATGTTGGTGTATCGCTGAAAAGGGAGGGAATTGAGTGGAAGCTACCTATACTGCTGTTTGCGGATGATACAGTTCTGATGAGTGATAATGAATGGGAGTTGCAGGGTCTGGTAAATGAGTTTGGAACAGTGTGCGAAAAACGGAATTTGAAGGTAAATGCGGGGAAGAGCAAGGTTATAGTCTTCGAAAAGGGTGAAGTCACAGAGTGTGAGGTGAAGCTGAACGGGAAGCTGGTGATCGTCAACTCTTTTAAGTATCTGGGCAGTGTGTTGAGTAAAGATGGGACTATGGATGAAGAAGTGTGGGAGAGGATACAACAGGGGAAGAGGGTTGTAGGAACGCTGAAAGCAGTAACAAGAAATAGGGTATGGAAGTGAAGAAGTCCTTGCATGACAGTGTGGTAATCCCGACACTGACTTACGGAAGCGAAGCATGGACGTTGGTTGAGAGACTCAGACCAAGAGTGAGAGCAGTGGAAATGAATTACTTAAGAAGTGCGTGCAGAGTTACATGGAGGGATAGGCAGACTAATGAGTAAGTAAGAAGGAGGTGTGGTGTGGAGGTAGATGTGCTGGAAAGTGTGAAAAGGAACAACTTGAGATGGTTCGGCCATATGGAATGTATGGAAAGCGAAAGAATGACTAAGAGGGTGTACGAGAGCGAGGTGGAGGGACAGAGAATGAGAGGTAGACCGAAAGAGAGGTGGAAGGATGGAGTGAGGAAGTATATGAACGAAGGCGGTGCTGGTTGGGGGGAGGGGTGTCGACTGACTGGGGAAAGAGGTGCATGGGGGCGGTTCGTTCGTGGTAACCCCTTCGGGGATCACGGCGTCGGGCAATAGATAGATAGATGTGCCGTTTTGCCTAAAATCAAAACAGCATTCCCAACTCTGCGATGGGTTACCATCATCACTACTATTCCCACCATTATGACTACTATTTTCACCATCATCACTACAACTGTCATCATCACTAAAACTGTCACTATCATCACTAAAGCAGTCACCATCACCATAACCATCGTCACTAACATCACTACTGTCATCATTATCACTACAACTATCACCATCATCACTACTATTATCACCATCATCTTACAATCATCATTACCGGTACTACTGTCACCATCATCACTACTACTACAGTATCACCATCATCACTACTACTAGTACTGTCATCATCATCAAGACTACTGTCACCATCGTTAGTACCATCATCATAACTACTGTCATCATTATCACTACAAGTATCACCATCATCACTACTATTATCACCATCATCCCTGCTGTTACTACCATCTCTGCTACTGTCATCATCAGTACTATCACAATCATCACAAATAATATCACCAAGAATACTGGAAGATTCACCCCGAAAACAACTCGCCCCCAACGGGGGGGGGGGGAACAATCGTCACATTGCCCAACCGAATTTGCCTGCAAAATTTTGTGACGATACATTAACCCATTCAGTACCAGTTCTTTCATTTTATACAGGATAATAGTAGACAATTTATTCAGCTTAATTAGCATGCTTTCAACTATCCTACTTAACCCTTTTTCCACCACAGATCCTTCTTAAGCTCCACAAAATGTCTAATTGTAGCTAGAATATGATAAAAAAGACATCGCGTGTACAGAAAGGGTTAAACAGTCAAGGAAAAGTTTGAGACAAAATATAACACTCTTTTTTTTTATCTTTGACCTTAAGTATTAGAATATTTATATGAAATTGATATACTGTATATGTTATTTATATAAAATGCAACTAACAATCAGCTTATCAAAATTTTAGTATTTTTTAGGATGAAGGTTGACTTTTGACTTTGACCTCTGTGACCTTGACCTTTATGTAGGAATATATTTTTTGATTGCATTGATGTAACCTAGGAAAATCAAATAAGCGTGCCAAACTTCATTAAAAGACCATAAACTAGTTCCAAAGGTATTAAAGGAATATCTGACCTTGGCCTTTGACCTTCATCTTGACCTTCATGATGTCTGAAAATTTAACATTTTAATTTTCATTAGAAGCACAACTGTCTCAACAAATTTTATGAAGTTAACATGAATAGTATAAAAATGAGCATATTGACCTTATACTTGACCTTGACCTATCAAATGGAATTATGTTTATTCTTGTATGACCTTGCCTAGGCATTCTGAATATGCATGATATGCCTAGAGAGAATCTCATTTTGACTTTTAAACTTGACCTTCGACCTTGACCTTCGACCTTAGAAATTCTTATCGAGGATTTTGTCAACTTTACACCAATGTTCGTATTAACTAGCTAATATGGTGTAATTTGTATAAAAACTTATAGATTATAATTAATGATCATATACTGTGACCTTGACCTTTGGTCTTTGGCTAAATATAAATTACATATATTTGGATGGTCGTCGCATTGACCAACTGAATTTGCCTGTACAATTTGGTGACAATACATTAAACAGTCTAGTTTAGGGAAAATGACAAACACTCTTGTTTTGACCTTGACCTTTGACCTTAACTATTACAATATTTATGTGAAATTTGATGTTATTTAAGTAATAAGCAACTAACACAGCCAGTTTTCCAAAATTTGAGTAATCTTTTGTGATTATTACTAAAAGTTGACCTTTGACCTTGACCTGTGACCTTGACCTATATGTAAGAGTACATATTTGTTTGCATTGACATTGCCCATGAAAATCAAATAAGCATGCCCAATTTCATTAAAACCCATCAGTTAGTTTCATATATATTGATATAATACTTGACCTTGACCTTTGACCTTTATCTTGACCTTATGATGTCTCAAAATGTATTATTTTCCTTTTCATTTAAAGTGTAACTATCTTACCAAATGTTGTGATGGTTGCATGAAAAGTAAAGAAAATAGCATATTGACCTTTTATTTGACCTTGACCTTTCATATGGAATTGTATACTTTCCTGTATGAGTTTGGCCTAGATATTCCGAATATACATGGGAAGCCTAGTGAGAATCTAACAGTTAGCATAAGAACTACTACTAAAAACCTTATTTTGACATTTGACCTTGACCTTACCCTTTAGAATATTTATCTAAAACTTGGGCAATGTTATATCAAGGTTACCAATAACTTGCATAGTGAAAATGAAGACATTTGAATGAAAACTAAAAATACATAGTAAAAGTTGACCTTTGACCTTGACCTGTGGCCTTGACCTTTATGCAAGAGTAAATTTTCTTTTTCATTGACAATGCCCATGAAAATCAAATAAGCATGCCTAATTTAATTAACCCGTACAGCCCCAGCGACGCGCCTGACGCGTCGGCGATGTATGTAACGCACAGCCCCAGAGACGCGCCTGGCGCGTCACCCTAATTGCGCCGACCGTAACCTCAGGTGTAGCCACTCAAGGGGGCTCAGATTTGTATGGGAACTGTGTACGTATCCCACGCAACCGTGGCGATGGTTGAAAACTCTCAAAGTCCACGTGCGTGCGCGCGAGCGCGCAATAACCTGTTTTTTTGGGATAATTGCCTTCAATTTTTTACTCTTGTAAAATCCGTTTTCGGGGGCTCTGTAGGACCATTTTTTAAGCTTTTTGAGCGGTTTTTCGTGGTTTTTCCTTCATTCCTAACCCATTCGCTATTGTTTCTGGAATAAAACCATTTTTTGAAAACCTGCCGGGTTCTGGTGCGCAAACATTACAAAACTAGCCGGGGCTCCACGGGTTAAAACCCATCAGTTTGTTTCATATATATTTATAGAATGGTTGACCTTGACCTTTGACCTTTTTCTAGACCGTTATGATGTGTCAAAATTTATTATTTTCCTTTTCATTTAAAGTGTAACTATCTTGCCAAATTTTGTGACGTTTGCACAAAAAGTAAAGAAAATAGCATATTGACCTTTTATTTGACCTTGACCTGTGACCTAGACCTTTCATATGGAATTGTATAGTTTCTTGTATGACTTTGGCCTAGATATTCCGAATATACATGGGAAGCCTAGTGAGAATCTAACAGTTAGCATAAGAACTACTACTACTAAAACCCTTATTTTGACCTTGACCTTTGACCTTACCCTTAAGAATATTTATCTAACACTTGGGCAATGTGATATCAAGGTTACCAATAACTTGCATAGTGAAAATGAAGAAATTTGAATAAAAACTAAAAATATATAGTAAAAGTCACCTATGATGCCCCTATCCCACACTGGAGAGCATTAACATTCACAATTCTACAACGAAGGAAGACCATCTCGTATTCTTTATGCTCGTTTAATATTTATGTGTCATAATAATCCAAGTATAATTAACAAGTAATAACTACACACAACTTTCCTTAGAACTACAGTAATATATGAGGATTTCTTAACATCGGCGTATACGCGTGTGTGTTTGTGTGTATGTGGAATGGGGGGGGGGGGGGTTGATTCTGCCGTGGCCTTCCCCTGTGTCTCTGTACTGTTTGTTTTTATTATTACCTTAGCAACTTGAACCATCGTCTATCTTTGACCTCTGGAAACAATCTACATTAGCTAGTTCTCTCTCTCTCTCGTGTGCGCTTCATTGATCTTTTCATCAATTTGGTAGCCAACGACCATTATAGATTTAAGGTCGGAATGCCTATTAAGAACTGCAACGTTTGTGATGTATCAGGAAAAGGACATTTATATTTTAAGTAGGCCTATAGTAGCAACGCCAAAATATGAACTACCGTAAGGTAATTCACTTTATAACACTAAAATAATACGAACCTTTCATTGGTGCTATCTATGACTCACTGACTTGTTCCCAAAATTGTCTTGCTTCCTCGCTACTTTCGATATGCATCTTGATCGGTTACCTTTAATGTAAGACATACCCTCAATGTTATGTTCTTAATTTTTGTGGAGTGTGAGGTTGGAATTAATTGCTTATAGAATATTATTCATGAATACACAGAAAAGCAATACACGGTAGTGGAGAAATTCCCCTAGCATTGTATTGCGGTGCAGTGGTCGACCTGAATAGTAAACGCATAATAATCTTGCAACATTTATTTACACGTGACCATAAATACCCCTTCTTTCTCTTTAAACACTTTAAAACCTTCCACTACAGCCAGGCTATCATTAGAAGATTTTACTCAGGTTAGGAAGGACCTTTACGAATCAAAGGTGTGAACGCGAAATCAGGTAACCCTCTGACTCTCACATGTGCTTCTTAACTTGAATTAATTCGGTTAGTGATGGCCAACATGAAATCCATAAAGGCATCGTCCTATTGAAGAGGTTTATTTTTATTGCATATATCCAAGTGTGAAGATGAATAATTACAAACACATCTTTTGGCTCAAATGTATTCTGTAGTATACTAAATGTTCAATAAACAATTAAAATAATGTTTTGTGCATGATTAATACAGTTACAAAATTTTACTTAATTGAAATAAAAATGCATACAATACAACAGCATACCGGTTGTGATATCATCTTTTGCAAACAATCGTGCGAGATGGTGATCAGTAACTAGTTAGATAATACCAAAAACCTAACTATCAGGGAACGGACTTTGCCACAGGTGACTGGCATATAATAAAACGTGAGTAGATTAAGCTATGTATCTATATTATTTAAAACATCTGTAAATTGTGGAGCATCATACGTCAGGCGGCCAACCCCGCTATACTGGTCATCTTAAAAGTGGCTGCTTCACACAACACCTGACTTGTTCAGCTGATCAGGTGTTTTCGCCTTCAGATTAATGTCAAGGTTCTTGAGCCATAACAAGCATCTGTAATGACACAAATGCCAGCATTTATGAGTCAGCTATTTACCGAGATGATGTCTGTGGAATCTTGATTCAGTCAGCCATGATTATATACTTGTATGTGAGTATACTACTGTATATACTGTATACTCGTAGATACACCCTACTTATGACTAAGCACTTCACCTTACCTTTGGGAAAGAAGTGATAGATGAAATGCTTTTGCTTACACTTGAATTTTCCACGAACAACACAGCTGTGACCGTGTTGTTTTGGTGCCACGTTTGTATCTGCCGCCACATCATCTGGCAGCTCCCAGTGACATTTGTAAGTGTGCAGACGATGTACCACCGATGGCAGAGCCATCTTCAGGGGTGCTTGGTTAAGACTAGGGATCAATTGGGAGCTCGTTTAAAATCTCTCTCCTTATTAGATTCTGCTTGCCAGGCACACAGATATCAAGGAATATCTAATAAGGAGAAATGACTGAGGTGTTTAGGTTGTACAACAGTGCTGCAACCAAATCCCTAGGATGCGCGGCGAAATAACCATGTGCATGCTTTTGCCTCTATCCTTCTGTACTCTATGCTTTCCTACTCATAACCCCCCTTCCCCCCATTTACTCCCTGTAGACCAGAGATTATATACTATACTAGGAGATTGGAAACCTATCCAATGTACTAATAAAATCTTGCTCCTAAAGGTTGCCAGATGCCATCACAAAATAATGCCATCTGTTGTTGCTATCCATAACTAATAGTGCACAAATCTACGGGATCGCACTTCTCTTCATTAGCCTAGTGCACGCCACAGTACTGTATAGTAATCACAAATTTGACGTAATGGCAAGACCTAAATTATGTAGCCTCTAATTTATCCTGTTACAACATCTATGTACTTAAGTAATGTTCGAGAGCTGGGGGGGGGGGGGGGGGGGACGTATATCTTCCCTCTCCAAGTTTTCAAGTGACACTGGCAAATCTGAGTAGAAGTCTCTGTGTTGCAAGGATCTCTAGCTGCCTCACCCGTGTTAAAGAGACCGGGAGGGGGAAATTTGCATCGAAAATTACCCGATAAAAGGGAGAATAGGAGAAAACCTAGCTGATCATTGAGGAAGGGGGAAAAGGGGGAGAAGGAGGCAAAGGGGGAGGGGGGGGGAACACATATGTAGGAGTGGCAGCAAGTAATGGGGGTGAATTATCTCACCTAATCACAAATTGCTTTGTTTTGAGTACCACTGGGGTGTTTTCTAAAAAAAAATTATGCTCTGGAGCAATTGGGGACAGTCGTAGTCCACCAGAAAAACCTCTATTGAGGACGGTCAGCGTTTTTGGGTTAAGAGTCCCAGCGCCTTCGCCCAGTAAAACCTCTTAAGAGTCCAGGCGCCTTTCCAGGGTCAATATACTGTTGGTATAATTATGCATAACAATAAAATATAATTGAATTTCAGGTTTAAATCTGACAATTTTGTAAAATAGGTAATATGTATGGTTTTAGTTTTGTTTTTATACATAAAAAGGGAGGACGGAAAAAATACTCTTCAATCATTTAAATATTTTTGACACCAGCTTTTGGACTGTAGTGGATTGAGGATTGGTGGAAAGATACTTGGGGGAAGGGAAATGCAGAGAGAGGAGGTTCGCGGAGTAAATTAACTGTGCTAAATAATATAAAATCTGCATTGTGGACGAGCAATTGTTAGGTCATAGGCATTGTCAACCGCCTTAGTTCTACAGGGAGAAGTGGAACAATATACACAAGTTTGAATGAACATTTACCTTAAAATATTCATTGAATAATGCTATGGATGTAACATCGCTTCGAAGACGTAATGGGGATAATAATTTGTAATTGCTCGATTGTTGATCATTGTCATTATTCTGTTATCAAATTTGGCAACGTGTCTTGGTGCCACCTCACCACATCTCTTCATGAATGGTGGGTAATATGTTTCTGAGAGTACACGTAACTTTGATCTATTATGACTATCTTCTCGTCTATAAAGATTGGTCATAGAAATGTAATTTCATATAACTATAATCGCTGACATCCCAACCATGCACAAAGTAAATCCCAATGATACAATATAAACAGTTGGAACTAAATGTGTTGAAATAACCATTAATACTTATAAATATTTAAACATATATAGGCTATGCACCTTGCATATTTTGCTATCGATGTTATTAAAACTAAATAGTGTCCCCCAATCACTAGAGTATACATACGAACCGTATAAAAACATGCCAATGCCAATTACTAATCATGACTAATTATTTCATAATTAGTTGGCTGGTTATGTTCGGACTTCAGAAATTTATCAACGATATATAACTATTATATGTGCATAACATAATGGTCAATTTGGGTAAAAAGATAGGTTTTCAACAAACCTTAAACAGTTTCCATGACAAGAGATAAATGGAAGGGGCGAGGTTTCATTCAGTATACATTACAATATATATCACTGCTGTAATATATGGCATAGAAGAAGAATTATTATAAATATATTCATTATTTCAAGTATTGTGCCCGTATACACAATCTTTTCCAAGCTGTGAAAGTTGGTGTCGCGGAGTGAGCAGAAGACGAGAAGGTGTGTGTGGGTGGGGGGGGGGGGGGGGGGGGAGAGAGATATTTTAACAGCCAGTTATAGAGACAGAAGATAATAGTTGCATTATGCTATATCTGGGAGCAGTTACTTCATGCAATTGATCGTCATGATGCACTGTAACGAAAACGAAGTAGTAATTTGATTAATAAGCCATGTAATGAAATTGTTACCAGGTAAACACACACACGTACGCACGCGAGAAACAAGCTAGTATTCTACTCTACGACCCCTCATTCCCACCTCCTACCTCAACCCACTCATTCATAAAAACGATAACCGCGCCACCTAGTAACGCAAAGGGATATCTCGTGGATGTCGCACGACTTATGCTCGTGACTGTACATGAATAGTCAACATAAAAACATAAAGTTCACCTGTGAAAAGGAGGAGTATGGTAAATTAGCTTATTTAGATGTTTTGGTTAAGAAAACGGAACACAGGTGTTTATAGAAAACCCACTTTCACTAATCAGGGACTCAATTGGTAAATTTCACTCCCAATATTTATAAACTCAACTCTATCCGTACACTACTAAATAGGGCTTATGGCGTATGTTCTTATTTTATTCTTCATGACGAAATATGTAGGCTCAGAGAATATTTTATAAGCAATAATAATGCGGTGGAATTGTTTAAGCAGATTCTCAAGAAATTCTTGCATGATAACATTTGTAAAGTAGATGTGCCAAAATTTGAAGTGCTCAAGCTATTAACATATATGAAAATGCCTTTCTATGGCCAAGTTAGCTATCAGTATAGAAAGCATTTGCTGAAGCTTTTGAGTAACAATTTCCCGGCTATCAACTTTCGAGTTGTATTCACTAATGATTTTAGAATTAATAACTTTTTCCGACATAAGGATCAAATACCTAACCAATTGTGTTCGAACATTGTTTATCAATTCACATGTCCTGGCTGTCAGGCCAGGTATATTGGATGTTCAGGACGTTCATTCAAGGTTAGAATGTTCGAGCACATTGGAATGAGTCACAGATCCGGTCAAATTTTGCAAAAAAAAAAAAAAAAAAAATCCGCCATTAGAATCATGCGAGAGAACAAGATCATCCATACACAACAGATAATTTTCAAATCATTGGTAGATTCAGGAGTCATAGTGAAGCATTCATTCATTGGAGAGAAATTGCTTATACAGAATTTAAACCCAGAACTTAATATTTCAAACAATTCTTAATTGTGTTTCTCTGTAGCTTAGTGATAATGTCATTTAGGGTTTATTGTAATGGATAGGTGTGATTTCGAAGCTTTTAGTCTAGATAGTTGCTGATTGATATATATTTTCTAAATGTTTAGTATATTTCTTATTTTTTAGTGTAGATTGGTCAGTTTTCACTTATATTTGTATCAACCTTCAGTTGTCCACAGAATCTGCTTTAGTGAGGATATAATTTATCCTGTCTCTTGCTGGCTAAGTAAGTAATATTGTTGTACGATGTGATAGTTTTAGGCAATAGTATAGAAACATAATTATTGATAAAATATAATGGTGTTTCTTAAACTTTGACTGAGTAGTTACGATTAGTTGTGATCTAGGCTGATTTAATGTGTTGGTAAAATTCTAGGGTAGCATTCAAGGAGACTACTGCAGGACTCTTCTTCTTACCTCTGACCGGGTATAGGCTATCCGGAATTTTTTATTTTAATACCACGCTTTTTCAGTGTTTTCTTATGAAAGAAATTTTTAATTTGCATCAATACATAGTGTTTGTAATTAATTAGAAATCTCGGGAAAACCTATTTTCCCCATTAGGCCTATTGATCGATGTTGAGACACGCCCCCGATAGTGATTTGAAAAGACATTAGCCATTCTGGCAGATACTATCTTGACAACTCCTTAATCCCTATTAGAGACTCTGCATCCGATCTAGGAATTTTAATCGATTCCTCCCTTAAGTTTCATACACACATCTCTAATATTGTCCACAAGGCTGGAGGACTCGCCCATAGTATCCATTCCTAAGGTCAACTGTCAACCGGGATGCCTCCTTTATGATGCCACTATTTATTTCCCATATTCGTCCCATATTAGAATATTCGGTAAGATTTTACGGTTTGACAGTTACAAGCCCCATCGATGTTTGTGTAGCCTATAGGTATGTTATATAATAGTCTTCAGTCCTATATATGTCCTTCCCGTCGCAAATGTATTATAAGGGAGATATAGGGTAAAACACAGTCTTGTCTGCATAATGACAAGTCCTGTTTTACGGGATTTCTGCTTTATAGATTTTTTTCCCCTCTTACCTTACTCTGGGTACCTTACAGTTGCGCGATCCAGTGCTGCTTTGGTAATTGCGTACATTTTAGGTTAGTTTCTATCCACATATTACTTTTAGGTTAGGTTAGGTTAGGTTAGGGTAAGTTAGGTTTCTTAGTTAGGTAAAACAACACTGTATATCAAAGAAAAAATGCAAAAAAACAAAAACACACATTCTAAAACTCGTGACTGTCACACCGTATCAATTTACCGAATATTCTTCCTCTCTGTGGAACCTTGGGTATTTGGGGGACCTAAGACTACTGGAGTCTGTTCAGAGACGCTGGACTAAATCTATTGGGGGTCTCGAGAATCTTGATTATGGTGAGCGATTGAGGATATTAAACCTATTTTCCATTAAGGGTAGACTTCTTAGGCATGACGTAATTAAGTACTGGCAAATATTTCACGGTCTCTGCTCAATTACTCCTGAAGATGTTTTTGATCGTCCCCAATATTTTGCAACCAGGGGTCACCCATATAAAATTGCTCACTCGAGATGCCAGCTTGAAATAAGAATAAGATTTTTTAATCTTCGATATGTGTCTCTGTGGAACTCTTTGCCCACAGAATTGGTATCCCTGACTAACCTATTATCTTTCAAGGCTGCCCTTTCCGACTATCTTGCAGGAGTTTTATATGAATATTCATGATTTTGTTCTCGATGTCACACCTTCTGGCCTCCTCAACCACTTATACTTGTACCTTGTTTGTTAACGTAGCTGCTTATGATGCACTTTCCAGTCCTTAGATTTCTATACTCCCTGTTTTTACTACAAATTTTAAATTATCTTTGGGCTGGCGCATCAGCAGTGTGTGGCTTCCGTGGACCCTGACCTACCACTTAGCTCTGGGGTCTGGGAAGCCCACCAGGTAAGAATACCAGGTAAGAACCTAACAACCTTACCTAACCTAACCTAGTATTACGGGTGGGGGCTGCTGCCCCCACACCCCCGCTGGTTGAGTACTAATCTCTTAGTAAATAAAAAAAAAAAAAAATTGGCTGTCGATTATACGAAGGTGAAAGAGTGTCGATGAAGTCTACGGTGTTTACTCTGCAATCTTCAGCTTTGATTGTACATTGATAACGGGAAAGTACCGTATTGACAACCTTGTTACGAAAATTAAACTTTAGTACCATACTTTTATATTAGGTTTTTCAGAGGTTTTAACACATTTGCATATGATCTATAGAGCTATCGATAACTGTAAGTACCGTATTGACAACCTTGTTACGAAAAATAAATTTTAGTACCATTTTTTTTTATTAGGTTTTGCAGAGGGTTAAAACAAATGTTCTTATGATCTTTAAAGCATATAGATTCAATATTTATCTTCAAATATATCAACAAAATTCGTGGGGTACTTCTAAATAACTACTACTGCTATTTTATGTTTAATTTATTTTATTTGTGTATGTTAATGCTTTGTAAGTGTGTATTTTCTATTTAGAAAGTGAGGAAAGCCCAATTTATTAACATATTTTGTATTATTAATTGTAATTCCGATACCTCAACAATCTAGGGGAGAGTTTGGGAATGTGGGGTTTTGGGTGGGGTAAAAATAGGGGTATTATGGGAATAACTCTAAACATTTAATAAATACAATTGAAAAAAAAATCCGAGCCAAGTTTTGGCAAAAGTTGGCTCGGATTTGGCCAATTTTCAGAGTCCAAAAAGGGCAAAATTTTTCAGCTGAAGAAAACTCCAAGTGTTGACCAAACCTGGCTGGTGTTTGTAGAATTTTCAGAGTCCAAAATCACAGTAACCTCATTGTGGGGGATAATATGGCCAAAGGTTATCTCTTACCACACCAATCGAAATATAAAATTAATCAACATAAATAAAAATAAAGTCTGAGATCGCCTACCTTATGGTATGAACTATGGTAGCCTATCTCTCAGGATGCCCTAACTAAACATTGTATAAATGGCCATATATATCAATGACTTAGCTATAACTAGGGTCCTGGTTTAGTTCAGAGGATTCCGGCTTCGGTAGATAAGGTTATAGGTCAGGACTCCGGGCCGGGCGTGGAAATTGTGGTGGAGGAGATCACGGGACACGTCTCTACCGTTCAGATGTTTACTAGCGTCTGATCGGAACTTCAATTTCCGACTCTTAAATAAACTATATATTAATTCGTTACCAAGGGTTCATTCCCTCTTCACGAAATCTTATAAATAATTATCAGCATTTAAATTATATAATTATAAAGGTGAACATCGTTTCACAACGATTTAGTGAACATAATATCAAGATATTAACGACCCTAAAGCAAACGGTGGATCGCGTATGCGGTCGCGGGAATATTTAAACTGATCCTCTTTACAGTTCTTCTAAACTTATTTCTACAAGGTTTTATAACTAAATTAACTTGATCAAGGTAATCTTATACAGTACTAAATTACCTAACATTAATTAATATCTACAATATATACAATCACCGGGTTCTGGTAGGAAATTGTTCACTCTAGTGAGGTTACCCTATCGGAAGGTTGTTGCCAACATTCCCCAGATACCGGTGTAGTTAATTTATTTCTCACACTCATTTTGGAAGTTGGCTGGGGTTTTCTTGTTTTTCACTGTTGAAAAACTCAGTAAGAATGTGGTTAACATTAGCCTAACCTAACCTAACCTAGTATTATGGGTGGGGGCTGCCGCCCCCACACCCCTGCTAAATCCATGAAATCAGAGCCAAGTTTTGTCATTAACCTAACCAAATAACCTAACCTAACCTAGTATTATGGGGTTAACATTAGCCTAACCTAACCTAACCTAACCTAGTATTATGGGTGGGGGCTGCCGCCCCCACACCCCCGCTAAATCCATGAAATCCGAGCCAAGTTTTGTCATTAACCTAACCAAATAATCTAACCTAACCAAACCTAGTATTATGGGGTTAACATTAGCCTAACCTAACCTAACTTAGTATTATGGGTTTTGCCGTTTTTGGACTCTGAAAATTGGCCAAAACTTGGCTCGGATGTCAACATTTTGGGTTTTTTTCAATTGTATTTATTACATTTTTAGAGTTGTTCCCATAATACCCCTATTTTTACCCCACCCAAAACCCTGCATTCCCAATCTCTCCCCTAGATTGTTGAGGTATCGGAATTACAATTATTAATACAAATGTTAATAAATAGGGCTTTCCTCACTTTCTAAATAGAAAATACGGTCAATATTTACAAGTCACACCACAGCTGGAATCTCATTTCTAATGGTAGTTTTGGGTTCCTATCATTCTATGGTTCATTACTATATACTTTTTATCCACCGGAAAATATTATTTTTTCTTGTTTTTTTATTTTTATAGGCCTACCTATTTTTTTTTTTTTTTTTTTTTTTTAGCATTAACCTAACCTAAAAACCTAACCTAACCTAAATGTATTTGGGGGCTATTAGGTTAGGTTAGGTTAGGTTTTTTGGTTAGGTTAATGCAAAACAAAAAAAAATAGCCAAGAAAAAAAAAGATAATTATCCCGAATAGACTCGCAGCGTTATTATACATAATTTATTAGGGAAAGTGAAGCTCTATGGAATCCTTATAATATACTCGCATAGATTCCGTTGTGGTAGAATAGTTTTGATAAGTTTTGTAACTCTCGATTATGTCGATAAAAATAGAGTCCCGCGCGTAAACAAACTCTTCTTCTTCACTCCCGCAATCTTGAGAGCTCCGCTACGGACGTGTTCGCAATGGAGTACACTCGCTACGGTAAAGTGTTATGTTCTACAAAGATGTTACTGTATGTCTAATATACACATTTACAACATTACATTGTGCTTGTATTTATGTTTCATAGTTTTCCCGGTATTTGTTCAATCCTTTCTGGCATTTTTCTTTCCCATTTCCCTTGTAGTTTTAGTATTATTACATATATTTGCTCTTGCGCACGAATCGGCGCATATTGTTGCCATTCCTTCTCTCAGCTGACAGAAACGTCAAACAGCCCGGCAGATTTGTAACTGTCATGGCTGCTTGTGCAGGTTGTAGTCTCTCCTGTCAGAAATTGGGGGACATTTTGCGAACAAAGGAAGCTACATGGGATTTTCTTGTTCACCATAACTTAGTCTTGGCAACTGGTAAGTGTACTACATGTGGCAGTGAATTGAAAGTTAGTGAAAATAGACAACAAAAGAAGTTTAGATGTGACAAACAGAATAAAGAATACGTTCACCATGCACTCAGGAAATCACGATGTAGGTATAATGTTAGTGCTGTGAAAAACACATTCTTTGAAAATGCCCACATCCCCATTCCCAAAGTCCTCAATATTGTGTATTGGTTCTGCATAAACAAATTACCTTATCAAGATGTAGTCCTTCAGTGCGATGTTGGCCTCAGTACGTTAGTTGACTGGTATTCGTTTTGTCGGGAAGTGGCTATTTTTTTTTTGTGAAAAACATTCAGACAAACTTGGTGGCCCGGGTAAAAACGTTGAAATAGACGAAGCAAAGTTTGGCCAAAGGAAATACCACCGTGGTCGTGTGATTGAGGGCCAGTGGGTTTTTGGGGGCATCGAGAGGGAGTCTAGGAAACTTTTTCTTGTGCCAGTTCCCGACAGAACGAAGGACACCCTAGTGGAGATAATCAAGCAGTGGATCTTGCCGGGAACACACATTCACTCTGATTGTTGGCGTTCCTATAACACCCTGTCCCTGGAGGGTTACACCCACACTACGGTCAACCATTCGCAGAATTTTGTGGACCCTTCTACTGGGTCACATACTCAGACTGTGGAAAGGAGTTGGAGAGAGGTCAGGGCTTCTATCCCAAGGTACGGTCGTCGGGAACATCACTTTGAGGGGTACTTAGCTCAACATCTCTTCGAACGCCAATTCCCTGTTTCCACCCAACGCTTTCACCACTTTCTACTCGCTGCTGCTGAACTCTACTCTCCTTATTCTCCTCCCTCTTCCTCTTCACAATAAGGTTAGATATATTTTATTAATGTAATATATGCTGTGGGAGTGGAGGTAACCTGCACAATATAAAGGAGCCGGACCACAGCTAGCTCGGGAATCGTAATGGCTCACGTTTTGTATCTCACGTACTGAGTAGTATGCACCCACAGTAGCTGGCATGCAAGGGCTACTTTTGGATCCCATGTACTGGGTACTAACAAATACACCAAAAATTTGTCTAAAGATGTCAAATAGCGGGGGTGTGGGGGCGGCAGCCCCCACTCATAATACTAGGTTAGGTTAGGTAAGGTTGTTAGGTTAGGCTAATGTCCTTTCAAAGGGGTATAGGCACCCATAATACCAAAAAGATGTCAAATAGCGGGGGTGTGGGGGCGGCAGCCCCCACCCATAATACTAGGTTAGGTTAGGTAAGGTTGTTAGGTTAGGCTAATGTCCTTTTAAAGGGGTATTGTGTTAAAGGGGTATAGGCACCCAGAATACTAGGTTAGGTTAGGTAAGGTTGTTAGGTTAGGCTAATGTCCTGTCAAAGGGCTATAGGCACCCATAATACTAGGTTAGGTTAGGTAAGGTTGTTAGGTTAGGCTAATGTCCTTTCAAAGGGCTATAGGCACCCATAATACTAGGTTAGGTTAGGTAAGGTTGTTAGGTTAGGCTAATGTCCTTTCAAAGAGGTATAGGCACCCCATAATACTAGGTTAGGTTAGGTAAGGTTGTTAGGTTAGGCTAATGTCCTTTCAAAGGGGTATACGATAGTAAACACTAGGATAGCCTATACCTGGTCAGAGGGAAGAAGAAGAGTCCTGGTGTAATCTCCTTCAATGTTACCATAAAAAGTGACCCTTTGTGTCTCTGATATTAATGCAAAATCCGAGCCAACTTTGGACAAAACTTTGCTTGCATATTTTCAAAGTTAGCTTTTGTGTCTATGAAATTCTGGAAACTCCGAGCCAACTTTGGACAAAACTTGGCTCGGATTTTTAGAAAATGCTCTTTTGAGTGTCTGAAATTATGGACAATCCGAGCCAACTTTCGACAAAACTTGGCTCGGATTTTTAGAAAATGCTCTTTTGAGTGTCTGAAATTATGCAAAATCCGAGCCAACTTTCGACAAAACTTGGCTCGGATTTTTAGAAAATGCTCTTTTGAGTGTCTGAAATTATGCAAAATCCGAGCCAACTTTCGACAAAACTTGGCTCGGATTTTTAAAAAATGCTCTTTTGAGTCTCTGAAATTATTGAAAATCCGAGCCAACTTTCGACAAAACTTGGCTCGCATTTCGGAAAAGTGGCATTTTGGGCATTTCACACATTCCTGTTCTTCATTATTTTACTATATTACTTTAACCCCACATTTTCCCTGATCTTCATAGCCCTCCCCACTATCGGGGGGAGTTATCTTAACATTGTTGGATAATGGGGTTATATAGGGTTTCTCCCACAGTGGAATTATAACTAATAGCATCAAAACTACCATTGCCAAAAAGAAATGGCCAAAAAAACTCTCAAATAAGGCTGCGAGTCTTTTCAAGAAAATTACCAAAAAAAATATTTTCCGGTGGATAAAAAGTATATAGCAATGAAGCATAGAATGGTAGGAACCCAAAACTACCGTTAAAAATGAGATCCCAGCTGTGGTGTGACTCGTAAATATTGACCGAAAAGACACACTTACAAAGCATTAACATAGGTGAGTGTGGGGGGGGGGGGGGGGGCCTGAGGATATGTCCCTATATAATGGGCGAAATTGGCCTTTTTGACATGGAAAAGACCCTGTAATGCAAGCCCTAAGGGTCTATTTACGGTTATATATTGAATAAAGATAGCCATACTCGAGAAATACTGCCAAAAATATCCCTAAATGTGAGGAAAACTAACCTGGCATGAGGCCTTCCAGGAGGTTGTGTTTGAAACTGACGTCACACTTCACAGGCGAAGTGCATTGTGGGTACAAGTTAAAATGTATTGTTACAAATCGATATCCCAAAAATTATTTTTAGAGAAATGAGAAAGTAATAAATTCAGACTATGTAAAACACTGGAAGAGACAATTGTAAAACACAATAATAATTTGTTGGGAATATAAATCACTAGGTGAAGCTCCACTCTGATTGGCTAATGAACATCCGGGAACTTCTGGGAGGAGCCTAGCATGTAAACAAAGTGTTATGGACTCGGTGAACTGGCTGAACAAAACTAGGGCCTAATCTGAAAATGTTATAGGGGAGTGACAATTAAATTGACAATAAGAAAAGTAGCCCTTATCCGCGCATCTGTAGGGTCCCTTGAGTAAGGTAAGATCAACAACAAATAATTACCTAAGACAGGAATCCTGTAATCGAGGAGTAGTAGTGGTATATTTAACCCTCCTAACCTAACAACCTTACCTAACCTATTCTAGTATTATAGGAGGGGGCTGCTGCCCCGACACACCCGCTTTGACTTAGATTTTTGGTGTATTTGTCTGTGAAGTGGGTATTTTTCAATTTGTTGATAACGAAAATCCTCCATGCGGACTATATGGAGAAAAATATGGTGAATCTATTGGTGCCTATTTTCCCTAATACATTTTTTCTCATAACGCTGCACTAGTGTTGTTGAATATAACCCAAATATTATATTAGATTAGGTTAACCTAACCTAACCTAACCTAACCTAACTCTAATATAATACAATATAATATCGTGTTTGTGAGTAACGTTCAAGCCATTTATTGGGTGAATCGCACTCACCGCATCTTTCAAAACAAGAAGAAGAGGACCCAGGTCGAAGGATTCATTGGGTGCAATGCTTTGTTTACGTTCGGTACATTATTTTAGTGTTATTTTTCGGTGTAATGGGTTTTTTTTCAAGTGTCGATAACGAAATTCCTCCATGTGGACTATGAGAAAAATATGGCGAGTCTATTGGTCCCTATTTTCCCTAATAAATTATTTCTAATAAGGCGGCGAAAGAGGTCTTGAATGTTATCAATATTTGTACATTTTGGAAGCGTGCATGGCCTCCCCACAATTTTCCTTACCTACTGTAAAAGCGCGAATCACCCAATAAATGGCGCCATTTGACGGAGTATCTTCAGATTAATGAATAATGGGTAAGTTAATGCAAATCCTCCACTCAAACCATGATAAACTACAATTAAACACTATATTCCCTGGACAAAATATAAAGAAACTTGGTAAATAAGGCGGCTCTAGCTGTCTTGAATGTTACCCCCTGTTTTATACTAAGGACTGGCGGAAATGAGTATTTACCCATTAGCCAACAATCTAAAAACACTGCCCCCACTAGTGGGGAGGGCTATGAAGATCAGGGAAATTGCCGGGTAAAAGACGAAAATAAGGGGTAATATTAGCCTAACCTATCCTAGTATTATAGGTGGGAGCTGCCCCCCCCCCTCTGGTTTGCTATTAAAATAATAAAAGATTGACGGTCGCCGATAAAAGTATGAAGTCTATGGTATTTACTCCTCTATCTTCAGATTTGGTTGTGGATATCATGAGGTAAATATTAACTTTTTCACAGTAATTATAATTACATTTGCGCCGCTACGCTACTGACCGATCTAGGAATGAAGTACGGTATATGACACATTTATAGAAGCCATATAAATTGATAAGTGTGTTGTGAAACCGGATCTAGAATAATACCAATGAGTTATAATGTATTTTGCTAAACTTTTAAATATTTAATTATAATGGATCCGCTTTTACTTTGCATTAATTTTAGGCTTCACTTTGTTTAAGGATCATGTGTTGTACCTTATGATAGCTTCCCTGATGTGAGCCGAAAATTTGTAAAGACAATTGAAAAGAAGTAAGTTAAAATAAAAGTGGCGTTGAGCACAGCTTTGACTCTTTTAATAAGCTTACTATGGTATATAAATTATATCATCAACCATTAGGAGTCCACTGCTGGTAAAATGCCTCTCATAATCTTGTCCATGATTATGATACTTTGCCAGTCGTTGCCATGTGACCCATTCATTTTTTTTCTATCTCTTCTCTCCAACTCTTGTCTGCTCTTTTCCTGTTGCACTTTCCGGGTTAACTGCATAACTAAAACTCCTCGATTACGGGATTCCTGTCTTAGGTAATTATTTTTTGTTGATCTTACCTTACTCAAGAGATCCTACAGATGCTCGGATAAGTGATACTTTTCTTATTTTGTCAATTTGATTGTCACTCCCCTATAACATTTTCAGAGTTAGTTTTGTCCAGCCAGTCCACTGAGTCCATGGCACTTTTTTTACATTCTAGGCTCCTCCCAGATGTTCCCGGATGTTCATTAGCCAATCAGAGTGGAGCTTAACCTAGTGAGACAGTACACTTTTATTTTCCCAACAAATTATTATTTTTGGGATGGATGTAGAGTTCGGGCGTACGGTAGTCATGTTTACATAGGGCGATTAACTCTGCGTCTATTTTGACGGCGATTTTATCGGATATTTGCCCCCTGCTGGCAATATATATGATGATAACCATATGTCCTGGGGGGGGGTAAACATATTATTGTATCCAATGGCATTCAAAATAGACTGGAACAACGATTGCAAAGGTCCGACCCCTCCCCCGCCGCCGTCATGTTTACATTTGTCGATCGCCATGGTTAACTTCGCATCTATTTTGACAGATTATTTCGGTAATTTGCCCCCTACTGGCAATATATATGATGATAATATGTCATGGGGGTGGGGGGGAGGGGTGAAGCCCCCCTCAACATATTATTGTATCCAAAGGCAGTCAAAATAGACTGGAACATGATGGCAAAGGTCCGACGCCACTACGCGTAGTGTAAACAAGGCTGGCGGTACGCCCGCACTTAACATTCTTGCCTTGTTTTCTTTTACAATTTCCACTTCCTTATGACTTCCAGTGTTTTACATACTGTTTGAATGTATTACTTTCTCATTTCTCTACAAAAATCTTACTTTTTTGGATATCGAATTGTACAAATTTAAATTTTCAGTTGTACCCACAATGCACTTAGTCAGTGACTCCGTTTAAAAAAACTTTTTTTTTTAGGTAACTTTACCTCACATTTAGGGATATTTTTGGCGGTATTTCGCGAGTATGGCGATCATTCTTCAAATACCTAACAGTAAATAGGGGTAAATAGACCCTTAGGGCTTGGATTACAGGGACATTTCCCTGTCAAAAAGGGCAATTTCGGCCATTATCTAGGGACCTATCCTAATTCACTTCCATCACCCTCCCACAGTCAACACCTGTCCTTGTGCACCTGACACTGACAAATAGCATCATCATGACGGCAGCATGTGTTGAATGTAAGTGTGTGTTATATTGTTAGAAAGTGAGGAAAACATTATTTAATAGCATTTGCATTGTTAATTGTAATGCAGATACCCCAACAATGTAGGGGAGCGTGGGAATGCGGGGCTTTGGGTGGGGGAAAGATTTTGGGTAGCCTAGTAGGGGATTAACTCGACAATTTCAATACAGATGACTTGCAAAGCACCCAACATGTGAACATCACAGCCACTTTTGCCAAAAATTGGCTCCAGTTGTCCAATATTTAAGAGTCAAAACACAACATGTCAACAGGTTGCATCGGATTTGGCCAGGGCCCAGGGCACCACTTCAACCCATCGTAGATTCCACGGCCAAGCTGTTTGCCCATGAAGGTTATTCAATCACAATTGTTATAAATAGACTACAATTTCAATAGATCACGTTAGTAATTTTACCCAACCAGAGGGGGTGTGGGGGTGGCAGGCCCCACCCACAATACTAAGATAGGTTAGGTAAGGTAGTTAGGTTAGGCTAATGTCTCCTCAAAGTTGACTATTTTTATACGGCTATTACCCACTCCACCCTGTCAAATCCGTGAAATCCGAGCCAACTTTTGACAAAAGTTGGCTCGGATATCTACTGCTAGCACTATTACCCAACCAGAGGGGTTGTGGGGGTGGCAGCCCCCACCCATAATACTAGGATAGGTTAGGTAAGGTTGTTAGGTTAGGCTAATGACATCTCCTCAAAATTGACTATTTTTATAAGGCTATTACCGGTAAATATACAAGAGACGCAACAATAAAGGTAACACATTTATAATGGTAGTTTTGGGTTAATATCATATGCTTCATTTCTATATACTTTTTATCCCCGGGGGGAAAAAAACAAAAAATCTGGATTTTTCATTTGTTTCTTTGGATTTTTTGTTTTCATTAACATAACCAAAAAACCTAACCTAACCTAAATGTATTTGGGGGCTATTAGGTTAGGTTTTTTGGTTAGGTTAATGACCAAATAAAAAAAAAAAAAAATCCCAAGAAAAAAAAATGAAAAATCCCTAGATTTTGTATTTTGCTTATACTGATGATTTGGACACAGTTAGCCCATATATCTTTTTAGGCCTAATAAGTCCGGTAGAGCATGTACATCATTGTTATATATGTCATTGCGGAAATGTATAATAAGGGAGAAAAAATGGGAGTAAGTTATGTCCCATAATACTGTGTTTTTTGCACTGTTACCCAACCAGCTGGGGTGTGGGGGCGGCAGCCCCTATGGAATGAGTTGTGTTACCGGGCTTGCTTCGTGTTAACACTAAGTTGATGTCAAACAGCGGGGGTGTGGGGGCGGCAGCCCCCACCCATAGTTCTAGGATAGGTTAGGTAAGGTTGATAGGTTAGGCTAATGTCTTTTTTTACGCTTTTAACCCCTCATTTTCCCTGAACTTCATAGCCCTCCCCACTAGTAGGGGGCGTGTTTGTAGATTGTTGGATAATGGGTAAATACTCATTTCCGCTCCTCTTCAGTATAAAACAACACTATATCTGAAGGAAAAATTAAAAACAAAAACAAAATAAAACTTACTGAAATCTCTGTGGGTCAAAAAAGTCAGGTTTACCCTCTTTTTTTTCCTGGGGATAAAAAGTATATAGAAATGAAGCATATGATGATAGGAACCCAAAACTACCATGTATGTGCTGCCTCCCTCGCTCGGAGGAGTTTTCTCACCACGTCCTTGATTGGCTGGCAGGCCTGGCGCGTCCTAGGACGCTTGCTTTTCATGACTTAGTGGTCTGTGATTGGGTACCGCTGTCCTAGTGTTGGTGCTGGGGGGGTCCCCGCCGCGTGTCTCCTGCAGAGCTTGGCGTAGAGTGCTTGGTCCTACATGTCCTTTGCAATCTGTCCCCCCCCCATCTAACCCCCTGTACTACCATCTCTCTCTCTGAACTTCTTCTTTTTCATACTTCCATCTTTATTCAATGATTTATCCCTTCTGGTTCTGCATACGACTTCCATAGTCGGCCAGTCGTATTACCAGCACCAGCTCTCACATTCATGTTTGCACTAGTTTTAGGGAGTAGTAGAGTCATAGTCATATGGTAGCCTAGTGTTGGGGTGCTTCTAATTATTGGGCTGTTCTCTCTTATTATTTAATGCTAGACAGTGGAAGGTATCTTTGGTCATTGTCTGAGTTATGTATGTGGCAAGTCAGAGCCGGTACAACATCGACGAAGCTAGCTAGCCTGTAACCCTTGTGCATATTTTCCTTTGCGAGTGTAGCAGTATACAAGTGAAGGGCTTTTGCCTACTCTCACCTGCATACTTGCTACCTCATTGTGTTGACCTTTGTGGAGCGCCAGGGTAAGACCAGATACTTGAGATCTGGACTTACCAAGAGAGCCTCCAAGTCACGTAACGTAACATAAGGGAAATCTGTTCAAGGAGAGACCGTAGGCTACGAGCATGCTTGCGCTCTGCCTAGTTTCCTAATACCTTTTGTGCCACTGCTAGACTTTATTAGTGAGAAAGACAGCATTGTGTTTATTAACTTTCATTGTGTATGCTTTAGGAATTATTCACGCCTTATTTTAGCCAAGGTTGATGCATAGTGCACAACCCAGTTTGGCTGTTACGTTGGCTAAGGAAGTAATGTTTCTGAGTGGTTATTATTAGTGCTGTAACAGAGTTGTCGCACTCCCTTGTTATATATATGTATCCTACTTATTGGTGTATTTAAGATACACGCTTTGGTGTCCTGCCCCTGCATTTATTTCTGTTCTATATTAATGAGCATCTTAGAGCATCAGACCTTTTCAGAAGATTCCTTATCTGATTGCTGTAGGACTAGACTTCCAGTGCTTTCATAGAGCATTGTAGAGGTTAGTGTTGAGTACAGACTCACACTAAAGTTAACGTAAGCATATACTCCTTTATTAAATCATATTATAGTTTATTCAAGCATTGTTATTACTTAAGAGCATTTTATTAACGTAAAGTACTCCTTTTGTGAGTAGGCTTTGCCGTCATCGGCAAGACTTTGTAGAAGTGCACTAAAACCCAGTTAATTGATACCCCGTTATCCAGTTAGATTAACTCTGAAGGGTTTTAAGTGTTTTTGTTCAACGGCGTAATAGTTCGAGGGTTTGGAATTAGCGTACCGTTGTTGCAGATATAGCCTATCATCTAGTCCATTCTTAAGTGCCCTTGTTTATTTCGTAGTGCCGGTCGTAACAATATATATATATTGAACAACCATGGGGATATCACACATCCTTGTTTCAACCCAAAATTCAGATCAAAGAGCTCGCGATATCATTAAAGACTTCTTGCGCCGCACTATTAGAAACTATTTATTGGTGAAAATAGGGACCTATAGACTTGCCATATCTTTCTCATTATTGTCCGCATGGAGGAATATACTTATTGACACTTGAAAAAATGCGATTACACAGAAAAATAACACCAAAATAATCAGCCACAACCGTAAACAAAGCATTCCAACCAATGAATCCTTAGACTTGACCTTCTTCTTGTTTTGATTGATGCGGCAGGTGGGATTCACCCAATAAATAGCGCGAGAGTTACTCGCAAAAACGAAATACCGGCAACCTGTTCTTGCCCTATTACAGATCTACATATATGAGGATGACAATAAGTAAATGGGGGATGAGGGGGGGCAGCGGCCCCCTCCCCTCAACCCATCTTGTATCTAATTTACCGCAAAATTTCCCTTACCTACTGTAAAAGTGAAATTCACCCAATAAATGGAGCCATTTGACGCCTTATCTTCAGATTAATGAATAATAGGTAAGTTAATGTAAATCCTTCAATCAAACCATGACTAGTAACAATTTAACACTATATTCCTTGAAAAAATATCAATAACACTTGGTAAATAAGGCGGCACTAGCTGTCTTGAATGCTACCGAGCTCGCTCTGCTCATTCTCCACACGTGCTGATGCCTTTGCACCCTCATACATGCTCTTCACTACTTTCAGCAACATACCATCTGCTCCGTATATTCTCGGTACTTTCCACATACCTTCTATGTTAACTCTGTCATAGGCCTTCTCCAAGTCCATAAATGCAGCATACAACTTTTGTTGCTTCTCCAGATAGTTCTCCACAACATATTTCAGGGCAAAAATCTGATCTACACATCCTATTCCCTTCCTAAACCGGCTCTACTCATCACCTATCCATTTCTCAGTTATCGCTCTCACTCTCTCAATCACTACCCTACTGCACACTTTCCCTACTACGCTTAGAAGACATATTCCTCGGTGGTTACCACACACTCCTTTCTCCTTCACACTTATAGAGGGGGACTATTAAGCCTGTCTTCCAGTCATCAGGTGCACTCCCCTTCTCCCATGCTAGTTTACACATTTTCCATATCCATTCGATCACTATCTCACCACCATACCTCAGCATTTCCCCACACACTCCATCTATTCATGATGTTTTCCCCATTTTCACTCTTTTCATGGCTTCACACACTTCTGACCTCCTGGTCCCCACCTCCTCTTCCTCCACTACTTCTCTTCTTCTCCCTCCCATACCCCATCAAACTATATTTGCTAGCACTTCATTCCTTAGATTTAGCAATTCGCTGAAACACTCCCATCTTTCGACTCTCTTGCTTCTCGGCAATCACTCGCCCATTCTTATCTTTCACACCCTTACTGTTTCCTTGTTACCCTCCCTAACTTTCTTGACCTCCTTCCAGAACAGTTTCTTACACTCCCTCCATTTTACACTTAGACAAAATATATCACTTAAACCCGAGTTGCATAGGGCTACTTGTAAAAATCCCTGTATAGTATCCAGGAATATGGATCCTACGTTCTTTATGTAGGATTTCCATTCTCCTTGATATAAACACGAAAAGGGAAATTATCCTTTATCACGCCGTGGTGTTGTGGTCTTGGCCCCTGATGCTGACCCATAAAAATTAATTAGCTCACGACCTCCCAATCGTACTATCAATTTCTTCAACATTCGTGGCCTTTCCACTAACATCCACTCTTCTCTGCCAACCCTGATCTTCATCTCACCTTAACACAGTTGTTTGGGACTACTGACATCAAACCCTTCTCTGCATCCTTCTCCTATCTTTATCCTCAGTTACAGGCCAAAGGTGGATGTTGCGTATATGTGCGCAACAATCTTGCTTTCTCTCGTGTTCCCAACTTTGATTCTTCTGAATTCTCAACTCTCTGGCTAAAGCTTTTTGTCACTCTCAAACTAAATACTTCTGCGCTGTTTATCTCTCCCCTAATTCTGCCGACTATCCAATATTTTTGACTATCTAACTTCTAAAGTAGAACATTTTTTATCCATCTCTTCTTTCGCAGAAATCTCTATCTTAGGAAAATTCAACGTTCACCACCACCAATGGCTCTCCTCTCATTTCACTGAACAACTTGGTGAACAAGCCTACATATTTTCAATTTTAACCCTTTATTAGCGGCTCACCACTTAAGTCGTATTTAATAAAGCTGGACTATGTGGCGGCGCTCGACATAACTCGAGTGGCAATTTCAGCACGTAATGTGGCTGAGAGAGAGAGACAAGTGGTGGCAGGAGACTAGCGAGCGTATGACTGCTCCAGACCACCGCGGCGAACCTACTGACACAAATCTCAGCTCCCTCCTCCCTCTCTCACTCGCTACATACTCAATTATGTACCGAAAGTACCGAATTACCTGCTTTTTGCACTCGCGTTGCACGGTTATTGCAAGAAAACTATCCATCATACAAGGATCGTTATGGTGTCATTCGAAAGCTCTGTTTATGCCCTTTCAGGGATAGATACTTGTTTTACGTTCTGGGTCTTATTTAGGCATGAAAATGATCACGTAAACAGCCCTATTTTGGCTAAAAACACCCCGCTGGGCGGTACACATAAATAAACCGCATAGGCCGCTCGTAAGGTGTTAAATGACCTAGAGCAGCTATTCCTGCATCCTCTCCACATTATTGTTGAATTTCTTCAACATTCGTGGCCTTTCCACTAACATCCACTCTTCTCTGCCAACCCTGATCTTCATCTCACCTTAACACAGTTGTTTGGGACTACTGACATCAAACCCTTCTCTGCATCCTTCTCCTATCTTTATCCTCAGTTACAGGCCAAAGGTGGATGTTGCGTATATGTGCGCAACAATCTTGCTTTCTCTCGTGTTCCCAACTTTGATTCTTCTGAATTCTCAACTCTCTGGCTAAAGCTTTTTGTCACTCTCAAACTAAATACTTCTGCGCTGTTTATCTCTCCCCTAATTCTGCCGACTATCCAATATTTTTGACTATCTAACTTCTAAAGTAGAACATATTTTATCCATCTCTTCTTTCGCAGAAATCTCTATCTTAGGAGAATTCAACGTTCACCACCACCAATGGCTCTCCTCTCATTTCACTGAACAACTTGGTGAACAAGCCTACATATTTTCAATTTTAAATGACCTAGAGCAGCTATTCCTGCATCCTCTCCACATTATTGACCGCCTTGGAGATCGGTCTAACATTCTTGGCTTATTTCTAACTTTCAATCTTGTTTTCAGTAAAGTATTTCTCTTGGTCTCTTCCGGTGAAAGGTGTACTGAGTGAGGAGTTTACAGTTCACGTCGGAGTCTACCAGGGCTCTGTTAAGTACTCTCCTCTTTGTTATGGTTTTAAAGGCACTAACATGTGATTTCAGAGTTGACCTCCCCTAGGAACTGCTATACGCAGATGACCTAGTACTTATCGCAGATACTGCGCAGGATGCCAAGGCCAAGTCCGAAATTGAGAAATTTGTGTGCATAGTATGCATAGGTGAGCTTGTATTAAATGACCTGCTCGAGAGTGTTAACTTTGGCAATGAGGCACTGGAGATGGTACTTAGGTGATATCATTTCTGCCGGTGGTGGGGCTGAGCCCGCCACTATCACCAGAATAAGATGCGGCTGGGAAAGTTCAGAGAACTACTCACCATGAGAAGACTCCCTCTCCCCTTGAAGTGAAAAGTGTACCCTTCATGCGTTAGAAATGCAATGGCATAAGCTTCTGAAATGTGGCATGTCAAAGCGGATGATATCAAACAGAATGGAACTCAATGAGATGAGAATGGCGAGATGGATGTGTGGTGCCAAACTGCAGGATAGGATATCCAGTGAAGAGCTAAGAAGAAGGTTAGGTATCAAGAGTATCAGTGATGAGATGCGTACTAGCAGGCTTGGATGGTTGGGACATGTGGAGAGGATGGATGAACAAAGTTGTGTGAAAAGATGCTAGTCCATGAATGTGGAGGGAGCTGCACCAAGGAAGAAGTGGGATCAGACTTTGCGGTTGTATCTTAAGTTCAAGGACCTGACAAGTGAGGCAGCTTCTAACAGGGTTGCCTGGAATGCCACCATTAGCATATGAGACCGGAACCGCACTTAGTGTGGAGCACTCAGTCTTTAAATTTGTGTATGTATGTGTGTATGTACATCCTTATCTCTGTTACCTGTACCTGTCCTATCTCTCCAGTATGGCCATTCGATCATACCAGCCGGCAGAGCTTGTGGAGCTTTGGCGTTGCCAACTGGATGGCTCTTCGGCAGTACTTCTTTGACTTCCCATGGAATTATTTGTGCTACCATGGCTGGAGACCCTCAGAGTGCGCTGCACATTACTGAGGTAATCCTCTCGGGCATGGAGGCAAACATTCCAGTTTCTTTCTCTCAGTCTAATGCAAATTGAAGTCCTCAATTAGGAGGAAGCATTCAAACAGTACAATTGCCTTCAACTCAAAAATCAAGCCAAATCAGATCTTTGACAAGCTAAAATCTCTTTCATCAATAACAAATATTCTAAACTTTCCAACTCATTTCTTTCTTAGCTTTCCGTTATCTAGACAAAAAACCTCTCCAACAATTTTATTTCTTCGTCTTTCCCTCATCTTTTCCACTCTGACAGCACCACCGTCACGTCTTCCTCTAACAAAGCTGAACTCTTCTCTCAAACTTTTGCTAAAAGTTTCACCTTGAATGATTCCAGTGCTATTCATCCCACTCCACCCCTCTCTCACTTACTTATGCCTAATATCAGTATCTCTTCTAAGGATGTATTTGTTGCCTTCTCTGGGATTAATACTAAGAAGACGTACGGACTGGATGGTGTTCCTCCTGTTCTCAAAAAATTTTCTAACGAGCTGATTCCTTGCCTAGGCAAACTCTTTTGTTTCTGTCTTTCCTCTAACATCTTTCCTTCTTGCTGGTAGTTTGCTCTTATTCAACCATTTCCAAAGAAGGTGACCGCTCTCAACCCTCTATCATCCTATTGCTCTCATTTATTGCATATATTTAACCCTTCCACGCATATGACGGGATTTTTGAGCCGATTGGGGAAACTTTAAAGCTTTTGTTACCATCAGGGGTATTTTTTATTTTCTATGTGAATGAGGGAGACAAAAGGCATAACTGCCTGCAGCGAGTGCCTCCCCCAGATTTTAAAGTGACCGGGCCGAAATCAAGGGACGTTTGAGCTAAAATGCCTGGACACAGAGTTTGAAGCAATTTAAGTCTTAGGAAGAGGGAAAGACTGATTCTGGGAGAGAGTTCCAGAGCTCAGCAGTTGAATAGAAGAAAGTCTGAGAATAGCATTTCACTCTTGGGTTGGAGAGTTGCACAGAGTAGGGGTGGGATTGTGTTGCAAGGCGAGTACTACGTACCCTACGTAGAGGAGGTGGTATACATTGGGAAAGCTCAGAGGAACCCTGATTATTTTAGTAGCGATAGAATAGTGAGAGAGATGCAACATTGCGGCGAAGAGAGAGAGATTGCAGATAATTGGTGAGTGGATGGTAGTTAATGATAAGAAAAGCTTTCCTTTCTACTTTATCTAGGAGTGCAGTGTGAGAGGATCCTCCCCACACATGTGAACAATACTCAATACAAGGATTCACTGTGCCCCTGTACAGAGAAAGTAGCTGCGCAGGGGTAAAGAACCCCTTGAGGCGGTTGAGCACACCCAGCTTCTGGGAGGCTGCCTTAGTGAGACTGGTAATATCACGGTATAGTAACATAGAAGGTAGACGCACCGAATTCTTGAACTCATATACATAAAGGCTTCTAAAAAGCACTAAACAGACTTCTATTAATTATTTTTATTTTGTGACTTCACACTCAACCATGGTACCGTCATAATATAAGATATAGTTGTCGGAAGGAATAACGTTGATTATTCTATAAGCGAATATTTAGCGAAATATTCGGTAACCATCGTTTGTTGACATAGGCTCCGCTATAGTGTTCTCTCTGGCCGTCAGAGGGCACCACCGTCCGTTCTTCTCCCCCCACTCTCACCATTTCGCTTCGTAGAAATCTATGTTCCCTCTAGCTGGCCATATATTTATACAAATCATCTCTCCACATCCCCTAGGCCTTCATACACCCTCACACGCCATCACTGGGTGAAAGTTGATGAGTGTCGGAGGCAAACTACGTGAATTTAAAGGAAGTTAAGCAAGGGATAAATGAGAATCCGTTTAGGCCTAGCTTTTCTCCCGATCGACGAATCGAATATCACCAACACCTTCGAAATATCTCTTCATATAAACTACACATATATCAAATAACAATGCTAACATGTAGCTTGGGTCCTACTACAATAATATTATCGATATCAATCGAGATTACTCTACATATTAGGTAATTAGGTCAACAAAAATATCATCGCATTTCCACGGTAAAATTTGAAGAGACGTCGGCTATATACTACCTCATAGCCGTATATATATTCTTCAAATGCAAACAATAACAACTTTAGCAAATAGACTAGGGTCCTGTCACACTATATATGTATATGTTTATCCATGTCACTTTACATTTTCGGTGGAAAACGCAAGATACTGATCCTGTTAGAACACCATATTTAGCTTGGGAGACGGTACAGGAGTCATTCAGTGACGTCACGGAGGCCCAAACAAGTGACTGTCGTGGTTCCAATACTACCGCCATGCGCCTACCTCCTTATGTTACTATACCGTGGGTAATATGGTCTTTCCAAGTGAGAGCAGAAGAAAAAGAAACATTTAAACATTGAGGGAAGATGAAGGGTTGATTTTTGTATTGTTGAAGAATAAGGGATAGTCCTCTGGAGGTTCCTGATGGGTAGTAAGATGGATAAATTGAGTTTTGGAAGCATTAAATGTAACCAGGTTTTCTCTACCCCAATTGGAAATAGTAGCTAGATCAGAAGATAAGCATTTTATGGCTTCATTACGTTTTTTTTTTGAGGGACTGCTGGCTGGGGCGTTCTGGAATTGAGTGGTGTAAAGTAGAGTCGTCTGCATATGAATGGATGAGACTAGATGTACAGTTGAGAAGATCATTTAGGAAAATTAGAAAGAGAATAGGAGATAGGACAGAACCCTGAGGAACACCGGAGTTGATAGTATGAGGAATTGAGCGATGGCCATCCACAACCGCAGCTATGGAACGGCCGGAAAGGAAATTAGAGACAAAGGCATAGATGGAGGGACAGAAACTGAAGGAAGGCATTTGGAAATTAAAGATTTGTGCCAGACTCTATCGAAGGCCTTCGATAAGTCTATTGTAACCGAAAAAGTCTCACCGAAGTCCCGAAAGTTGGATGACCAAGAGTTAGTAAGATATGAAAGAAGATCACCAGTAGAGCGACCCTTAAGGAAGCCATACTGGCGATCTGAGAGCAGATTATTAGAAGAGAAATGCTTAATAAATTTGGAAGCAAGAATAGTTTAAAAAACTTTAGAGATACAAGAGATGAGAGCAATTGGACGATAGTTGGAGGGTTGAGAGCGGTCACCCTTCTTTGGGACAGGTTGAATGAGAGCAAACTTCCAGCAAGAAGGAAAGATGTTCGAGGAGAGACAGGGACAAAAGAGTTTGCCTAGGCAGGGGGTCAGCACGGAAGCACAGTTTTTAAGTACAACAGGAGGAACACCATCGGGACCGTACGCCTTCTTAGTATTAAGCCCAGAGAGGGTAGAAAGTACATCTTTAGAAGAGATTAGGATATTAGGCATAAGTAGGAGAGAGGGGGTGGAGAGGGAGGAATAGCACCGAAATCATCAAAGGTAGAGTTTCTGGCAAAAGTTTGAGCAAAGAGTTCAGCTTTGTCAGAGGAAGAAGTGATGGTTGTGCCATCAGAGTGGAAAAGGGGAGGGAAAGACGAGGAAGAAAAGTTGTTGAGAGGTTTTTGGCTAGATGCCAGAAAGCTTGGGAAGAGCTAGAGTTGGATAGTTCAGTGCATTTATTATTGATGAAAGAGTGTTTGGCAAGTCGAAGAACAGATTTGGCTTGATTCCGGGCAGAAACATAGGAAGAATGAGATTCTTGAGTTTTAAGGTGTCAGTACCGTTTGAATGCTTCCTCCTTGTTGTGGACAGCAGTAGAACAAGCGTGAGTAAACCAAGATTGTTTTGCATTAGACTGAGAGAAAGAAAATGGAATGTACGCTTCCATGCCCGCGAGGATTACCTCGGTAATGCGTTCAGCACTCTCCGAGGGTCCTCTGCCACGGAAGCAGAAGTCATTCCATGGGAAATCAAAGAAACCTTTAGTTTAGTTACTTCAACCTCTGCAGTTGTCTTTGAGTTAGCTGTGGGCAGAAAACTATTTTTGGAGAGTTAATTATATGAGTGAGAGAACTCTATTTCTTATTGCTAATCTGGCAACATAAATGCAGGAAAGGTTTAAGTTGCCATTCTTAATTCAAAATTTCTTCAGCATTTATCTTTCCCATTCTCTACTTTCAGATCGCCAGAATGGTTTCCTTAACTCTTTCCCTGTGGGGCTTTTGGCCCTAATTTACCTTTATTCCCTGCACATTTTCATGCATAAACAATAACCAGACTAGAATACAATGACATATCCGTGAAAGCCCCTCTTGTCATTATATGGGTCAAATTGTTCTTAATTTACATCACATCCTCCTACTTTCGTTTGAAAGAAACTAGGCGGCTGGTCATAATTATGCCAATAGGAAAAAATATCGTCTTTTTATGGGCAAGATAGAATTTAAGCACACACACAGGCAAGATCTAAATACACAAGGTTTGCCAGCGCACAGGTGAGGGCAGTTGGGGGTGGATTATCATCTGCCCGCCTCCTGTCACACTTAGGCTCAACTGAAAAGACTTAACCCACAAAACCACAGGGACGTATAACGTGCGTTGCCTATGCATGTAACGCACAGTTCCAGCGTCGCAATGGTTGCGTCAGTCTTAATTACTCTTGTCCTATGGCACCTAAAGGGTTCAGATTTGTATAGGAACCGTTTTAGGATCCCACGGAACAATACCAATGGTTGGCAAAACCCATAGTCCAGCCGCGTGCGTGTGGGCGCGCATGGGAGTGATTTTCCAGTATATTGCCTACCCATCACCCCATGTTAATTGCGACTTTCTCCAGGCTCCAGGACCCCCAAATGACTTAGGTGAGCGGTTTCATGTTCATTTTCCATTACTACTAACCCATCCCATGTGTTTACAAAAATCAAATTGACAAGTGGCTGTTCCCTCGTACATTTATAATAAATCAGCTGAGGTCCAGTAGGTTAAGGCCGCGTTATACGTAGCCATATTTTTCCTGTATTGCCCGAAGCGCCCAAAAAAATAACTGCTTGTTACTTTCCCCAATGCTATACAAGTTAAGTGTGTAGATTCAGATTTGATTAGCCTTGTTTATTTCCTTGTTCTATTCTTTAATTTAACCCTTGTAACACGGATGGCCTCCTAGAAGGCATTAGCAGTTTTCCCCGTGGGCCCCGGATGGCCTCAGAAAAGACTAAGGGCTATTTTAATGCTTCAAATCACATAAAACCGCGCTAGAGAAAGTTTTGTTGTCTTGGCGGGTGGTCCGTATAACCAACAAGAACAAGAACACACAGCCAGCCAGTCATGTGACTCCTGCCTTCAAGCAAGCCTTACGAATGCTTGTATTGATTTTCCTGAATCCCAAACGATGCATGAAAGCAGACGACAGTGACTTAGGAATGGTTACAATGGTGAAAAAGTCAGTAATCAATAATCATTATCAATGCAATCAAAATTATTAAATAGTACATAATACAGAATCTAAAATCAATAATCAATAATAAATTGTTGAACGAATGTAAATATACCGTAGCCGGGGCCGCTGCTACTGCGTCGCCACATTTGAATGACGCTCGGCATTTTACCCAAACACCGGGTCTCATTTTCCACCTAACACAATAACCGCTTTATGTACAGTGTTCTAGTCTTCCCCTATCACAAGACAACACCGATTACTGCCTCTGGTATGTATATAAACTAGGTTAGGCCATTCATTTTCAGAGATATGAGTATTGATAAATGACGAAAACTGGGAGTAAACACTGATTCTAGGCTACTGACCGCCATAACTGGGCTACTTATTTTCATCATAAAAACTGAACCACTTGCTCTAGTCTCGAGACTTAGTCTTTCCCCATTGCAAGATAATGTGTACTGCCACTGGATATATATATATACATACAGCATATAACCTAGGTTAGGTCAATGTTTTTCATATCTACTGTATAAGCGCGCCAAAATGCCGAGAATTCACCGAAACCCCCGGTTCCAACGGTGGCGGGAAGATTTAAAGGCACGAAGGGACCGTGGGACGAGGGTTAATGTGAAACCATATACTACTTATACACTTCAAACTATTTCAGAGAAGAAAAGATCTGAAAGATGGTGAGCATAATATATCAACTACCACCAGCCACTGTTCGGCTAGGAGAGGGGCCTCACTGGGATCCGACCAACCAATGTCTCCTCTTCGTAGATTATCTTGGCGGCGACCTTCACCGCTATTTCCCAGCTACAAAGACGCACCAGAAACTCCATCTTGGTAAGTATATGCAGATTTATGTAGGCTCATTTACATGGAAATATTACTTTAATTAACCCACTGAGCCCCAGCTAGTTATAAATAAATGTACCACCAGGGACCGGCAGGATTTGATTTTTTTTTCTTTCAGAAACAATAGCGAATGGGTTAGGAATGAAGGAATAACTACAAAAAAACTATCAAAAAGGTCAAAAATTGGTCCTACGGAGCCCCCAAAAGTAAATTTTACGAGTAAAAAATTGAAGGCAAATACACCCCAAATACCGGTTTTTGCACGCTCACGCACACACGGTTGGACTTTAGGAGTTTTCAACCATCGGCATGGTTGCGTGGGATACTTACACAGTTCCCATACAAATCTGAGCCCTCTAGGTGCCATAGGACCGGAGTAATTGGGACCGGAGTACCTGTGACGACACGTTGTCGTCGCTGGGGTTTAGCGTTACATACATTGACGACGACACGTTGTCGTCGCTGGGGTTCAGTGGGTTAAGGCTGGTGGACACTTCTGAGGTACCACTAAGCTTGTGCCTGTTGACATTGGGCAAAGGCAACATCTCAAACATCTGGAACAAATTTACTCTGCACACTGTAAATCATAGTTTTCTGATATGATGTATGGCTTTACTTTATAGTAAGCGACTACACTTGATGCCTATATATTTGGCAGACGTAAGAATTCTACAGAACATTGATGTTGACTACAAACGTGTGCATAAGATCAAGTAATTATCGAACATATATCACCTAGAACCCTTGAGTAAATACTGCTCTTCTTTGCCATTATTAATACTCGCGTTTTTTTACTATATTTCACATTCAGCCATAATATGGAACTATATGTAATGCTTGTTTTACATGTCATCCATGGAAATTTTTCCGCACATACACATAGGGAATGTTCATAGAGGGAAGGAGAAGAGAGGGTGGGGCTATCGATGCTTTGGAGGATCAGGACTGTTATACTCCAAAACTATCACCTGTGGCAGCGAGTGTGGGCAATCCTTGGCATCAAGAAAATATCATGTGTTGGCAGCATAAGAATTAAAGTTATATAAAGAATTATGCCAGTCATTACTTCCACCAATGAGGTTGGAGGAGGTAATGTGCTTGCCTTTGTTTTTCTATCTGTTGTTTGTAAACAAAGTTATTTGATGGCAGGTAGAATATGTGCGAAGGAAGAAGTAATACTATTTAGGAGGCGATCGGTATAGCGCATACCTTCGGAGGTATGCGCTCTCCCAATTTCCTCTCTAGTTATAAATCCATAAGTCTAGTTGCCTCAATGCCTACTGCCTAGTCTTAATGTTAATAAAAGGCATCCAATTTCACAAGCCACAAGGTAACGGATCACATATTGGTGAAAAGAGCAGGTAAGTGGGGAAAGGGTATCATCTTATGGAGGGGGTGATATTGTGTGAGGATTGGGAATGGACAGAAAGAAGGTTCCTTACAAGTACAATCTTATTCCCTAACTATTATATATTCCTAACTTTCCTCTGTTACTAGCACTGAACTAGAACCAATACCAGGGCCAGTCCTTTTACATAAGGCATGCTCAATTAAAACGAAAGAGATGATAAGAGATGACCTTTCATTCTTAACGTATGTATTGTTTAATTTGGTTGTTACGAAACTACATTCATGTTATTGATATCCTTCTAAAACAGAAAATATGTACACTGGCAATGCCGTGTGCTGTGTGCTGCCTTTGAAAAGCTTATTTAACCCTTGATGGTATCTACTTCAGTATCGACTTCTAGTATATTTTAATACAATATTTCCCAAATAAGTTGCATTTCACAACATGGTGAAACTTGTACTACTTCTAGATAATCTATTTGAAACTGGCCTCCTAAACATTCATAACCTGAGTGTTGCTAAATTTTCTTTTCACTGATAAACTTTTTCAATCTCTTCACTCAAATAAAGAACGTGACCAAAAGCTTTGTTTTGCCAATGAAGCGACAATATAACTTACATGGGTAAAGTGATATTGCTTAATGTACGTTTCTCTGAAATGCATCTAGTTTCACATATAATTCCAGACTGTGTGAAGACGGACCAAACGGTGGGGTTCGTGGTGCCAGTGGAGAATCATAAAGACCTGCTGGTGGCGGCTCTGGGTAGGTCACTGGTGGTGGTGGAGTGGCCACTGGACTCTAAAGAACACTCTACTAAGCCTGTCTGCATCCTACAGACCGTTGATGACCATGAACCCGACAACCGATTCAATGACGGAAAGTGTGATCGTAGTGGTCGCCTCTGGGGAGGTGAGTTGAGTTGAGAATGCCATTGATGTTAATTATACACTGACAGAGATATGATGAATGTATCCAGCATTATTCATTAACTGATTTATTGACATAAATTATATTATTGTCAGAATTCGCATATGAGCTGGTTTGTCGAATTGAAGACTACATTGATAGACAGACTTATATGGATGGAGTTGAAAGGATATCCAGGTGTTGAATCTCTCTATTTATATATTTATTATTTTTCTATATTCAAAAGACTCTCTCTTGGGCATAGGATGAGAGCCAGTACATTCAACGGTGAAGCCTGTGAGGTCTTGTTCCAATCTAGGGAATGAGACATGTGAACTGTGAAGCACTTTTGAGCTGCAAACAGCCCCAGACATCCTGCCTTTGCAAGATGCACAGGGCCAGGCTGCCCACCCACAGCTCGAAGCAGCCCCATCTCTGGAGCTGCTTCGCCATTGTGCTTCACTGTCTCATCCCCAGACTCGGACCCTCACTCTCAGAACGCCACCTATTGAGCAATTAACTCACTAGGCATTGCCCGCTTTAGCATATTTTGAATATGGGAATAGTCATACAGTGCTATTTAATCAGGGAAAAATTATTATTATTATTTTTTTTTTTGCCTTTTGGTGGGCTTTGTATATATGTAGGCTTGTATCAAAATGCCACAAGCGCCGCTGGCTGGGGAGGGGGGTGGGGGGTCAGAAGGCCGTACTGGAGAGACAGGACAGGTAACAGAGAAGGTTATGATTGAAAGACCCCAACGGAGAGAGAAGGTTTACAGTATAAGCAGAAAGATTAGAGATTAGAAATAAGTCAAGGATGTTGGGTCAATCTCCAGGGCGGTCCAGGATATGGGTGGGGTGCTGAACTACCTGATCTACTGTAGGTAATTTTGGATAAAAAAAATTTAGGCTTATTCACCAGGTTGGTCAGTGAAAAGAGAGGAGATCCATTGGCAGTGAAGAACGTTGAAATCACCTAAGGTGGATATTTCAGAGAAGGGAGAGATGGATAGAATGCGTTCCATTTTAGAAGTGAGATAGCCAAATAATTTTGGATAGTCAGTAGAATTAGGGGAGAGATTTACATTACAGATATATTTAGTGAGAGCGTGACAAGATAGCTTAAGACATATAGTTGAGAATTCAGAAGTCAAAGTTGGGAATATGAAACCAAATAAGAATGTTGTGTATGTACACGCAATATTCACCTCCGGCTTTGAATTGAGGATAGAGATAGTAGGAATCTATAGAGAAGTGTTTGTTGTTTGTTGCCTTAGACAATTTGCTAACAGGAAGCACACCGGCCGAGGAACGACAGGTAATTCCTTCATGTAATGCATCTCTATCGCAAGGTTCAAGATGCTATTCTCGAATTCTAACTGCATATGATACATAGATATTGGAAGATTATGTGCGTAGGTAGATTGAAAGGGATAGATAGGTTGAGGTACACAAACTATAACAGTATTTTTCAGGAACAATAGCTTAATAAGATAGCCATTCGGTGACAAGATAAACACACATAAATAGCTAATACGTATATTGAAATAAATATTAATAATAAAGTAGAAGTGCCATTTTGCCTAACATCAAAACGGCATACCCAGCTCAGCGATGGGTTACCATCATCACTACTATTACCACCATTATAACTACTACTTTCACCATCACCATTACAACTGTCATCATCATCACTACAACTGTCACTATCATCACTAAAGCAGTCACTATCACCATCGTCACTAACATCATCACTACTGTCATCATTATCACTACAAGTATCACCATAATCACTACTATTATCACCATCATCATTGCTATCACCATCATCCCTGCTGTTACTACCATCTCTGATACTGTCATCATCAGTAATATCACCATCACTACAACTATCACCATCATCACAAATAAAATCACCAAGAATACTGGAGAATTCGCAATCGTCGCATTGACTAACCAAATTTGCCTGCAAAATATGGTAATGATATATTAACCCGTTCAGTACCAGAACTTTCATTTTATACTGGATAATAATAGACGATTTTATTCAGCTTAATTAGCATGCTTTCAACTATCCTAATTAACCCTTTTTCCACCACAGATCCTTCTTAAGCTCCACAAAATTGCCTAATGCTTGACCTGTAACCTTCACCTATCAAATGGAATTGTTTATTCTTGTATGACCTTGGCCTGGGCATTCTGAATATGCATGATATGCCTAGTGAGAATCTTACATTTAATTGGAAATATTAGTAAAAATCGTATTTTGACTTTTAACCTTAACCTTGGACCTTGACCTTCGACCTTGTAAATTCTTATCGAGGATTGTGTTAACTTAACACCAATGTTCGCATTAACTAGCATTATGAATATGGTGTAATTCGTATAAAAACTTATAGATTATAATTAATGATCATATACTGTGACTTTGACCTTTGACTAAAAATAAAATACATATATTTGGATGGTCGTCGCATTGACCAACTGAATTTCCCTGTACAATTTGGTGACAATATATTAACAGTCTAGGAGGAGTTTAGGGAAAATGACAAACACTCTTGTTTTGACCTTGACCTTTGACCTTAACTATTACAATATTTAGGTGAAATTTGATATACAGTATGTTATTCAAGTAATAAGCAACTAACGTAGCCAGTTTTCCAAAATGTGAGTAATCTTTTGTAATTAATAATTAAAGTTGACCTTTGACCTTTACCTGTGACCTTGACCTATATGTAAGAGTACATATTTGTTTGCATTGACATTGCCCATTCAAATCTAGTAAGCATGCCTAATTTCATTAAAACCCATCAGTTAGCTTCATATATATTAATAGAATAGTTGACCTTGACCTTTGACCTTTATCTTGACTTTATGATGTCTCAAAATTTATTATTTTGCTTTTCATTTAAAGTGTAAATATTTCACCAAATGTGAAGTTTGTATGAAAAGTAAAGAAAATAGCATATTACCTATTATTTGACCTTGACCTGTGACCTTTACCTTTTATATATAATTGTATAGTTTCTTGTACGACTTTGGCCGAGGTATTCCGAATATACATGGTAAGCCTAGTGAGAATCTAACAATTAGCATAAGAACTACTAGTAAAAAACATATTTTGACCTTTCACCTTTGACCTTACCCTTTAGAATGTTTATTTAAAACTTGGGCAATGCAATATCAAGGTTACCAGTAACTTGCATAGTGAAAATGAAGACATTTGAGTAAAAATTAAAAATATATAGTAAAAGGTGGCCTTTGACCTTGACCTGTGGCCTTGCCCTTTATGCAAGAGAACATTTTCGTTTTCATTGACATTGCCCGGGAAAATCAAATTAGCATGCCTAATTTCATTAAAACTCATCAGTTAGATTCATATAAAGTATATTAATAGAATAGTTGACCTAGACCTTTGACTTTTATCTAGACCTTTATAATGTGTGTAAACATTTATTATTTTCCTTTACATTTAAAGTGCAACTATCTCACCAAATTTTGTGAAGTTTGCATGAAAAGTGAAGAAAATAGCATATTGACCTTATGTTTGACCTTGACCTTTCATATAGAATTGTATAGTTTCTTGTATGACCTTGGCCTAGGTATTCCGAATATACATGGTAAGCCTAGTGAAAATCTAACAGTTAGTATTAGAAATACTAGTACAAATCTTATTTTAACATTTGACCTTGACCTTACCCTTTAGAATATGTATCTGTAATTTTGTCAATAAGATATCAAAGTTACCAGTAACTTTTATAGTGAAAATGAAGACATTTGAGTAAAAACTATGAAATATTTACCTTATTTTTAACCTTGACCTTTGACCTTAACCTTTAAGTTAAATGGAAAATTTCTTTTTGACCGACCATCGTATTGACCAAATGGATATACCTGTGAGATTTGGTGAAAATCCATTGAACGGTCTATGAGGAGTTTCCGGACAGACAGACGGATGACGACGGACAACGACGATGATGACAGACAGGCTGGCTGGTGGTACAAAGGAGTACAAAGGAGTACAAAGTAAATCAAGCAGCAACAGGTCTAGTGACCCTTCTAGGCTGCTTGTCCTCCAAAACACTGAGGATCAAGTGTCAAAACAGTGGTTTAGAGTGGGTAAGGGAACATTGGAAAGGGAACTACTGCCCTGGAACTAATGTCCGTGGCAGGATTGGGAAGTTAGTAGGGGACAGATGGGTTAGTAACTGAGGGGAGGATAAAATAAAGTTATTCATTTACAAACGCAGTCAGTCGCGGGTTTGATGAGAGATATTTGTCTATGCGAAGTTTAAATGAATCAACGGTGCTGCAGTCTATAACATCTCGGGGAAGCCCATTCCATAAGTTGACAACTCGATTGAAGAAGACATTTTTAGCTTTGTGTGAGTTAAAAGATTTACCAATAATTTTGCTACCGTTTCCCCGCGTGTAATTAGATTGGTCGATAGTGAAGTACTTACTACAGTTCATATTGTCGATGCCTTTGATGATTTTGAACACTTTAATGAAGTTGCCTCTTAATCTGCGCTGGGTTAAAGAAATCGATTTAATTCTCCAAGACGCTCCTCGTATGGTTTGTTCTTTAGGCTAGGTATAATTTTGGTAAATCTACGTTGAACTCGTTCTAGCTTATCTATATCTTTCTGGTAACAAGGGCACCAGGATTGAACGCAGTATTCCAGAAGAGGGCGGACTAAGGAATTGTAAAGGGTTAGGATAACTTCTTTGGATTTATGCTCAAATGACCTGCCTATAAAGCCAATTATTTCGTTTGCCTTCTTAACAACTTCTGAACATTGTTGACTCGGTTTTAGGTTACTCGATATTGTTACTCCCAGATCGGTTTCTCTGTTTACATTCTTAAGCTGAGTGCCATTCATCAAATAGTTTGCTTTCTCATTTTGGTATCCGATATGTAGTACTTTACATTTATCCGCATTGAAACTCATTTGCCAAATTTGGGCCCAACATGACAACTTATTTAGATTGTGTTGCATATCGTCAACTTGTTCTTTTGAGAGTACGCTATTTTGCAATTTTTGTATCTTCAGCAAATTTTGAGATTGTACAGGTGAGACCCTCATCTAAGTCGTTCATGTAAATTATAGAAAGATAATTGGTCCTGTGGTGCACAGTATACGGGCGGGATCTGTTTGCGCGATACCACTCTGCTTTGCAGAGTTGATTATTTTTCTTTTCATTGAAAGTGCAACTATCTCACCAAATTTTTTGAAGTTTTCATGAAAAGTAAAGAAAATAGCATATTGACCTTATATTTGACCTTGACCTTTCATATAGAATTGTATAGTTTCTTGTATGACCTTGGCCTAGGTATTCCGAATATACATGGTAAGCCTAGTGAAAATCTAAGTTAGTATTAGAAATACTAGTAAAAATCTTATTTTAACCTTTGACCTTAACCTTTGACCTTACCCTTTAGAATATTTATCTGTAATTTGGTCAATAAGACATCAAAGTTACCAGTAACTTTTATAGTGAAAATTAAGATATTTGAGTAAAAACTAAAAACTATGAAATATTGACCTTAACCTTTAAGTTAAATGGAAAATTTCTTTTTGACTGACTATCGCATTGACCAAATGGATATACCTGTGAAATTTGGTGAAAATCTATTGAACGGTCTATGAGGAGTTTACAGACAGACAGACAGACAACGACGACGGACGACGACAACGACAGACAGGCTGGTGGTGCATAGTATATGGGCGGGATCTGTTTGCGCGATACCACTCTGCTTCGCAGAGTTGATAATAAACCAATGAATCACTTCAGTTTTGTATTAATTGCAAAGCTCCTCCCAAATGTGCTATTGACTAAAGCACCACACCCTCTGCTTAACAAAGATTACAACACTGAAAATTATAACCTAACTATAAAACATGAGATAACGAAAGTACAAAGGTAAATGGCTGTGCAATAAAAGATAATATTTAATTAGTTACTATATGGAACAATTAGAATAATCTACAGCGAATCCAGCAGCTCACAAAAAGATAAGGCACATAAGTGCTGCCCAACAAGGTTTGAGCTAAGCAGTAGGTTCGAACCTGCAGTACAATAATCAAGGGGAAATGTTTATGGGGGTATGTATGTGTAGTGCGTGTATTTTGTCTATGGGAAAATGCAGCAAGTTAGTATACCACTGTCAGGACCGAACACCTAAAGCCACATACCTGAGGACTACTGCAGACTTAACCTAAATAGCCTCCACAAGGAGCCTGCTTTAACATGAAATTACTTACTTGAACGTCCCTTGATTTTGGCCCTGTCACTCTTTCATCTATGGGGGAGGCACTCGCTATAGGCAGTTATGCCTTTTGCCTCCCTCAATCACATAGAAAAAAACAAAACTAAACAAAAAACAATAGGATATAATAATACCCTAAGTTAAATGGCAAATGGTTATAGTCTAGCATCAGCTAATCTGATCTACAATGCTACCCTGTGATTCCCTGAGACATTTACATTTACAGTAATGCTTAAATATGGTAGCCTGCTGGCACAGAAGCCAAAACATCCTACCCTAGCAAAGCTCACTCAAAGAATGAAGGAGAAACTAGCCCAAGCCCCAAGCTCGCCATCTGTTGAAAGTTGCCAAGACGTGCAACATGGAATAACTAGCACAACATGACAAGACTTCTATTAAAGTTAAACATGCATCAAATAAACAACAATCACACTACTAACTAAACAGGGAATTGAACCATATATATATGAGATGTGATATTACTAAGACATTAAATCAATTAGTAAATGTAGGAATCTCACAACATGACCATGAGGCCTAGCGAGGGGCCAGGCCATAGAGTACAGATTGGATTGAGCGGAAAGAAGACGCCACAAATCTGTAAATAGGGATCCGCGCGCATTCGAGAGATGGCAGCATGATCGCAAAGGAAAATGGGAGGGTCCCTACAAAGACATTATATTGAGTATCCTTGGTCCCCATTAATTCGTAATAATCCCTACCTTGTACTAATAACGCTATTATTAATAATCAATTGAACGTTATCCAGAAACTCTAGACATGACATAGTTAAATAGCCATAAGTAGAGGCTACTGTAAAGGCCAGTCATTGTGAAATTGTCGTCATTATGAGGAGGTACACAAGCAAACCTCCTCCAACACCCGCCATTGTTGATGTGAGATTCGGGAGTTGGCAACGTCAATGGTGGGGCAAAATATCCGTAGAAGTCATAAGTATAAATGTCCAGTTTTAGTGGTACTTTACAAATTAACATCTACATAACATGTAACTAATAATATATATTCAAAATTACATTTTAATTAGTGTTGTGTTGCTTGAAGGTATACAGCTTGCATCTTATATGAGTATGTTTTATAGTGTATATGTATACTTAATGTTTTCATCTTGCTTTTATATATCTAATTTATATTAAATAATTTACAAGTGTTTTTACCAACAATAATCAACTCTTAACACCCTAGTAGCAGGTCCCGCCTTAAGTCGGATGATATGTTGAGCACTTTATCGGCTCTGAGAGAAAGTCTACGCGGTGGGAGTAACGCAGGCGGGCTCTGACCCGCCACTGAGGCCCCCACCACACTTCTCCACATTCCTGGTGCCGCGAGACTGGGTAAAAACTGAGGAAATTACTGTATGTTAGGTTTTTTCCACTCGTGTTGCAACATAGTTGCAAGAGAACCCGTGGTCGTACAAGGATGGTTCAGGTATCATTGGAAAGCTCTATTATCGCCCTTTCACGGATACATAATTATATTACGCTCTGGCTCTTCTTTATGCATGAAAAAGAGCATGGAATGAAGGTCTGCCCGCATGGCAGGTAGTATTGTTACAAATGTCCCCGAATTTTAGGGGTTAAATACGTTCCCTCTTTAATCTATTAGTCTCTTGGTTTGCGGATTTTCCTTTAACTTTGGTAACACTGCAGCAAGCCAGCCGGCAGGCGCACAGATATCAAGGAGTATCTATAATAAGGACAAGCCACTGAGGTGCTTTGGTTGTTGTACCATACAACAGTGCTGCCACCAAATCCCTAGGACACGCGGAAAAATAGCCGTGTGACGTCACGCTTGCCTCTCTATGCAATCTGTACTCTATGGGCCAGGCGTCATGCCGGCGGGGGAAGCGAATGGGGGAGACAAGCAAGACCATAGAATAACAAATGATAAAAGGAATAACAAATAATAATAGTGACAGAGCAAAATAAATCATATGGGTTAACTCTGCCAACAAAGTTTTAAATATTATTGTAATGCTTAAACTTAACTCACATGAGGCAATTAAGTAATGCAATAATAATCTGCCACATGTGACTATATACAGTATATCTTAATAAATAAAGGTCAATGTTTGTCAGTTACCCGACCTTTGTTACTAAACTCCTCCCACAGTTTTGGTGCCAGGTGGGAGTGTGGGGCACCGATGGAAAGCCCAGGCTTTGGAGATGGTTTTAGGCGAGTTTAGTGGAAATCAGAGACACTTTTGTTTAATAAAATTTTCGGCAGAACTTATGTAGTATACGGGAGCGAAAAAACTGCGAAATAAATGGCCGTTTGGGGCAGAAGGAGGCCTCCGATCGAAAAGGTGTATGGAACGAAAATTGTTCGCAGCCCCCCAAAATGGGGGTACGGATGAAGTCCGATCCAAAATCGGAGGTCATTTAGCGGCCGAAATCGAGGTCGCCGTTTAATGAGGCACAGGGAGGTCGAGGCCGGTGATTATGGTAGTAGTAGTATTGTGATGATTGTGGTAGTAGTGATTGATGATGGTGATTATGGTAGTAGTAGTGGTGGTAGTAGTGATGGTGATTATGGTGATTACCCGGGCAACGCCGGGTACTCCTGCCAGTATATATACAGTATATATATATATATAAGTGTGGTGAAGTCATCTTGCCACTGAACTGGTAATCCAATGGATTGAATCCCGATATGTCAATGGGATGATATTATTGGGAGGGAATTTGTGCTGTACCTAGTATCACTGCATTACCACAATGCCACAAACGCCCCAAAAATACCCTCACTGTTCCCTGATTAAATAGTACTGTATGAATTTTCCCATATTCTAAATATGCTACAGGGGGGCAATGTCTAGTGAGTTAATTTCTTAATAGGTGGCGTTCTGAGAGTGAGGGCCTGAGTCTAGGGGGTGAGACGGTGAGGCACACGGGCAAAGCAGCTTCAGAGATGGGGCTGCTTCAAACTGTGAGTGGGTGCTTCACATGTCTCACTCCCTAAACTGGAAGGAGACCTCACAAGTTTCACCATGTTCAGTGGTAGAATGTATAGGCTCTCAGCCTATGCAAAACAAAAATTATATATATATGTATATATATAGGGTGGTAGGTCACTATTGTGAGGTAGAAGGCCACATTATTATAACCTTATTTTGCGTGTTAAGGAACTGCTGCACCCGAGACTGCACCGGCAGTGGTGGAGAAGGAGAAAGGATCCCTCTACTGTCTCAACAGTGATCTTACTATATCAATAAAGGTTCCTAAGGTTAGTGGGCTGGTATTAAAATTATATTACACAGTATTATTCAGCATTGATTTTGATTACATTTTTATCATATTCATCTCAATACTGCACACCTTCTTGCTCTGTACAGGGGCATAGTGCGCCCTTGTATTGAGTATTGTTCACATGTGTGGGGAGGTTCCTCTCACACCGCTCTCCTAGACAAAGTTGAAAGGAAGGCCTTTCATATCATTAACTCCCATCCACTCACCAACTCTCTGCAATCTCTCTCTCTCCGCCGCCAAGTTGCATCTCTCTCGCTATTCTAGCGCTACTATAATAATCAGTGTTCCTCAGAGCTATCCCAGTGCATACCACCTCCTTTACATAGGGCACGTGGTACCCGTCTTGCAACTCAATCCCACCCCTACTCTGTGCAACAGTCTGTCCAACCCAAGAGTGAAACGTTACTCTCAAACTTTCTTCTACTCAACTGATGAGCTCTGGAACTCTCTCCCAGAATCAGTCTTTCCCTCTTCCTATGACTTAAATTGCTTCAAACTCCGTGTGTCCAGGCATTTTGGCTCGAACGTCCCTTGATTTTGGCCCTGTCACTCTTTCAACTATGGGGGAGGCACTCGCTATAGGCAGTTATGCCTTTTGCCTCCCTCAATCACATAGAAAAAAACAAAAAAAAATTTTTGTTTTAAAGATTTGAGGTTAGGACAGCTAGGAGAAAAAGTAAATTACATTTATGAAGAAAATATAGATAGTTTGTTCGTCCCTACCAGACTCTAGCTCGGTAGTTTTCTCTGGTGTTAGCAGTCCCCCTGGTATCTGAAAGGGGTGTTTCCGGGTGGATGGGACTCTATAGTCTTGGCGGGCAACCCCTCTAGGGGAATAAACCCTACACAAATTACCAATGGGTGGCACGCTAATCGGTGCCACTTACACGTGGCGATCTTTGTAACAGATAACGGATAGTCAAACACACACACAAAGGTAACAGAGAGGCAAATGGATTTGATCAGGACACAACCATCCGCCATAACCGATATTATATTGCAACTGTGGGAAACCGGGTATCTCCATAATACCTCAATTTACTGATCAAACTACCTATTTGCTTAGTAGTGCAAGCGAAAGAGGGAACAATATACCTGGTTCTAATTGAATGTGTGTGAAATTTCTGAATCCAATATATAAAAAGAAAAGTCTGATCCTTAGTTGGTATTGTGATGTTGGCAGAACTGAGAAAGATAATCTGTCGTTGTATAATGTCATGTTTATTTTCTCATGCCTTAATGAAGTTCAACGTCCTGCCAATTTTATGTTCTAGGTTCTCTGAAGTTTGGTCCTTTTTACAATAGGTTTGTAAGTATGACATTTTCATTAGTTTACCTTGGTCACCAGTGGTTACACGTTTGTGGTGTTCATCTTTAAAATGTGAAGTATTACAATTAACCTGCCAACCATTAACACAAATACAGTATCCTGTATAGTTAGTCTATAGTTTACACATACATTTCAAACAGGTTTGGTATATTTTATAATTATAATCATGGTATTTTCAGATAAGTCTAGTGGAAAACACTCATTGATATCCTTAACATGAAGTATCATTCCAATATAAATATATTATATACCTATATTATAAAATTACATATTATTTGGGCTCTGGTTTTCCTTCTGCCTTTATCCACATTTTTACGGTCGTGATACCTTGTAATGATTTGTACAGTTATGTCCGTAACACACACACACATACTATTAAGTAGCCAATTTAATGTATTTCGATCCACATTGAGCCCCTATTATGCTTTTACCCTTTTGGACTTGGGTGAGTTACCCAGCTTGTATAACAGAAGTTGATGCATTATTTTCCATGTTATCACAGTATACTTAGATATGCAAACCAGCTGAATTGGCTGGATCCCATCTGCCTGTGCAGAGAATGGAATGTGTCATGTCTTAATCCTAGTCTGTAACACAAACCACTCCGCTACTGCAGCACCGTAGTTATTATTTTGGTATATAGTTCATGGGTCTCAGTGGACACGCTATGATCTGAGAGAGGTAATAGTTATAATTTTAATTTATAAGACATTGTTGTAGGGATGTTATCTAGAGAAGACATCATCAATGAATAGGGTTCCGAGTGTAGGACGATAGGGGGTAGAATGGAATGTGAACGAAAACGGGGGGTGATGAGAGAACTGCCTGCAATACCACCACACTCTGACTCGTACACTCTTGAACACAAATATCTTCCTATATGAAAGTAAGCTGTCTACAGGTCGAATTAATTATACCGGGCTCATAACATTGCATACGATGTTCAATCATAATAATTAAAGAACGTACCCACCATAACAAGCACAATACCTTAATTACAACCAGTGACACTTGAATGAAATAGAAATCCTTAATAATATTATCTCTATCACTCTCTTAGAACGTCCTACGCATAAGTTACATACTTGTGTTAATTATTTACTTAGCCAAATACTCACAGATTTTCCTTGTATATGTCCATTCTATTATGTATGATGCAAGTTGAAGTTGAAGTGTATTCCGTGTATTTATTCCCTTCTTGAATCATACTTTTACCTAGAACCTATGCTCAATTTCATATTTTATTATATCTCAGTCCACCCTTTCGTAAGAAGATTTATTGTTGATTATTTAATCTAATTTCTTCAAGAGAACTTAAGTTACACTTATTGATATTAAGTGTTTATTCGATTATTCTATGAACCGTATATTTGTTCACTACCTTATTGATGTAGATAATTTCGATTCTTCTCGTCTAAGAATTCTAGTCTTGCATAGATCCATTATCTAATTATTCATCAGTCCAAATACAACGTCAATTTGTTATGTATTCTTTATAGGAATCTGTTTAACTCGTTTAGACCGCCTTTTATGCCCTAACATGTATTTCCATAAGTACAACTTCGTTGTGTGCACCATTTTATAATTATTAGTAATATACTAATCATTCGTACACACTATTTTATTTATGCGTTGCTTTATATTAGTTAACTACTTTAGTTACGTTAATTATATCTTTGATTGATTTCATCTAAGGGATATTAAACCTTTGATTATTCAACAGTAGAGGTAAACTATTAAATCTGAATTCCTCGACCTAAGAGATTATTATCGCATGTAATCGTTAGTGAATTATATGCTCATATCATAATTATCTCATATTAATCTAAGTATATATATAAATTTTAAAAAACAATTCATCACCCCTTTCATTTTAACCTCAGTTGAATACTCCAAATACAAAGTATATAGTCGCACTAAGAATAAATATTATTTCCAACACCGCAGTACCTAAAATGACCTGATTGACCTACCGGGTTATATTTTATCCTATGCGGTAGTGTTTGAGCTACCTGTGCGCCACTCGCCACCCGTGAGCGAATGTTGAGACAGAAATCCTCTTGCGCTTCCCCTGTTACTTAAACTTAATCATTCATACGTGTTTGGAGATTTCATAGTTACAAATTCAATTTCAAGAATATTATACGTTAGACACTCAACTCACATAAATATTATTTCCAAGGATGAAATCTATATATAAACGTGTCTATTCTATAACTGCATATTCTCCTATAATACTATAATATTATTTCTATTTTGTATTATTGTTGATTAGATACTGATACTTGTGATCAAATGCATTCTACTGTTTGCTTACTATTCCTTATAATAGTTAAGCTAACTCTCAGTCCTCACTTCAGAGCTCGCTATATTTGTGACCTGAATATTAATATAATTATGGCACGTATTGAGAAATCCGAGACTTATAATAAAAAGGAAGACGGAATCTCATATATAACTATATACCTATGAATAAACTAAATGTGCATAATCTACATGCGTGTTGTTATTGTGTTCTGTAGCACCTAATTGAGTACCTAATTGTGATTAAGAACGTGTTCGATGTGTTCCTGTTGAGGACTTTTAGAGTCTATAAGTCCAGAATTGGATTTTAGTGAAGACCGAATAACAGGATTAAAATATTATAACCCGGCATAACATTGGCGGCAGCGGTGACTCGATACGGCATATCAACGTTCTTATTGTAATTTTTTTTTCTTGGTTAACGCGTTAACAAATTTTTCACCATGGCAGCCATTAGATCTCTTGATATCCCGGCGTTCAAGCCTGAGGATTATGATATCTATACATACATGGAAATAGTCAAACCGGTCCTGGACATTATGTTTGGAAACTAAGACACTTCCAAGATTCATACTATTGTAGTAAAATTAGGGAAATATGCAACCAAAGTGTCAGGGTATGTACATGATAATATGCCTGGATTAACCTGGGCGCAATTTGAAACCTATGTGAAAACTGCCATCAATCCAGTGCTGGGACAAACAATAGCTGATAAAAAGTTTCATGAAATTAAATATTCAGGTGATTTGGACAGCACTATTGAGCAGTTGCACCAGATCGCACTAAATGCGTTCCCAGATGAAAACACGGCACAGAGGAAGAAAATAGTTTTCAAAGCACTGGTGAGAATCTTGCCTGACCCGGTGACAGATAATTTTTCCATAATAGAGCCTACAAATTATGACGCGGATCTGCCAGCGATAAGGCGTATCATGGCACTACGCAAGTCCAGGGAACAGGGCAAGATAGCTGTCATAAGCAAGATCACCACACATCCTACAACAACCGCAGCACCCATCAGTGGTCCAGTGGCTCCTCGTCTTAATGATAAAGCCGAGGAATGGGCCAGGATTAGACCAGCTGACTGGAAGCTATGCTCGGGGACATGCATGTTGTGGTCACTTAAGAGGTCCTTCACTGAACTCACAAGGAAAAGACCCAGAACCCCAACCTGGTGGGCTCCGATTCCCTGGATCAAACCGCGTAAAGTAGCCACTATGATAGAAGATGGGACAGCAGGAATTGAAGCCGGACCCATTGAAGAGGAAACGGAGCAGTATACACCTGAGGCTTTGCAGCCGGATCCTCAGGATTTTTAAGCTGCCCCCCCAAACAAATAGTTGTCACAATGGCGGGGGCTCATGAGGGGACATCTGAAAATGGTCTTCCAATATATCATAAAATCACACTTAATGGGGTGAAAGGCTGACTTCTCACAAGTCTCTAGTTCTCTAGCCCCTGCAGCACCCACAACTCCTCTTGCTAACCAGTCACCTTCAGCCACTACAACGACTTCTTCATCGCCTTCGACAGCCATGAAGATCAACAGTGTGTTGGTGTCTGATGGCCTCAAAAGCACTTTGATCAACACCCCATATCATTTGGTCCAAACAGCATCAGAGGCAAAGCAACCACTACATGTGCACATGGACATGGACATATCAACTCCTGCTGATGACCCTACAACCATGTGGATGCTAACTTTCCAGAATTTGACCCCCATTCTCAATAACTCCACCACCAGGTCCTATATACTGAAATCGCGAGGTCGTGACTTTTTCTTCACCGAAGGTGGTGAAGTGACGGGGTCAAATATCACCTGTAGGATTGCTAGCCTGCAGGTGAACAGGAAGGAAAAGCGAGACACCAAAACCCAGAGAAGAAGTCATATACCAGAGTACCCCATAGTCCCAGGAATTTCCCATGGTCTACGGACCAGAGGGCAGAATCCCCTAAGTCAGTCACCCCGACAAAATGGTAAGAGTGGGACCCAATCACCATCCTGCTCTCAAACTGTCTTCATCAATCACCAGCCACCATTTGCCCAGTCCCCAGATTTGCATTATGATGAACATATGTTTATGCAAGTGCAACACCAAGGAACCGAGTGTTATCGAGATAAGTGGGTATAATAGAGCCGGTCAAAGATGATCGTCCTACATAACTATCAACCACAGTGAGAAGATAAAGAAGGACTGAGTTATCCAGAGGATCGACAACAAGCCTTAATTATAACACAATCACCATAATTAGGATTGTATCTTTTCTAGGGTCAGTGACTCTCACCTGAGTATTAAATAAAATACCTATTATCAGTATGTATCCAATAATACCTATTAAGTATGTTTAAGTTAAGTATTAACCTCACCAACTATATCATAACGATTTACTATATCCCTCTCACATTGAGTTCCTATAAGTCAAAGATAAGAATTAATCTGAACATAGTCTCAAGGAAACTGAAGAGAAGTTAAGCAAACATCCACTGGGGTAATGTTCTTAAGGCTGAAAAGCACGGAGCATCTACAGCAGTGGAAAATTGTCTCGCCCTCCCCCCTTCCTCGAGAATACGACGAGCCCTGTTGTGTTCCCTCTGACGTCCGGATCCTGAAGTCCTGATTGTGAGAAGCAGCGCCTCCTGAATTCCTGAACAGTGAATCTACATTCCACGTTGGCCAGACTTACTCTCGAAACCCTACCCTCCTAAATTACCCTAAGAGTGTCTGAGTATCTTAAGTTGTGATTATTGTTGTTAAGGTAAGGTAAAATATGTGAATATTGTGCTAAAGGTTATATAGATCTGCGCTCAAGATCCTTAATTATTGCGTATGTGTTAACCCTTCAGAACTTATATTTATTGGTATATAGATCTGTGTCCAAGATCTAAGTGTTAATATTATCTCTATCACTCTCTTAGAACGTCCTACGCATACGTTACCTACTCGTGTTAATTATTTACTTAGCCAAATACTCACAGAATTTCCTTGTATATGTCCATTCTATTATGTATGTTGCAAGTTGAAGTGTATTCTGTGTATTTATTCCCTTCTTGAATCATACTTTTGCCTAGAATCTACGCTCAATTTCATATTTTATTATACCTCGGTCCACCCTCTTATAAGAAGATTTATTGTTGATTATTTAATAATAATTTCTTCGAGAGAACTTAAGTTACACTTATTGATATTAAGTGTTAATTCTTTTATTCTATGAACCGGATATTTGTTCACTACCTTATTGATGTAGATAATTTTGATTCTTCTCGTCTAGGAATTCTAGTCTTGCATAGATCCATTATCTAATTATTCATCAGTCCGAATACAATGTCAATTTGTTATGTATTCTTTATAGGAATCAGTTTAACTCGTTCAGACTTCCTTTTATGCCTTATTATGTATTTCCATAAGTACAACTTCGTTGTGTGCGCCATTTTATCATAATTAGTAATATACTAATCATTCGTACACGCTATTTTATTTACACGTTGCTTTATATTAGTTAACAACTTTAGTTACGTTAATTATATCTTTGATTGATTTCATCCAAGGAATATTAACCCTTCTGACCCAGCGTCCCCCTCCTAAGGACAGTGTCGGGTACCCGGGCGATTTGGCCGAAAAACTTCTAGGCCTAGGCTACCGTATCTTTGTCATTTTAACTGCTAGAAATTTCCCATGCATCTTTAAACGTAGTGCGGTTTTCAATCTGTAGACTGGCATTGAGTAGAGCTCTGTAAGTCAACTGGTTCAGTTGTGATGACGATTTCCGTGGAGCGAATTTTTCCGCGATGTTGACAATATCGGAGCCTTTCAGACACTAATTTAGTCATACGTCACAACAACAACAATGATCCGACGTCTCCTTGTTTTCGGAGGTGCGGTGATGCAATGACAGGCTTTGTTTAAATGCATCGGACGTACGGCGTTCAGACCAAGCTGAATAGGCTTTCAAGCTTACTGCCTGTTATCAGGACACCCGGAGTCCTGCCCAACTGCCAAGGTATCCTTATAACAGGACAGCCGGGCTGGAAGGGTTAAACCTTTGATTATTTAACAGTAGAGGTAAACTATTAAATCTGAATTCCCTCGATCTAAGAGATTATTATCGCATATAATAGTTAGTGAATTATATGCTCATATCATAATTCTCTCATATTAATCTAAGTATACAATAAATTTTAAAAACAATTCATCACCCCTTTCATTTTAACTTCAGTTGAATACTCCAAATACGAAGTAAATAGTCGCACTAAAGAATAAATATTATTTCCAACACCGCAGTACCTGGAATGACCTGATTGACCTACCGGGTTATATTTGATCTTAAGCGGTAGTGTTTGAACTACCTGCGCGCCACTCGCCACCCGTGAGCGAATGTTGAGACAGAAATCCTTTTGCGCTTCCCCTGTTACTTAAACTTAATCATTCATACGTGTTTGGAGATTTCATAGTTACTAATTCAATTTCAAGAATATTATACGTTAGACACTCAACTCACATAAATATTATTATCAAGAGTTGAATCTTTATAATTATATAAGTGTCCATTCTATAACTGCATATTCCCCTATAGTACTATAATATTATTTCTATCCTGTATATTGTTGATTAGATACTGATACTTATGATCAAATGCATTCTACTGTTTGTTTACTATTCCTTATAATAGTTAAGCTAACTGTGACGCTTCTGCATAGTAACCACGTGCGGGCATGCGCGCGCGTCGGCTGCCCAGCCGTTTAGAAACCGGCTGGTGGTAGCCAGCCGGCAGGCTCTCCCTTAGTATATATCCTATGACAATGTAACTAATGTCTGGGATATTCTTATGTTGTTTCACAGCTTGAAGCTGCTCATATTCTTAACCAACGCATCTTAGTATATTTTATTCTCGATAGTTGATTGTTTCATTATAATATATAAGATGTAAGTCTAGTGAGAGCGGGAAGAGACGAGCGGGAGAGAGAGACCGGCTTGGGACGTTGCTTCGCTTGCTTAGCTTGGGACGAGCCTGAAGCGCTGCCACATGCATTTGATTGCAACGTTAGGCTTAGTTTCGACTCACGCACGGGGTAGAGGATTTTGACCCGGCAACTGTGTTGAGTGTTGCCGAGCCTGGGATGTATTCTGCATGCCTAGGGCGGGGTCCAAACAGATTCAAGACTCAGAGCTCACCTCATTGTCGTACCCTTCGGACCCCCTTGATATCTATCCCTCTCAACCCCACTTAGAAACGTTCTCTCTTACTTTGTATACCTTCTTTCCACTACTTCACCAATCTATTTAATTATCCCATCACCTTGATAGACCTTATATCTATTATTGTATTAACGACGAGCTCTCAGATAACTAGATAGGATTTGGGCCTTATGCAGAGATGTAATTGTTAATGAGACTTAGGAAGCTTTTTTGTTGTCTCATATTTGGTGGTTTCATGCTTGCTAGTGTGTTCTTGTGTCAGGTTAGCAGGGGCTAGACCGGAGGGGAGGCTTTTTGCGATCCTTTAAGTAAAGTCTGCTGGTGCGAGTCCCGTGGACCTGCACGACTTTACTAGTATACCCGTGGGTGTCTGGGGGCATTTTCTTGTCTGTGTCCCTGTGTGTCTAGCATTGTGTTGTGTGAGGGCCCTGGCCTAGTCCCCTCAGCACTGCACTAGCACGTCTTGCTTTTGTTTTAGGGTCGCCAGGAGAGAGTCAGATACTTGGGATCTGAGTCTCTCAAGAGAGCACCCTTTCAATTAGAGTAATTTGGCGCACAGACCTGGGAACGTCCCTAGGCTAGAGAAGGTGGCTCAGCCCGGGTATCCGAAGCCTATATCCTTCCGGCTAGAACTCTGCCACCTGGCAGATTAACAGCTAGGGGTTTATCATCTCTGTATGCTTGTTATTGTGCCACAGTTTACCGTTTTTGTGAGCATTGGGAGTCAGGGTGTGTCTTAGAGACTCTGTCCGAGCAGGCTTGCCTGACTAAGAGTGAAAAGCACACCTGTATGTGGTTATGTTGTGAGTTGCTGCCTTTATTTAATTATACCTATGCCATTATACACTGTATGGCCTATCACTAGTATTTATTCCTGCTTATGAGTTAAGAGTTCTCTAAATCCGTAACGTACTTTCTTTGCTAAGAATCAGATCCTACAGTAGCCGCATGCAGTTTAGAAACCCGCATCTTGCCTACCTGTACGATGTTTTGAGGACTGTTTGCTTTCACCTTCTTTCACGCAGGGGTAATTAGTTGTATTAATTAACGTAACATTAAATGTACTTTCTTCTAGTTTGTTATTAAATTGTTTCTGCAATTTAATTCCGTTATCTATCTTTTCCTTGAAGCTTTAAGTCAACTTAATTGTGTGATCTTTTATATAGCCTGCTTGACTATCAGCAGTCTATAGTGCGTGCACCCTGTAACCGAGTCATAGGATACCTCGTTGTCCAGGCAGGACTCTTGACGGTTTAGGGTGGTTTGTTGCCTGGGTTTATAGATAAGTGCCATACACGGTATGGCACTGATTTAAAGGGCGGGTGGTCCCCAACATCGACATCGTGCACCGCTTGAGTAGTGAGGCCAGGATGCTCCGCGAAAACAGCTGGGTTTGAATCAAACAAGTGCTGCACAGCTACACGCTGTTGCTCAGGCAGGTGCAATATCAACTCGTGAGCCACTTGTCTAGAATTCCCCGCCCACTTATCCGCGGAAACATGACAATCCCAATTATCCTCCCCCGCAGCTTGACTGTCCCTTCCTCCTTCTCCACCACGATCACTGCAGATCAACACCGGGACAGTGAGAGGCTCGGAGGGGCGCCTCACATACTCTTTCATCAGATTTACATGGCAAAGTGGGTTCTTTTTCTTACGATCAGGAGTAGCTACTAAATAGTCGAGCTCAGAAACCTTCCTTACAACCCGATACGGACCAGAATACTTGGCAGACAAGGGGTGTCCCACCAGAGGCAGTAGTATCAGTACCTCCTGATCTACTTCAAACTCCCTCAGCTTCACCTTCTGGTCGTATCTGTCCTTCATCTGAGCTTGTGAACTCTTAAGGTTCCGACCTTCTACCTCCAGGCTCTTTAGCATTCTCTCACGGCTTTCAACAACATACTTTAGAAGCGAGCATGGCTTTGTGACTCCCTCCCAGATCTCCTTGACTATGTAGAGGGGCCCCCTGACCCTGTGTCCAAAAACCAACTCGTTCGGGCTAAATCCCAAGCTCTCCCCAGGTACTTCTCTCACAGCAAATAAAACGTATGGGAGACCTAGATCCCAGTCCTTCCCATTTTCCATGCAATAACACCGCAACATACTCTTGAGAGTCGAGTGCTACCTTTCCAAAACTCCCTGGCTCTCGGGATGGTAGGCAGATGACACCACAGACACTATCACATGTTGCTGCATGGTCTGCTTAAACAGAGCAGAAGTAAAATTGGATCCCTGATCAGACTGGATCTCCTGAGGGTAGCCATAACGAGAGAAATAGACAAGTAGGTTTTTGACAACAGTCTTAGCCATCCCGTTGCGCATGGGGTAAGCATCAGGATACCGTGTTGCTACATCCATTACAGTTAGTACAAATTTATTGCCGGCACTAGTGGGGGGCAATGGGCCAACCATATCGATGACTACTTTGCTGAAGGGCGGCCCAATGACAGGGATGGGTTGTAACGGGGCTCTCAGGATGACCTGATTGGGTTTCCCAACAACTTGACAAGTTTGACACTGTGACACCCATGACACGACACTCGCCTTTAACCCAGGCCACCAGAAAAGCTTGCTCAGAGCGTCCTCCGTCTTACGTGCCCCCAGGTGCCCTGCCAAAGGCACATCATGAGCTAATCTCAATAAGCTCTCACGGCACACCCTCGGTACTACTAACTGGTCCACTAATCCTGACCCGCCATCCCACTTTTTCTTGGGATCCTGATGTCTCCGATACAATATCCCATCGGACAAGAAAATATCACCAGGCTGCGCATCCCCATCGCTCTCCAGTTCGACAGCACCATTACCACACGCCCTGACTTCAGGATCTTCCAGCTGCAAGGAACATATATCAGCAGGTGCGAGATTATCCAAGTTCATCTTAAATAATTTATTTCCACCTCCAATGTCCCGCTGAGCCATTCTTTCCTCACGCTGCGCATAACGATGCTGTTGCAGAGTCTCTTCCTGCCCTGCACCTGCACTAGCGGTGACAGGCCCCGGGGCCTCTCCAGACTCTAACATAGGTGCCAATAATGAGTCACCAAGAAACACTGCCGGCTCAAAACTCTCCAATTGACCAACACTTCCCGTTTTCTTGTGACCTTTCCTCCGCGGTATGATAGACTGAGGTGGTGGCTGCAAGGCTCCGGATGTCTGAGAACGCGTCACAACACACGCCATGGTTTGTACGCTACACTTCTCAACCCACTCCTGTTCCTCCCTACTAACGTCAGCCGCCTTCTCGGCAACGACCCAGGGTGAAACCTTAGAAGCAGGCACCACAAAGTCGTTGCCGAGGAGGAGGTCGACGCCCCCAACAGGCAAGTTCTCTACAATTCCTACATCCAGCTCCTTCACCACACCACCCACCTCTAGCTCCATCCGCACCAGCGGGTAGGACTTCGTAGCATTGATCCCCTGAACTACCACCACCCGAGCAGCGTTAATCGGTCTACCAGTAAAGTTCTTTAACAAGGTCTGAGAAGCCCCCGTATCACGCAATAGCTTAACTCCTCGCCTTTCGCCAGCCCACCTCACAAAACCATGCCCTCTATGACCTCCAAAGACGTCGCGGACAGGGTTCGAGCCGTCCGGACTCTTGAACACAGGCTGTGTCCCACCCTCTGCCGAACTACCCTTGGCAAACTCAGAAGATATAGGCGACACCCCTATGCTGCAGGCCAATGACACAACCTTGTTTGGTGGCTTGTTCGGACAAGCATTTGCAAAGTGGCCCTCCTTGTGACATGCAAAGCACTCTTTACTCTTTGGTTTCCCTTGGGAGTGGGAGGTACCATTAAATTTCCCTATTAAATTACCAAAATTACTTAGGGAAGAGCTGGATTATATGCTGAAACGTGGGCTGATTTCTGAGGGTGCAGTAAGGTGGACTTCCCCAGTCACACTGCAGCCCAAACCAGATGGCAAGGTGCGGTTTTGTATAGATTTCCGCAGGTTGAATGGTTTAACCCCCACAAATGCCTACCCTCTCCCTCGCGTGGACGACAGTGTGGATAAGATAGGAAAAGCCAAGTTCCTCACTAAGATAGACCTTGTTAAGGGTTATTGGCAAGTGCCCTTGTCTGAGCGAGCGCGAGAGGTGTGTGGGTTTGTGGTGGACGGTGCCACATATCGTTGCCATGTTATGCCATACGGGCTGAAAAATGCCCCTGCAACGTTTCAGAAATTAATGAACGACATTGTAGCCGACATTCCCAACTGTACGGTGTACCTAGATGATGTCATAATATACGACGATGAGTTTAACAGTCACTGTGCTCACATCGGACAGCTTTTTAATAAACTGAATGAAGCAGGCTTGGTGGTAAACCTGGGTAAGTGCGATTTTGTCAAAGCCACAGTTTTGTACCTGGGGTTCGAGGTGGGGATGGGTCAGGTGTGCCCTCCACAGACAAAGATCAAAGCCATCGATCAGTTTCCCCAGCCTACGACTAAGAAACAAATCATGCGGTTTCTAGGTATGATAGGCTATTATCGTCGCTTCATCAAAGGCTATTCGACTGTACTTGCACCTTTAACTGACTTATTATCTAAGGACAAGAAGTTCCGGTGGTCTCCTGAGTGTGCAGAGGCGTTTTCCTTGGTGAAACACCTGTTATGTACCCAGCCCATACTCAGGGCCCCGGACTTCAGCAGACCTTTTCAGCTGGCGACTGATGCCAGTGGCGTAGGGGCTGGGGCTGTCTTGTTACAGACAGATGATGAAGGTATCGAACATCCAGTGAGTTTTTACAGTAACAAATTCAATAGTGCACAAAGGAATTACTCTGTAATTGAAAAAGAACTCCTGGCGATAGTGCTGGCGCTCAGGCACTTCGATGTATATGTTCCTGCTTTCGGACCAGTCATAGTGGTTTATACCGATCATCACCCTCTGAAATTCTTGAATCAGTTTCATAACCGGAATATGAGGCTGACCAGGTGGTCACTCATGCTTCAGGAGTATAATCTGGACATACGCCATATTGCCGGTTCTGATAACGTGATAGCGGATTGTCTATCAAGGGTGGATGATGTTGGTTAGATTGCCACAGGATTGAGGGTTGAGTGTGGAGGAAAATAGGCTGTCACTGTAGTTCAGCCGAAAAAAACAAATTAAAAAAGCAAAAACGTTATAAAAAATAAAGAGTTTTTGTATAAGATGTTGTAGCAGTATCTAAGTTGAATGTTTTCGCTTATTGTCGCTGAGTTAGTTGAACTTGCTCGGTGGAGCGCAACAGTCTTTATTTTTTTTTATATATGGTGCCTTGTGTCGCAACAGTGTGTGGTACTATGAGAAGCTTTCTGTTAGATATGAAGAACTTAGTCAAGGGTCTTATATCTTGGGGGAGGTGTGACGCTTCTGCATAGTAACCACGTGCGGGCATGCGCGCGCGTCGGCTGCCCAGCCGTTTAGAAACCGGCTGGTGGTAGCCAGCCGGCAGGCTCTCCCTTAGTATAATTATATCCTACGACAATGTAACTAATGTCTGGGATATTCTTATGTTGTTTCACAGCTTGAAGCTGCCCTTATTCTTAACCAACGCATCTTAGTATATTTTATTCTCGATAGTTGATTGTTTCATTATAATATATAAGATGTAAGTCTAGTGAGAGCGGGAAGAGACGAGCGGGAGAGAGAGACCGGCTTGGGACGTTGCTTCGCTTGCTTAGCTTGGGACGAGCCTGAAGCGCTGCCACATGCATTTGATTGCAACATTAGGCTTAGTTTCGACTCACGCACGGGGTAGAGGATTTTGACCCGGCAACTGTGTTGAGTGTTGCCGAGCCTGGGATGTATTCTGCATGCCTAGGGCGGGGTCCAGACAGATTCAAGACTCAGAGCTCACCTCATTGTCGTACCCTTCGGACCCCCTTGATATCTATCCCTCTCAACCCCACTTAGAAACGTTCTCTCTTACTTTGTATACCTTCTTTCCACTACTTCACCAATCTATTTAATTATCCCATCCCCTTGATAGACCTTTTATCTATTATTGTATTAACGACGAGCTCTCAGATAACTAGATAGGATTTGGGCCTTATGCAGAGATGTAATTGTTAATGAGACCTAGGAAGCTTTTTTGTTGTCTCATATTTGGTGGTTTCATGCTTGCTAGTGTGTTCTTGTGTCAGGTTAGCAGGGGCTAGACCGGAGGGGAGGCTTTTTGCGATCCTTTAAGTAAAGTCTGCTGGTGCGAGTCCCGTGGACCTGCACGACTTTACTAGGATACCCGTGGGAGTCTGGGGGCATTTTCTTGTCTGTGTCCCTGTGTGTCTTGCGTTGTGTTGTGTGAGGGCCCTGGCCTAGTCCACTCAGCACTGCGCTAGCACGTCTTGCTTTTGTTTTAGGGTCGCCAGGAGAGAGTCAGGTACTTGGGATCTGAGTCTCTCAAGAGAGCACCCTTTCAATTAGAGTAATTTGGCGCACAGACCTGGGAACGTCCCTAGGCTAGAGCAGGTGGCTCAGCCCGGGTATCCGAAGCCTATATCCCTCCGGCTAGACCTCTGCCACCTGGCAGATTAACAGCTAGGGGTTTATCATCTCTGTATGCTTGTTATTGTGCCACAGTTTACCGTTTTTGTGAGCATTGGGAGTCAGGGTGTGTCTTAGAGACTCTGTCCGAGCAGGCTTGCCTGACTAAGAGTGAGAAGCACACCTGTATGTGGTTTTGTTGCGAATTGCTGCCTTTATTTAAGTAAACCTATGCCATTATACACTGTATGGCCTATCACTAGTATTTATTCCTGCTTATGAGTTAAGAGTTCTCTAAATCCGTAACGTACTTTCTTTGCTAAGCATCAGATCCTACAGTGGCCGCATGCAGTTTAGAAACCTGCATCTTGCCTACCTGTACGATGTTTTGAGGACTGTTTGCTTTCACCTTCTTTCACGCAGGGGTGATTAGTTGTATTAATTAACGTAACGTTAAATGTACATTCTTCTAGTTTTTTATTAAATTGTTTCTGCAATTTAATTCCGTTATCTATCTTTTCCTTGAAGCTTTAAGTCAACTTAATTGTGTGATCTTTTATATAGCCTGCTTGACTATCAGCAGTCTATATATGCGTGCACCCTGTAACCGAGTCATAGGATACCTCGTTGTCCAGGCAGGACTCTTGACGGTTTAGGGTGGTTTGTTGCCTGGGTTTATAGATAAGGGTTGGATCTAGCGTTTTCCGTTGTTGCTTGTTGCCGCATACCTAGTCCAATAGAAAGAGCCCAGTGTTTATATATCCCAGGACGTAACATAACTCTCAGTCCTCACTTCAGAGCTCGCTATATTCGTGACCTGAATATTAATATGATTATGGCACGTATTGAGAAATCCGGGACTTATAATAAAAAGTAAGACGGAATCTCATATATAACTATATGCCTATGAATAAACTAAATGTGTATAATTTACATGCGTGTTGTTATTGTGTTCTGTAGCACCTAATTGAGTACCTAATTGTGATTAAGAACGTGTTCGATGTGTTCCTGTTGAGGATATTTAGAGTCTTATTAGTCCAGAATTCGATTTTAGTTAAGACCGAATAACTGGATTACAATATTATAACCCCGCCAACACCAAGTATTGGAGTTTCTACAAATATTTTCCTCATTTTGCATGACGATACGAGAAATTTAGAATTAATGGACTAACACTCAGTCAGTAGCAGCCAGGACTAATATATTGCTAATTATTTCCACCATAGACAACCCTCGCAAATGGTATGGACTGGAGCCCAGACAACAAGACGTTCTTCTTTATAGACTCCTTGGCTTACTGTGTGTATGCCTTTGATTATGATGCTGCTGAGGGCAAGATCAGTAAGTATACAGTAGCCTGTAACGTCAATAACACTAAAGGCATCACTGCCTTGAAATCTCCATCTGAATTAAATATCACTAACATAATAAACATAACCAATTATAGAGTCTTACCCAATTTTACTGGAAACATAAATATTCAAAGAAATAAAATTAGTATTTTGCTTACGAAGATTGAGAGGGATTGTTTATTTTATATATTTTGTTTATTGTATATATTTGTTTCTTTGTAGGTGGCGATTTTACTGCTGTCGACGACCTTAGAAATGTAGATAGATATTCATAGATATACAACCACACATACATTATTTTTGAAGTGAGGTGATCAGAGAGAGAGAGAGAGAGAGAGACTGACTGACTGACTGCCAGAAACAATCTCTCTAGAGGCAAAGAATTACTTCAGTATGTGCGTAACTAAGTCCTTACTGAAACCTTGATTCCTAAAACTCCCCTTGCCAGTCAGCTTTGTGTCGGATGGTTGAAAATCAGTTGGTCGCGCGTTTGGGGCTAGCAACACTTATTATGAACAACATGTATCCATCATCAATTTACTTTCTCTCAACCCCGGAATTTACCGGATGATAACAGGTTTTTCACAATACGTAGACGGAGGTCTTTAAACAAATAGTCAGTTTGTTCTTTTTACGTTCTCATTCCTCTTTGTCATGTATATCTATGAATGTGCAGATGCTCGGATACTCGAATAGAGTGTTTGTCAAAAACATTTATCTGTGGGTACACTTTGTCATTAACCCGTTCAGTACCGGTGCCGTCCTTTTAACTTTATTCTGGCTACTATTAGACCATTTTATTCAGTTTAGAAAGGGCCTCCAATACATACATACATACATACATAAAATTTTAAGACTGAGTGTTCCACACATAAGTGCAGTTTCAGTCTCTTGTCCTAATGGCGGCGTTCCAGGCGACCCTGTTAAGGGCTGCTTCACTTGTCAAGTTCTTGGATTTGAGATCGGCGTGTATAGTCCGATCCCAGGTCTTCCTCGGTCCACCCCTTGGTGCAGCTCCCTCCACAATCACAGACCTGCATTTTTTCACCCAATTTTGTTCATCCATTCTCTCCACATGTCCATACCATCCCAGTCTACTTATACGCATCACCTCGCTAATACTCTTTATACCTAAACGTCTCCTCAGCTCAACATTTGTTATTCTATCCTGTAGCCTGGCCCCACACATCCATCTCACCATTCTCATCTCATTACGCTCCATTCTGTTGACATCCTCTACTTTAACGGCCCATGTTTCTGAGGCATACGTCATTGCACTTCTAACACATGAGGCATACACCTTTCCCTTCAGGGGGAGAGGCATTCTTTTCATGGTCAGGATTGGCATCAATTCTCTGAACTTCCCCCAGCCACACCTAATTCTAGCAACAGTGGCAGCCTCGGCCCCACCACCGGCAGAGATGGTATCTCCTAGGTAACAAAACTTGTTCACCAGCTCCAAAGACTCATTTCCAAAATTCACAGCCACAGGATCATCACTTAACACAAGCTCGCCTTTGCACACTACGCACTCAAATTTCTCTATTTCTGACTTATCCTTCGGCAGGGGCCCCTTTATTCTACTACAGCGCTTACTCCCATGGTGTACCCAACATCGACAGATGCTACATTGAATTGAGTTAACGCCCACTCACTTTCCACACACTGCACATGGGTATGCACCACTCTTTTCCACATTGCCTCGTCTCAAACTACAATGCATAACCTTGGTTTTGTTAATATTGACTCTTAAACCCTTGCTCGCCATGCCCTCTCTCCACTCTCTGAATTTGGCCTCAGCATCCTGCATACTGTCAGCTATTAGGACTAAATCGTCTGCATAAAACAGTTCCAACGGGAGTCCGCCTCTAAAAACTCTAGACAGCGCCTCCAAGACCATAATAAAGAGGAGGGGGCTTAACACTGAACCCTGATGGACTCCAACACAGACTGCAAACTCATCACTCAGTACACCCTTCACCCTCACCGAACTTCGCGAATCCTCATACATCTTCATTATCACACGCACCAGCCACTCTTCCACACCAAGTTTCCTCATAGCCCACTGTACAACATCTCTAGGTACCCTATCAAAGGCCTTCTCCAGGTCCACAAACACAAAGTAAAGATCCCTGCCTTTTAGTAAGTATCTTTCCTGTATCTGCCTGACTATGAAGATAGCATCGGTTTGTACCACGTCCTGGCATAAAACCAAACTGCATATCATCAATAGAGATGCTTTGCCTGATCAAACCCTCAAGGACTCTCTCACAGACCTTCATGATTTGGTCAAGCATTTTCAGGCCCCTATAATTTCCTCTATCTAGCGCATCCCCTTTTCCTTTGTATATATTTACTATTACACTTTTGAGCCAATCCTCTGGGATTTTCTCATCTTTAATAATGGTGTTTATCAACTCAGTGACTAAGTTTACACCAATCTCCCCTGAGGCTTTTATCATCTCAGCGACAATGTCGGAGCAACCTGGAGCTTTACCATCCTTCATTTTATTGATTGCGTCGCTCACTACAGATGGTGCTATCAAAAGAGGGGGCCCAGATATTGGTTTTTCGATACTAAGCTGTTCCTTATCCCATTCAAACTCTACATTTAGCAATCGTTCATAGTGTACCTTCCATGCTTCTCTGATTTCATTTTCTGCATACACAATCTTCCCATTATCATCTCTAACACACTGTTCACCTATAATATCCCTACTGTAATTTTTAACTCGCCTAGCTAGGTTGAAGATCCCATTGGGATTGTCAGTGTTACACACTTGTTCGAGGACCAGGTCCTTAATGCGATTTTTAGCATTGTAAATAACTCTTTTCGCAGTTCGTTTAGCTGCCTGGTATTCCTCCCTGCTGCCTCCTTTCTTCCATGCTTTGAAGCATCTCCTTTTCTCTTTCACAGCATGTTCTACCTCATCGTTCCACCACCAAGAGGTCTTATTCCTGGGGTGACCCTTTGTTTTCCCACAGACTTTGTCAGTGGCAGTGATAAGGCTATGCTTAAGAAAGTTCCATTGGCTATTTACATCGTTAGGCCTAGCTTCCTTATTTCTATTCATTTCCTCCAGTTCATTATGAAACCTATCCCTAACTTCCTTGTCCTTCAGCAGCCACACTTTCCTTTTGGGTATGTAAACCTTCTTCGCTTAGGATCTCTGTATAAGCTCATGTCGCACACAAGTAGCTTATGCTGGGGGATACATTCTAACTAACTAACAGGATTCGATCTAGCTCACTTAAGGGGATAGTGGCTGTTATTTTATATCTATTAATGAATTTATTCACTTATTTCTTAGTTTCCTCGCTGGACCTCCCTCAAACTTAGAAAAACACCCCCTAGACTGCCCCTCAAGATAAATTTGTACATTTTTCGGTAGAACAATGTCCCCGTCGAAGGCCAGTTCCTCTTATAATTACTGGCTCGCTTTCGCTTGCCAAGAAAAATCTATACCTAAATGGCACGATAGGTCTAACAATTGACAACGAAATGAAGCTAAAGGTTTTAAAATCGCCAACTAATGGGCCGAACGTCTTAAAATCTCAACATTAGTTGGGCTAAACATGAGGGGAAAGAAGGTCTAGAAAAACGGGCTTAAAATCACATACTAGGATCATGCCCTCTTTCACCAGGATGCTATTTTCGGCCGTGTTCTGTTTTTTTGTTCCGTCTGGTGGACGAGTCAGACTCTGTCATCTCGTCAGTAGAGTGTGCAAGGAAGATGATGAGGTGGTACAAAAAGTTGTTCTTCCACCTCCTAGATATAACCCTGTACAACTGCCGCATCATCCACTCAACTACCACCGACAAGACAGAAACGATGGAGAATTTCTGCATCAAATTATCCAGGGAGTTGTTGGGGAAGAACATGACAGGTCCACACCGGCAGCAACGCCCCGCACATCGACACCCAGCGGTAGTGGGGATTGCCAGACTTACTGAACGTCACTTCCCCATCTACGTGCCTCCCACAGCCAACAAGGAAACCCTACAGACTGTGTCATTTGCCGTAATACGACACAGAGGTCCCCATCTAAAGCAGAAACAAGGTTCTACTGCCCAGACTGATGTTGCTCTGTGTATGGCAAGGTGCTTCAGGGAATATCACACACTTGGACACTTCTAAAGCAGTGTGTGCAAAGACTGCGATAAAAGACGCTAAGACTATGTGTAAAAAAAACACTGTAAATATTTTGATCTGAATGTTGGGTTGAAGCAAGAGTGTGTGATGTCCCCATGGTTGTTCAATATATATATATGGATGGAGTCATGAAAAAATACAAGGAAGAACAGTGGATGTTGGTGTAACTCTGATATGGGAGGGAAACGAGCCTGTACTGCTGTTTGCTGATGATACAGTTCTGATGAGCGATAGTGAATGGGAGTTGAAGGGACTGGTAAATATGTTTGGAACAGTGTGTGAAAAACGGAATCTGAGGGTAAATGCGGGGAAGAGCAAGGTTATGGTCTTTGAAAGGGGTGGAGCCACAGAGTGTTGAATGGTCAGGCTATGGAGAATGTCAGCTCATTCAAGTATCTAGGATTCTAGGCAGTGTGTTGAGTAAAGATGGGAGTATGGATGAAGAAGTGCGGGAGAGGGTGCAACAGGGTAAGAGAGTTGTAGGAATGCTGAAAGCAGTAGCAAAAAATAGGGTGGCCAGCATGGAAGCAAAAAAGTCATTGCATGACAGTGTGGTAATGCCGACATTGATTTACAGGAGCGAAGCATGAACGTTGGTGAAGAGACTCAAACCAAGAGTGAGAAGGGTGGAAATTAGTTACTTGAGAAGTGCATGCGGAGTTACATGGAGGGATAGACAGATGAATGAGGAAGTACGAGAGAGGTGTGGTGTGGATGTAGATGTGCTGGAAAGTGTAAAAAGGAACACCTTGAGATGGTTCGGCCATGTGGAACATATGGGACGCAAGAGAATGCCTAAGAGAGTGTACGAGAGTGACGTGGAAGAACAGAGAGGGAGAGGTAAACCGAATGAGAGGTGGAAGGATGGAGTGAAGAAGTACATGAGTGAAGGAAGGGGCGTCGAATGACTGGGGACAGAGGTGTATGGTGCCGTTTCGTTCGTGGCCACCCTTTCGGGGATCACGGCGTCTGGCAATAGATATAGATTGAAATATTTATATATTCTAAGTACAAAGTGCCAAGCAAAATGTGTAAGTGATAGTGGCACTAAAATATTTGTATAACACTGATTGACCCCTAAACTTGTAAATATATTATAAACATATAAATTGTGAAGACAAAAAACTGTGTGTAATGTAAAAACTGTGATAAAAGACCTAAACGTAAGTAAACAGTACAAAAATACATTGTGATATTATATTATCTAATTCAAAAGTGCCAAAAATAATGTACAAAAGTGATATTGACACAATTAAATATACTATAACAAACAACAACAATAAGCTGGGTGAATGAACGAAAGTGCAAGTCGGGAGAGTGGGCGGGAGGTGTGGCAGCCAGCCAGCCAGCTGAGCGTGTGTTCATCCGTGCGTTGTGTTATGGTCCGGGGACCAGATGGCCGCCCGTCTCCATGGGAACCAGGACGCGCGTGTGGCTTGTCACTCACTAACACTTATAACACTGGACTCTACGCATTTATGACACTGTACCTACACTTACAATGACATTCAGTGACAGCTATTATTTTTGTACGCACTGTGGAGGCCCACATGATGCTCAGGTGGTGTAAATGAGTCACATTAAAAAACTGGAGGCATATTACATGAGCCACACTCACCCAGGCTGCCGGCCCGGTAGTTTTTAATTATAATAGGCGCATGGAAACCCTGTGGTGGTGGTGACCCACCCCTCATCCCTAGGACCTGGGGGGCAGGGCGGGTTAAACCTATATGAGAGTAGTATTAATGTTTCCTACATATATTCCCAAGTATAACATGTAATATATACAGTAGCTCTCTCTCTCTATATATATATACATATATAGAACATAAAAATCTCCAGGTAACCAGCGTGTGGTGCTGAACTTCAAGGCTGCTGGTTTGGCACCGGCTATCCCGGACGGAATGTGTTCGGATCAGAACGAAAACATCTGGGTCGCCTGCTTTTCTGGCAAGAAGGTGTGGTATACTTAGTAGTTAGCACACGTGTTTGACCCATACATACTATATATATCAAGTATATCTCACAAATACACGAGAGCTAATAAATGTTAGAACCCGGCTGGGAGTATTTAAACATATACTGATTATGTGTGTTCTATTTTACAATCTTCCAAAGATAAGCTCTAGGCTGTGTATTCCAAGTTAGGTGGACAATGTTGTCTGGAGGGAAATTATCAGATGGCGTTGGGAAGGCTGACCATCACCACCTTGGTCACCCACTGATGGTTACTATACAATGGTGACCGGTCAACTCAACCAGTAGACCATTTCAACCAGTACCAAATCAACCAATACGGTTAGGTTAGGTTAGTACTATATTTTGGCACTTGTTTGGTTGGTCTTGGTTGATTTGGCACTGGTTGAGAGCTACTGGTTGAAATGGTATACTGGTTGAGATGTCCGGGAACCCTATACAATATCCCTTTCTATACCAGACTGTCTACATTCATTCTATACATCATCAGCCCAGACTGGTACTAACGCCATCTATAATGAGTAATGTGGACACCCATAAACTATATTCTGTTGGCAACACCAAGGGTGTTTTATTATTACATGTCGGTGGGCTATTGATGAAGTACTGACACTAAATACAACACGAATTGACTTGTAATACTCTTTCCTCCAGATTTGCAGAAGTTTTCCTATGGATCGAGTATGACATAATAATATATATATATAGCATGAGGCCTGTATATATATACATAATGTACTACACTAATTATCCATGTCTTTTGATCCATTATCGAAGGCCAATATTCTATCTAATATTTTTATTAATAAGCAGAGTAATCAGGAATTGTCTTTGCCATTGACATGTTTCCCTAGACCCAACCTCAATTCAATGGCATTCAAATCAGCTGAACTGAAAAGGTACTTGCTGGATCTTGATACCTATGGTGGCACAGACCCGGATGGGTTTTTCCCTCTCTTATTTAAAAAGGTTGCAGTGGTCTTGGCACCTAAATTGGCCGTGGTGTTTAGGTTGCTTTTGAAATCGGGTAGTTTTCCTCTTTGCTGGTGTAAGGCTATTATCACTTCTATTCCAAAGGGAAATACTGCCTCATCATCTCCTAATGACTATCGCCCTATCTCCATTACACCTATCCTATCCAAGCTCTATGAGAGGCTTTTGTCCAGACGCCTTTCCTCTTATTGTAATAGTCATAATTTGATACCAAACTCACAGTTTGGTTTTCGTAAGGGACTGGGTACATGTGATGCGCTTCTGACACTCACCCTTGACTTGCAATCTTCATTGGACCAGGGACATGAGTCTCGTGTCGTGGCTATTGACTTTAGTTCTTCTTTTAATTTAGTCAACCATAAAGCACTTCTGTATAAGTTACAGCTCATCGGTATTGGTGGCAATTTTCTAAGGATCTTTGAAGATTTTTTGACAAAAAGATCTCAGTCTGTGGTCATTGATGGGTGTCATTCCCCATCTGTTACTGTTGTTTCTGGTGTTCCACAAGGCAGTGTCCTTGGGCCTTTGCTTTTCATTATTTTTACTGCTAACCTGTGTTCCGAGCTTGAAATTAAACTAATCTCCTATGCTGATGATACAACTTTATATGCGTCAATTCCATCACCAATAGATCTAAACGTAATTGCTACTGCTCTGAATAAGGATTTAGCCAAAATTACATCATGGTGTGAACTTTGGGGCATGAAACTTAATGCTAGTAAAACACACTCCATTATCATCAGCAGATCTCGTACCTTGGATCCTCCCCATCCTTATCTGCAAGTTTCTGGCGAGCAAATTGAGAATGTGGATACTCTGCGTTTGTTAGGAGTTAGTCTTGATCCCAAACTTACTTTTGAAAAGCATATTCGTTCTTTCTCCTCTTCCATTTCCCAAAAAATTGGTCTGCTTCGCAAGGTTTATAAAACATTTGCTTGTGACACTACAGTTATCAAGTCTTTTTATGCTTTTATTTTGTCACATTTCGAGTACTGCTCACCTTTCTGGTTGTCAGCAGCTGACTGCCATCTCAAGTTGATTGACAGGTCGCTAAATTCCATTAGTTTTATTCTACCTCATTTGTCTCTTGATCTGTGTCATCGACGTAAAGTTGGTGCCCTTAGTCTTTTATTTAAAGTTTTTAACAACCCTCAGCATCCCTTACATGGGGTTCTGCCTTGGCCCTATGTCCGGGCTCGTGCAACTAGATTCACAAGCAATCTTAATGATCTTGCCATGAGCCGTGTTAATTTTTCTACTACACAGTTTTCACGGTGTTTTGTGCCGGCCATGGTTGACTTGTGGAATAAGTTGCCAAATGAGCTAGTCAATTCAGCTAATATCTCCATTTTTAAGTCTAGAGTTAATGCTTTTTTGCAGCATTAATTCTAATTTTTAAACTTATTTTATTCTATTTTATTGTATTATTTATACTTGATACCCTCCACTGCATAATATGTTATCTGTGTTTATTATGTGTATATGTACAGTACAGTATACAGTATATGTTTTTATTTTTTCCTAAGTTGCCGTAGTCTCTCTCCAGTGCCTCCGGGTGTTTTGTGTGGATTCATCTTGATGGTGTTTATGCACCCTGGTTGGAGACTTCGGCATCTCATATAATAATAATAATAATAATAATAATTACTAAACCATCCATCATACCATGGTCTATGTATTTGTGTATTTATTAATTACTAAACCATCCATCATACCATGGTCTATGTATTTGTGTATTTATTTATTACTAAACCATCCATCATACCATGGTCTATGTATTTGTGTATTTATTTATTACTAAACCATCCATCATACCATGGTCTATGTATTTGTGTATTTTTTTATTACTAAACCATCCATCATACCTTTGTGTATTTATTTATTACTAAACCATCCATCATACCATGGTCTATGTATTTGTGTATTTATTTATTATTGAGTTTCTTCGCTAGACCCCCATCAAGCTTAAAAAAACACCCCCTAGAATCCCTTTCAAGATAAATTTGTAAATTTTTCAGTAGCAAAATGTCCCGCGGTTCCTTCTAAAAATGCACTCGCTATTGCTCGTCAGGAAATAATCGACACCTAAATGGCACGAAAAGTCTTAATATTTTCAACAAAAATAAGGCAAAAGGTCTCAAAATCATCAAACTAACGAAACGAACGTCTTAAAACATGAAAACTAATATGTTAAACATAAGGGAGAATGGGATCCAGAAAATGCGAGTACTGCTCCCTTAACCCATCAAGCGTGATAGGCCTAACGGAAGGGTCACCATAGGAAACACGATAGGCCTCACGGAAGCAAGACCATAAAAAACCCTTCATAAACACCCCAGGGGCTCTCAAAACAAAGGATATGTCATTAGGCGAGATAATTCCCCACTAGTACTTCGTACCACTCATCCATATTTTTCTCACCCCCCCTCCCCCCTTCCTCAATGATCACCTATTTTTCCTCTTATTTTCATAATTTATGGTTATTTTTCTCTCCCACGGTAATGTAGCAAAAGTGGGTTGTATAAAAGATCGTTATATAACACCGAGACACGTCTCAGTTGCTTCAGTTGAGTTAGAGACAGCGAGAGGGGAGGGCATGTGCCTCGCTAGCTCACGCCTTAGAATACGACCAGGTGGGGAATATTTACGATTTTTACCACCCAAATGCTTTTCCCACTTATTTTATCACTCTTCAAGGTTCATATATTCATCATATATGTAAAATAAAAGAACATTGCAAACAAATAATGCTTTATGTCATAAATATAACAAATTATGTCAGAATCCAAGGCTAGAAATTCACAAATAAGTACCCTTGCCCAAAGGGCATTTTCACGCTTAATGGGTTAATATTCCTGTTCCTTTTCTCCACTAATCAGGTGATCTGTGTGGAACCGTCCTCAGGCAAGGTGCTCCGGACGATTGACATGCCCACCCCACAAGTTACCTCAGTGTGTTGGGGTGGAGAGGACTACAGTACCTTGTTTGTTACATCCGCAAATGTATGTATATGTATGTATGTATATACTCAGGCCCAATCCCCACTTTTCCTATTTTGTATTTATTTTGTATTTATTTTTTGAGGGGGTGGGGCGACTCAAGACAGAGCCCGAAGAGGGACAACACACCAGAAAACAATGAACAAACAAAAACAAAACACAAATTCACACACATCTAGGTCATCCAGGAGAAGACCCAGAGACCAGGGTCACCAAGGTCTCTACAGCACTCCCCCGACCCCTGACCACCTGCAAAGGTGAGACAGATATATACACAGGTAGAGAGATACACTGAGAACAATAAACATACCAAAGGTGAGGCAGATACATACACAGGTAGAGATATACACTGAGAACAAACAAAAAAACAGCAAGGTTATGGTCTTCGAAAGGGGTGAAGTCACAGAAACAGAATATTTATTTTTCCATTTTACAATGGTTCTTCATATAAAACATTAAAACAATATTAAAATACATACATTATATAATATTATATACATATTTACAATAAGAAACATCTCTAGTATGTTACAGAGTGTGAGGTGAAGTTGAACGGTAAGGCTATTGAGATTGTCAGCTCATTTAAGTATCTGGGCAGTGTGCTGAGTAAAGATGGAAGTATGGATGAAGAACTGAGGGAGGGGGTGCAACAGGGGAAGAGGGTTGTAGGAATGCATAAAGCAGTAACTGTAACAAGAAATAGGGTGGTCAGCATGGAAGTGAAGAAGTCCTTGCATGACAGTGTGGTAATCCTGACACTCATTTACGGAAGCGATGCATGGACGTTGGTGGAGAAACTCAGACCAAGAGTGAGAGGGGTGGAAATGAGTTACTTGAGAAGTGCATGCAGAGTTACATGGAGGGATAGACAGACAAATGAAGAAGTAAGAGGGAGGTGTGATATGGAAGTAGATGTGCTTGAAAGTGTGAAGAGGAGCACCTTGAGATGGTTCGGCCATATGGAACGTATGGGAAGAGAGAGAATGACTAAGAGGGTGTACGAGAGCAAGGTGGAAGGACAGAGAGGGAGAGTTAAACTGAAAGACAGATGGAAGGATGGAGTGAAGAAGTATATGGATGAAGGCGGTGCTGGTTGGGAGGAGGAGCGTCGATTGACTGGGGACAGAGGTGCATGGGGGCATTTCGTTTGTGGCCACCCCTTCAGGGATCACGGCATCAGGCAATAGATAGGTAGATTGACAATGAAGAAAGAAGCATATCAATTTTATCAGCATCTTCAATTTAACACTCAACGAGTGGCTAGGTCGGTAAATTCTACTACCTGCCAAGTGGGTGGTTTTACCCTAAACGAGCTTATTTCCGTGCTCTTTTTCATGCATAAACAAGAGCTAGAGCGTAATACAATTATGTATCCCTGAAAGGGCGTTAATTGAGCTTTCCAATGACACCTGAACCATCCTTCTACGATCACTGGTTGTCTTGCAACGATCGTGCAACCGAAGGGCAAAATCGCTAAAATACGGTCATTTCGTTACATAATTACGTGTGTAGCGAGGGAGGGAGGGTGGATATGTGTGTAGTATATGTCAGTAGGCCCACGGCAACCGTGGCGAGCGGTCATGAGGCAACCTACGCTCCTCCCGTCGCTCGTCTCTCTCTCAGAGCCAATATTGCGCCAAAATTGCACACAGACTTAAGTCGGGCCCCGCCACATAGTCCTTTCTTCTCCATACGGACTTAAGTCGGGCCCCGCTACGAATTGGTTAAATAGCAGTCAATTTTGCTACCAATCTAACAATCTCCCTATCTATCTAACCATCTCCTTATCTCTCCACCAGTATGGCATGACTGCTGATCAACTTAAAGCTGACCCCGCGGCTGGAGGACTGTTTGCGGTCACTGGTTTGGGGGTCAAAGGTCAAGCTTCACATAAGATTAAGGTTGACTCACAACTGCTGATAAAGAAGCGAACCCAAGGATTATATGAGGGTAGCGAAAGTCGTTTGCGGCTTTCGTGATACCCAGGCTGTTCGACATCCTAGTTCGTGACAGCTATCAGCTATGGCAAATTGAAATTGATTTGTTTTATTTAGCCAATAAATATATACATAAGTTGAGATACACAAGTATAGATATAACCCAATGGGATTATTATGGCTGGGCCTTTTGAGAGCACGGGAATCTCTTAAGAGGAACATTGTGTTTAATTACTCGAGTGAGTTTCTACATTCATGAAGGTTGTGCATATTTAAAATATAATATCAATAATGTTAATAATGCACAAATTGACAGTTTGTGGCTATAAAACAACATCGTTGGTATGAACATATTACACATATGGGTATTGGGTAAAATATATACTATATACCTGTTTTCACGCAAATTACTATTTTTTAAGCGAGCTATTAGTTATTGTATTTGGATAATAAATACAATTTGAGGCATTTCTTGAAATCGGATATGTTAGATTTATCTCTTATGTAAGATGGTAACCTATTCCATATCTTGACTCCATGGTAGCTTATGAATGATTGAGATTGTGTTGTTAACATTAGTGTTATGTCTAAGAGGTTGGTGTTTCTCATATTATAGCTAGCATTTGTTCTTACATTAAACATATCATTTTCGATGTGATTTTTCAAGGATTTATACACAAAAAAAGCACAGCAGTATGCATCAATATCTTCAAACTTAAGCAATCCAAATTCGGAGAATAATTCGTTAGTGTGGTCGTACTTATTTATGTATGCAAGAGTTCGTGCATCTTTGTCCCCATTCAGTCGACGCCCCTCCCCCCAACCAGCACCGCCTTCGTTCATATACTTCCTCACTCCATCCTTCCACTTCTCCTTCGGTTTACCTCTCCCTCTCTGTCCCTCCACCTCACTCTCGTACACCCTCTTAGTTATTCTCTCGCTTTTCATACGTTTCATATGGCCGAACCATCTCAAGTTGTTCCTTTTCACACTTTCCAGCACATCTACCTCCACACCACACCTCCTTCTTACTTCTTCATTAGTCTGTCTATCCCTCCATGTAACTTCTCACGCACTTCTTGAGTAATTCATTTCCACTGCTCTCACTCTTGATCTGAGTCTCTTCTCAAACGTCCATGCTTCGCTTCCGTAAGTCAGTGTTGGGATTACCACACTGTCATGCAAGGACTTCTTCACTTCCATACTGACCACCCTATTTCTTGTTACTGCTTTCAGCATTCCTACAACCCTCTTCCCCTGTTGTACCCTCTCCCGCACTTCTTCATCCATAGTCCCATCTTTACTCAACACACTGCCCAGAAACTTAAAAGAGTTGACGATCTCCATAGCCTGACCGTTCAGCTTCACCTCACACTCTGTGACTTCATCCCTTTCGATGACCATAACCTTGATCTTCCCCGCATTTACCTTCAAATTTCGTTTTTAGCACACTGTTCCAAACTCATTTACCAGACCTTGCAACTCCCATTCATTATCACTCATCAGAACTGTATCATCCGCAAACAGCAGTATAGGTAGCTTCCACTCATTTCCCTCCCTTATATTTCCCTCCCCTGTTATACATAAGTTTTTCAATAATTATATTTATGGCAGGTAATACAAAAATAGGACGATGGTTTTTGAGTAGTCTTTTATCACCAGCCTTATATATGGGTGTTACTTTAGCAATTTTGAGATTATCAGGGAATATTCCAATAGAAAAAGATTTGCAGAAATGTAAAATAACTCGGGAAATGACAGGAGCTACTTCCTTGATAATATTTATTGATATATCTTCATTGCCTAGTGAAGTATCTTTGAGCTGTTTGATTACATCTAGAAGTTCCTCGTGTGAGATAGGGGATGCAGTAAATTTTACTTCTGGTCTGTTATTAACCCCTACTGTACCGGAGGATACAGTAATAAAAGTCACCCCCAGTCCCAAGCAATGTGGCCAAAATGGCAAGATAGAACAACCTTCCACCTCAAGAGATGAAGGAATACTGGCTCTTCCAGCCTTCAGAGGGTTGGATATAAGCTGATAAGTGTTGCCTTATCGAGAGCAGTACTCAAACGGTCTTGGTACCAGACACAGCCTGATACAGGCAGTTACAAGGAAAGTACACTCACGCGTACTAAAAGTTGCTCAGGGTTGGGTCCTTCCTTCCTCTACTCCACCCTGGGCAGGTGGAAGGGGGAAGTCGGGTCCAAGTCTACCCTACCTCCCACCCCCAAACTATCCCCAACTCCCCCACCTTCCTTCTCTAGCTGGCAGTTAGTTACTCAGTTACTTGTTCGTCAAGGGGAATCCACGCAATGCGAGCTAAGCTCATTATTATCGCGCCTCCTTAACTGGGAATGTATTGCGTGAAATGCATGTTAAGTGTTTTATGTACTGTTGGAATGGCTGTGGATGTGTGTGTAGTCTGTATTTTAGCCAATTGGCGACATCGGAAACGAAGGCTTAGGGTGGATCTGTATGGTACCATTCTCACTATAGACGGTACCGTCTCGCCCGAAGGCTTAGGTAGCCATCAGCTTAGGTGAACCATATGATACCCATCTCGCCTTGTACCATTTTTGCCAACCCCAGATGGGACGTCACAACGTCGTCCACTTATTCCAGGTACCTATTTACAGCTAGGTGAACTGAGGCTAACACATGAAAGGAGACAAGCCCAATTTGTCTCCGCCCGGCCGGGGATTGAACCCCCGACCCCTCGTGTGTGAGACGAGAGCTCTACCTACTAGGCTACGGGCTGTGTATATAGTGATTAGCGACGATTGTTCACGTGTATTACACATTTTTGTTAAACCACCATTGCACATGCTTACAATGGCCAACATTTAACATTTATTAGGAATGTATAAATACAATATACTGTATAATTGTATTATCAAAATGTGCTTCTATACACAGCGTGGGTTACAAGAATCTTGGCTGTAGTTGTCTTCTCTCTCTCTCTCTCTCTCTCTCTCTCTCTCTCTCTCTCTCTCTCTCTCTCTCTCTCTCTCTCTCTCTCTCTCTCTCTCTCTCTCTCTCTCTCTCTCTCTCTCTCTCTCTCTCTCTCTCTCTCATTGCACTATTTTCTACAATCAAGACTTAATGTGATCTCAATATAATAATACCGTAAATAAATCCAATCTCGTACAGTATTCAGGGTATTATGTTCACCATTATTGTAATACACATCAACGTGCCCTCTACGATTTACTCCTAGGTTCTCAAATTTCTTATTCTGGCTTTTATATAAAAAAAGGATAGGGCTACAGGCAACGATAGGCTAGAATAGTGTTATAATTTGAATCCATTTCTCCCATTTATTCAATACCATACATACTATTAACGGTCTGCATTTAATTATATGTGGCCTATACACTTTTTTTTTTCAATCAAGTTAATTTAGAACTCTATAAAAAATAATATAAAAGTCGGTGTTAACTTTTAGTAAGGTTTGATACTCAATAGAGGCTTTGAGTAGCATGACTCGCCTTCTCACTTCCCCCTGATCCCAGCCTCTCACCTCTACAAACCCCTAAATAAGGAATACGATTAATTGACAGTTTTACCATAAACTCTCCTCTAAGTGTATCGAATGCAGGCAACATTCATCACACACGCTAATGAAGGGAAACATACCACATTCAGGCCCGTTAAATCTTGGTTATAGAAAGTGTGTGCTATGATAGTTACAAGGAATAGTTAGTATCTCAAAGACCTTCCGGTCCATTTCGGGGAAATATTCGAAGTGGAAGAAGAGACATTTTTCAGTGCACTACACTCCTTACAGAGTGTGCAAAATTATATCTACGGTCTTCTTGAACTGCTCAACTGAGGAAATGTTTATAACTTCTGAGGAAAGTTTGTTCCAGATTGAACAGATCTTAAATTGGAAACAGTTTTCACAAACACTAGTGCTGAACCATTTCAATTATAACTGCCAGCCATAGTTGCGTATTGTATTCATATTGAGGCTAAACATTTTGCTATGATACACATTATAAAACACATTACATATTTTAAAAACTTGACTGAACTGACCTTGTAGTCTGCGTGTTAAAGGTGAATTACGGAGGCAGAATAAATAAGATGAGTTACTCACATAAACCAAACTATATATGAATATAGTTATCCACAAATATACCAGACACTGATAGTTAGACATAATTCATAGATTTTGTTTTATAATAACAATACTCGAAAGCAAATGGGCAACTATTTTCCGCTACGATAATAGGCGCATCGTCTCATGGCGTCACCTGGTACCACAACAAACATGACACGAGCTAGAGATCTCACAGATTCTCCCTATCCCTAGTCCCTCTATTCACGATGATGAGCAAAATGTGAACAAATTATGAATATGAAGCGCTGGTTCCTGATGTATCATTTACACAGTATATTGTATTAATCCCCTTATGAGTCTGTGTTTACTAGGCTAGGGCATTCTCAGCTGACGAAAATAGATTCCACAACAGACCATACAAAATGTCTACGTCCTTCCTTCAACCATCACTAGGCTATAATTTAGAAATACTTTGGGATTTGAGAATTAGCCGTGGGTTTCTTGGTTGGATTTTCTCTGATAGGGATGTGGTTGACGCTGTATAAAACGGTTTGGTTGATTACATCAGGCAAGGTTTACCTTAATGATAAATACTAGACTAGGGCTACACACTTCGATCATTCTTACCTTGGTATGAGATGCTTACATAGCCTAGGCTAGACACTTCGTCATTCTTACCCTGGTATGAGATGCTTACATAGCCTAGGCTAGACACTTCGTCATTCTTACCCTGGTATGAGATGCTTACATTTAGACATTTCGAACCACAGTTAGGCCTACATTCTAAAACAGGGCCGGATCCAGGACTTTTGAAAAGGGGGGGAGGTGTTGAGAAGTGACTATGAGGGGTGTCGCCCCCACCCCCCGGCCGTCAACGAAACACCATAGACGTGACTCAAACATCAGATATTCATGTTATTTTTCTAGTTAGGCCTTGTAACTTTTCTTCGATATGCCAACTCAACCTTACACTACTCCATTAGTTTTTCAGAACGCCCCAGCCAGCAATCCCTCAACGATAAACGTAATGAAGCCATAGAACTCTTAAATTCTGATCTAAATACTATTTCCAATTGGGGCAGAGAAAACCTTGTTACCATTAATGCTTCCAAAACCTAATTTCTCCATCTATATACCCATCAGGATCTCCCAGCGGACTATCCCTTATTCTTCAACAATACAAAAATCACCCTTCATCTTCTCTCAATATTCTTGGTGTCTCTTTTTCTTCTGCTCTCATTTGGAAAGACCATATTACCAGTCTTCCTAAGGCAGCCTCCCAGAAGCTGGGTGTGCTCAACTGCCTTAAAGGGTTCTTTTCCCCTGCACAGCTTCTTGCTCTGTACAGGGGCATAGTGCGCCCTTGTATTAAGTATTGTTCACATGTGTGGGGAGGTTATTCTCACACCGCTCTCCTAGACAAAGTTGAAAGGAAGGCCTTTCGTATCATTAACTCCCGTCCACTCACCAACTCTCTGCAATCTCTCTCTCCTCCGCAATGTTGCATCTCTCTCGCTATTGTATCGCTACTATAATAATCAGTGTTCCTCAGAGCTATCCCAGTGCATCCCACCTCCTTTACGTAGGGCACGTGGTACCCGTCTTGCAACTCAATCCCACCCCTACTCTGTGCAACTCTCCAACCCAAGAGTGAAACGTTACTCTCAAACTTTCTTCTACTCAACAGCTGAGCTCTGGAACTCTCTCCCAGAATCAGTCTTTCCCTCTTCCTATGACTTAAATTGCTTCAAACTCCGTGTGTCCGGGCATTTTGGCTCGAACGTCCCTTGATTTTGGCCCTGTCACTCTTTCAACTATGGGGGAGGCACTCGCTATAGGCAGTTATGCCTTTTACCTCCCTCAATCCCATAGAAAAAAATAAATAAAAAATAATTATAAAGTTTGTAGCAGCACTACTTCAGAAACACTAGGCTATATCAATGATTCCATACAAAAGTTATTCATGAAGCTAGGCCTACTAAATATTTGTTTTTCATGTATGTAAATGGAGCCAGGACATCACCCCTAACACATACAAATAGACCTAATACCCAACTGTGAAAAATAGGGGAGGGGCGTATGCCCCCCACCTTAAACCGGCCCTGTAAAACTTGTAATTATCTTGGTGTAGTGACTTGACTAGGCCTAATTCAAACTACTGAACACAGCGGGTAAACCATTAGGAAGAGGTCACCACCTTTGGGAAGATAGGATAAAATTGGGTTAGGTATAGGAGAGGATAGTTAATATTAGATTAAACCAATGGATACTCTTAACTTACAACTTTAAAATATTATGGGTTAGCATAGCCTAATGGTATTCCAAACCTCCCAGGATAGCCTATATCCTGCAGATAATACTACTAATAGAACTGTGCCACTGGAAGAATTGTCAGTCGAAGTAAATATTAATTTTAATGTTCAACCAGAACTAGGCCTAGGCCTAGGCTATAGTCCTATACACATTATGAGCTACTATAGTATTACAGAATTTAATTAGGGTAAAATACATTACCCAATGGTAAAATTAGTTCTAGGTTATGTTATTATCTAGCCTACTAGGCTAAGCCTCACATCAACAACAACAATCCAGGATGCTTCTCAAAAATACGTCTGGTCTGACTTCAAGTAAAACTAAATTAATCAAAATATTCTTACTGTATTGCTTTGAGTGAACTTTGGCATAATTTACTGATGCCCTAGAAAGATTATTATACCATACAGTCACACATTTCGCCATTATTAATGAATAAATGTCACAGATTGTATCATCCCACCTTTAATTATATGGGTTTGTTTACCGTCTTCAAATTCTCCCGGTCTCAGTTTACGTCACGAGCCTGCATAGCCAATCAACACACACCTTCTCTCCCAGCTGTTTTCTGTCCGCAAGCTTCAACTAAGCGTCAGAAAACCAATTATTGCATATTTGTATTATTAGAAGGTATATTTATAGCACCGTATAACGTTCAGTAATGCAACATATCTTGACCATTACTAAATTGTAAAATAATAATTGCAGCACTGATTTACTTCCGTAATTCACCTTTAAGAGAGAGAGCGAGAGCGAGAGAGAAGACCACTACAGCCAAGATTCTTGTAACCCACGTCGTATATAGAGACTCATTTTGAGAATACAATTATACAGTACATTATATTAATACATTCCTAAATGTTAATGTTAGCCATTGTAAGCATGTGCAATGATGGTTTAACAATAATTTGTAATACATGAGAACAATCGTCGCTAATCACTAACTGCCAGCTAGAGAAGGAAGGTGGGGGAGTTGGGGATTGTTTTGGGGGTGGGAGGTGGGAGGTGGGTAGACTTCGACCCGACTCCCCCCTTCCACCTGCCCAGGGTTGAGAAGGGGAACAAAGGACCCACCCCTGAGCAACCTTTATTATGTATGAGTGTACATTACTGACGGCTCCCAGCCGTAGCTGGGACTGGGGAGTGACTTATCTACTGATGGCTCCCAGCTGTCGCTGGTATTGGATGGGTTAAGTATGATCGAAAATTTGTGTCGGCATTACCTATTTTTTTCTGCTAGGATTTTACCGGTGGTATCAAAATAGTCATTAAAATAATTTTCAATTTCATTGGGGTTCGTTATCACTTTGTTGTCTACAAGAAACTTATAACTGAGTTTTCTAGTTGTTTGCCTGTTTAAAATAGAACTGATCACACCCCACGTTCTCCGGCAATCTCCCGAGTATTGTTCAAGTTTATTTGTATAATAATTTGATTTTGCGCTTCTAATCGTTCGAGTGACCTCATTTCTTAGTCTACGAAAGGGCTCCCCATACTTAATTGGTCTTTTGGCAAATAAACTCTGTAGTTTGTTTTTATCTTTAATCATGACCTTAATATCTGCTGTAATATATGGCTTAGAAATATATTCTGATTTGATTTCTTTAATTATTTGTGGGAAATGTTTATCATAGCAAGCATTAAAGATATTTATAAAGTTGCAATACATTATGTTGGAGTCTTCGGAAGCCAAAACAAGGTCCCACGATACGTTTTCCATACATCTTTTAAACATAATTATACTCTCATTGCCCAAATTCCTATACTTAATTGTTTTGCGGTCAATTGTCTCAGTAGGGATAGAAGAAGAAAATATTGAAAATACTGGGAAATGATTGGAAATGTTAGTATATACAATTCCATTTTTAATATTTCGGAAGCAATGGTTTGACCATATATGGTCAATAATGGTAGCTGAGTTAGATGTCACTCTGGTAGGCTTGTTTATAAGAACATAAAAAAATGGGAGTCTGCAGAAAGCCGATTGGCCTAAGCAAGGCAGATCCCTGTCCCACACAACCCCAATTACAAAGCCCAATTATAGGCTCAACACTCTAATACCCTGAGGATCATCTTACCAAAACGGTTAGAGATTAACGCAGGATTACGGGGGTCTGCAGAGCGCTGATTGGCCCAACCCTGCTGATCCCCCTTCACACCCAACCCTTCTCGTCCATATGTTTATCCAATTTTATCTTAAAGCTCCCTATTGTTTTTAATCCCACTATAGCACTTGGTAGTCCATTCCACCCATCTACAACTCTGTTACCAAACCAATATTTGCCTATATCTTTTCTGAAAATAAATTTATCTAATTTGAAACCATTGGTACGAGTTCTTTCGCTATCACTGAGCTTTAGTACATTTGTCATGTCCCCTTTGTTAATCCCACTAACCCACTTGAACACCTCTATCATATCCCCTCTAACTCTGCGTCTCTCTAACGAATGTAAGCCTAATTTCTTCAACCTTTCTTTATACGGAAGATTTATAATATTATGGATCATTTTTGTCATTCTACGTTGTACTCTCTCCAATGAATCTATGTCCATTCTGTAATAAGGACACCAAAATTGAACAGCATAATCCATATGGGGTCTCACTAATGACCAGTAAAGTTTTAAGATAACATCAGCAGTTCTGTTACTCACACTCCTAGAGATGAACCCGAGAATCCTGTTTGCCTTGTTTCGAACGCTTATACACTGTTGTCTAGGCTTCAAATCATTGCTAACAAACACACCTAGATCTTTCTCACAATTCGAGTTTTCTAATTCCATATTAGCTAGTTTATATTTAACATTTGTATGCATCTTCCCTATCTTTAATACCTTGCATTTGTCAATGTTAAACTTCATCTGCCAATTTACTGACCATTCGTGTAAGGTATCTAGATCCCTTTGGAGGCACTCTATATCTCTATCTGAATCAATTGTTCTCCCCATTTTGGTATCGTCTGCAAATTTACTTATCCTACTAGTTATACCTAAATCAAGGTCATTTATGTATATAACAAACAACAGAGGACCTAATACAGATCCCTGGGGGACACCACTTTTGACTGCTCCCCATTCTGACTTCGTACCATTTATGCTGACTCTCTGCTTCCTACCAATTAGCCATGACCTAATCCATCCCAACAACGCCCCACCTATTCCATGCGCCTCAACCTTTCTCATCAATCTCTCATGGGGGACTCTGTCGTAAGCTTTACTGAAATCTAAATATATTATATCATATGATTTGTCATTATCTACTGCTTCATATACCTCTGAGAAAAAACTAAGCAAATTAGTAAGGCAAGAACGTCCCTGAGTGAATCCATGCTGAGAAGAATTTATTAAATTAAATGTATCTAAGTGGTTTCTAATTTTACTAGCAATAATTGACTCTAGTAGCTTTCCTATGATTGATGTAAGACTAATGGGACGGTAATTGGATGCTATTGATTTGTCACCTTTTTCTGAAGATCGGAACTATGTTTGCAAGCTTCCAAGCTTCTGGAACTATCCCTGTCTCCAATGACTTGTTAAATAAAAATGTTAATGGGTAACTTAACTTATCTCTACATTCTTTTAATACTCTAGCATATACCTCATCAGGACCAGGCGATTTATGAGGTTTCAGTCTGTCAATTTCCTTAAGCACATCATTTCTACTTATAGTAACCGTACTTAACCTATTTTCTATATTATCGCTATATACCTTACGGACTTCTGGAAACTGTGCCAAATTTTCATTAGTGAAAACGGAAAGAAATTGACTATTTAATGTACTGCACATTTCTAAATAATTTTCTGTCATTTCTCCTATCGAAGTTTTAAGGGGACCAATTACATCTCTAACCTTGGATTTATATAGTTGGTAAAAAGCTTTAGGATTATTTTTTGAGTCATTGGCAACCTTAATTTCATAATTTCTGTTTTCTTTCCTAATATCCTTTTTTACCTGTCTTGATAGATTCTGATAGTAAGCAAGCAGGTGACTTTCGCCTTTCGTAATTTTTCTATACATTCCTCTCTTTTGTCCTAGAAGATCTAATAGTCTATTATTCATCCATTTGGGTTGGTTCTGTGTTGATCTAAATTTTCTTTTGGGGATGTATTTATTTTGTGAATTGAATACTGACTCAATAAAATTATCGTATGTATCTACCAAGGTTGACGTCTCTTCCTGACTTAAGATGACAGGTGCCTGAGAAGGGGTACACTCATTTGGACACCTGGATCGACTTAATTTTTTGACCATAGGGTCAGCTAATAGGGCTCTTCTTAACCCACCATAATTGGCTTTTCTGAAGTCAGGTATTAATGTTGTATTCTCTCTGGTATTACCTTTCCATTGTATATTAAAATACACAGAATTGTGGTCACTATTTCCTAGGTGGTCCCCTATCTCTACATTATTTACCATATGTTCATTGTTACTGAAAACTAAATCGAGAATATTATTACCTCTAGTCGGCGTATCTATGAATTGAAATAAAAAACTATCTTGTACTACCTCTATAAACTCCTCAGAATCAGAGTCTCCTATTTGATGCTGCCAATCTATATTCGGAAAATTAAAATCCCCCATAAAGCACACATTGCTAAACCTTGATGCCATTTTAATTTCCTCCCATAATGACGTTCCGTCATTTCTACTCATATTTGGCGGTCTATCCATAACTCCAATAACTATGGTCTCACTACCTTCGTTAACTTCTACCCGAACACTTTCATTATCGTTATTTAGTCTAATACCTGATTTAATACAGCTTTTTAATGTACTCCTGACAAACCCTGCTATACCGCCACCCCTCTTACTTGTTCGGTCATATTTAAACAAACTATATCCTGGTATATCAAATTCTGCTAAAAAAATGCCTGGTTTCTGTATTAATCCACGTTTCAGTTAGCGCTATTATGTCTATATTTTCTTTGCTAACAAGGGCTCTAAGTTCGTTCATTTTGTTACATAGACTCCTACAGTTTGTGTAATATACTCTCAATACAGTTTATGGTGTTAAGCATTAATTTAGAAAAACACGTGGCAATTAAATCAGCAACTGGAACTTCAGTAATTTTTTAATAGATCTAAGTTAAAATCACCCAGAATGTAACACGTTTTCTTCTCTTAATTAATTACAGACATAATATAATTGCATTTGGTAAAAAATAAATTAGTGTTTGTATGTGGCCTTCTGTATACAATACCAACAATTATGTTTTCAGCTTTCTTGTTGTTTATTTCAATAAACAATGTTTCTAAGCATTCGTTTGGTATGGTTCATAGGCTACAGTAGATCTGGACTTGACACGAAATTGGAACTTTGCAGTAAGGGACCCAAAATTGGAGGACGAACACCCAAGTTCAAACCTCGAAACCGCGAAAATATCACATTTTTGCGGTTTTGAGGTTCGAACTTGGGGGTTCGTTCTCCGACTTTGGGTCCCTTACTGCAAAGTTTAATTTTCGTGTCCAGTCCAGATCTACTGTATTCTATGTATGGTTAAATCTTTTCGCTCAAAAGTTATGTAGCTATTTCGTACGTAAATTGCAACACCACTAACCAATTTGTTTGTGAATAAGGAGTACTTGGGGATGTTATAAAGCGCTTCAATGTCACTAGTAAGATTGCTTTCACACAAAAAAAAAATAAAATAAAAAAATCAAAGAGTTGATCCATAGGGGTTAAACATTGATCTAAAAATTCGTCAAAATGTGAGGGAAGACTACATATATTATGACATATGATAGAACAATTGTCTGGTAAATCACGGAGGTTATTACCATCAGAATTTGGAGAATAATAATTACAGTTAGGGTTTGCATAGTTAAGTGAGTTAAGCAAAAAGTTATCAGGATCTGTATCGGCCACATATCTGTCGTTATTGTAGGTGAATTAATTGAAACGCACTTCATTGAGAAAATCTAAAGGAATGCAAACGCCATCAGTAGTATGACTAAGTTAATTTAAATACAGTAAAAATTCCCTTTCATCTATCTATCTATTGCCTGACGCCGTGATCCCCGAAGGGGTGGCCACGAACGAACCTCCCCCATGCACCTCTGTCCCCAGTCAGTCGACGCCCCTCCCCCCAACCAGCACCGCCTTCGTTCATGTACTTCCTCACTCCATCCTTCCACCTCTCATTCGGTCTACCTCTCTTTCATGTAAGTGATTAAAAGGCAAGTTTTCTAAGTCATACATTGGAAAATGAGTATGCTAAAATAGACAGTAAATACAAAATTGAGGGCGGTTGGAACTGATTATTTGGCCACAACAGTGATGTCTGGTGGTAGTGTGCATAATTCAAGTATTTATTTATTTGGGGGGAATTCATTAGTATATTACTGTATTCAGATATTCTAGGAGTGTTTTTTCTGGAGTCTATAAATAGTGTTGAAACTCATGAGTCCAATAATGTTGGATCACTTTCTTCTAAAAAATGATCAGTCTCTTACAAGCACTACCCCATCAACACCTCTCAAAGAGTGCTTCCATACCATCAATAATTTCTAAACTTGCTTGCCTGCCTCCCATGTAACCACAACCAACACATCTAGAATATCTAGAGCGAAGTTCCTATATATTTATTGTGGGAATTACTTTGCGATTCAACACAGGTGAGTTCAACCAATTGACAACCACCATTTTGTCTAGGCTATGCTCAACCTCTTCACAACATATATATTTATTCTGTAATTCCCTATTTGTAAAATCTTCGCCCTCCAAGGATTCCAGACAGGGGTAATGAATTTCTGGAGAGTAAGCGGAATATCCAACACTACTAATATGTGTTTTGACCATTAGCATATGGCAAACATTTTTAGGTGAACATTTTCAGGAAATCTAAGTGTTTGAGCATTATTTGTTTCGGTTTACCAGCCTAACCTAAATAATGTGTAATGTTATTTTGCAAATAATATTCCATAGGGGATCGGTGTGGTGGAGTGGTCTTGCCACTAGACTGTTAATCCAATGGACCCGGGTTCAAATCCCGCTATGTCAGCGGGAAGATATTATTGGGATGGAATTTGTGCTGTACCTAGTATCAGTGCATTACCAGAAAGCCCACCGAACAACAAATAGATACCCTCATTGTTCCCTGATTAAATAGCACTGTATGAATATTTCCATATTCAAAATATGCTACAGGGGGACAATGTCTAGTGAGTTCATTGCTTAATAGGTGGCGTTTTGAGAGTGAGAGTCTGAGTCTAGGAGATGAGACAGTGAAGCACTGGAGCGAGGTAGCTTCAGAGATGGGGCTGTTTCGAACCGTGAGTGAGCAACTAAGCCCCATGCATCCTGCGAAGGCAAGATGGCAGCAGAGAAAAAAGTGCTTCACCCCCTAGACTGGAACGAGACCTCATGGCCTTCACCGTTCAATGTATAACGGTTGAATGTACAGGCTCTCGGCCTATGCTCGAGAGGGAGTAGTTGGAATATAGAAAACAAAAATTATATGTATATAGTTGAATCTGGTGGAAACTTTTTTACTACTTGGGAAATACCATCTCTATCAGTGGTGGGGCCGAAGCTGCCACTATCGTCTATCGCCAAAGTTATATGCGGGCGGAAAGTTCAGACAATTGCTACCAATTTTAACTATAAAAGCACTCCCATGCTCCTTGAATGGAAAGGTGTACACTTCTTGTATCAGAAGCACATTGACTTATGCTTTAGAAACATGGCCAGTCTAACCAGATCATATCAACATAATTGAATATACCAAATGGGAATGGTGGGATGGATGTGTGGGGTCAAATTGCAAGATAGGATATCTAGTGAAGAGCTGACGAGGCAGTTTGGTATCAAGAGTATCAGTGATGAGATACATACAAGCAGGCTTGGATGGTTTGGGCAATTGGAGAGGATGAATTAACTAAACTGGGTGAAAAGATGCATTTTCGTGAACGTGGAGAGAGCTGTACAGAGGAGTAGACCTAAAGAGTCGTCACATCCGACTATGCACTCTGAGGCAACTCTAAACAGGGCTTCCTGGAATGCTGCCAATAGGACATGAAACTTAAACTACACCTCTTGTGGAGCACTCGGTCTGCGCATATACATTTATATATATAATTTGACTGAATCACAACAAAAACATTCATAAACCCTAGAGTGAGATGAAAAATAGCAAGTATACAAATTGGCGCCGTCTATTGTATCGTATTGACAACATAATTACAGAAAAGACATGTTAGTCCCATATGTTTTTATTAGTTTTGCTGAGGGTTAAAACGCATTTTACTATGTGTTTAGAGCATATAGATTCCATACTTGTCTTCAAATATTTACAACATACTTCATGACATTAAAATCAAGTTGACTGAACTAACAAATCATAGTTGGTGAGATTATAAATATTTAAATTTCCACCTTAATAATTGAACTTTGATTTTGACCTATTACCTTGGTATTTAAGCCAAAAAGTGCATAAATGGGCTAGGATTTATTTGTTATTTTTTTCTATATGAGTGAGGGAGACAAAAGTCAGAACTGCCTGAACTGTCAGAACTCTCCCATAAATGAAAGAGTGGCAGGGCCAAAATTAAGGGACGTTCGAGCCAAAATGCCTGGACAGACGAAGTTTGAAGCAATTTAAGTCATAGGAGGAGGGAAAGGCTGATTCTGGGAGAGAGTTCCAGAGCTCAGCTGTTGAATAGAAGAAAGACAGAGTAACGTTGCACTCTTGGGTTGGAGAGTTGCACAGAGTAGGGATGGGATTGCGTTGCAAGACGGGTACCACGTACCCTACGTAGAGGAGGTGGTATACACTGGGAGAGCTCTGAGGAGCACTGATTATTGTAGTAGCGATAGAATAGCGAGAGATATGCAAAATTGCGGCGAAGAGAGAGAGTTTGCAAAGAGTTGGTGAGTGGGCGGGAATTAATGATACGAAAGGCTTTCCTTTCTACTTTGTCTAGAAGTGCGGTGTGAGATGATCCTCCCCACACATGTGAACAATACTCAATACAAGGACGAAGTGTGCCCCTGTACAGAGCAAGAAGCTGTGCGGGGGTAAAGAACCCCTTGAGGCAGTTGAGCACACGCAGCTTCTGGGAGGCTGCCTTAGCAAGACTGGTAATATGGTCCTTCCAAGTGAGAGCAGAAGAAATAGAGACACCAAGAATATTGGGAGAAGATGAAGGATTTATTTTTGTATTGTTGAAGAATAAGGGATAGTCCTCTGGAAGTTCCAGACGGATAGATAGATGGAGAAATTGAGTTTTGGAAGCATTAGAGGTAACAAGGTTTTCTCTGCCCCAATTGGAAATAGTAGTTAGATCAGAAGATAAGTGTTCTATGGCTTCATTACATTTGTCTATGAGGTATTGCTGGCTGGGGCGTTCTGGAAAACTGATTGAGTATAGTGCAAGGTAGAGTCGTCTGCGTATGAATGGATGGGAATGGAGGTACAGTTGAGAAGATCATCTATGAAAATTAGAAAGAGAATAAGAGATAGGACAGAGTCCTGAGTAACACCAGAGTTGATAGGATGAGGAAGTGAGCAATGGCCGTCCACAACCGCAGCTATGGAACGGCCGGAAAGGAAATTAGAGACAAAGGCACAGATGGAGGGATAGAAACCGAAGGATGGTAGTTTAGAAATTAAAGATTTGTGCCAGACTGTATCGAAGGCCTACGATATGTCTAGTGCAATAGAAAAAGTCTCACAGAAGTCCCGAAAGGAGGATGACCAAGATTTAGTAAGATATGCAAGAAGATCCCCAGTAGAGCGACCATGAAGGAAGCCATACTGGCGATCTGAGAGCAGATTATTCTTAAGAAATTTGGAAGCAAGAATAGTTTCAAAAACTTTAGAGATACAAGAGATGAGAGCAATTGGACGATAATTGAAGGGTTGAGAGCAGTCACCCTTCTTTGGGACAGGTTGAATGAGAGCAAACTTCCAGCATGAAGGGAAGAAATTAGAGGAGAGACAGAGACAAAAGAGTTTGCCTAGGCTGGGAGTCAGCATGGAAGCACAGTTTTTTAGTACAACAGGAAGAACACCGTCCGGACCGTACACCTTCTTAGTATTAAGCCTAGAGAGGGTAGAAAGTACATCTTTAGAAGAGATTAGAATATTAGGCATAAGTAGGAGAGAGGGGGGTGGAGAAGGAGGAATAGCACCGGAATCATCCAAGGTGGAGTTTCTAGCAAAAGTTTGAACAAAGAGTTCTGCTTTGTCAGAGGAAGAAGTGATGGTTGTGCCACCAAAGTGGACAAGGGGAGGGAAAGGCGAGGAATACAAATTGTTAAAGAGGTTTTTGGCTAGATGCCAGAAAGCTTGGGAATAGCTAGAGTTAGATAGTCCAGTGCATTTATTAATGATGAAAGAGTGCTTGGCAAGTCGAAGAACAGATTTGGCTTGATTTCGGGCAGAAACATAGGAAGAATGAGATTTTTTAGTTTTATGCCGTCGGTACTGTTTCCTCCTTTTGCGGACAGCAGTAGAACAAGTGTGAGTAAACCAAGAATTTTTTGCATCAGACTGAGAGAAAGAAAATGGAATGTACGCTTCTATGCCCAAAACGATTACCTCTCCGAGGGTCCTCGGCCACGGAAGAAGTCATTCCATGGGAAATCAAAGTAGAATTGCCGAAGAGCCTCCCAGTCGGCACCGCCAAGGTGCCATAAGTGCCACCGGCTGGGAGGACCGGGTGGCCATACTGGAGAGATAGGACAGGTAGCGGAGATAAGTTTATGGTTGAAAGAGTCCAAAGGAGAGAAAAAATTGTCAGTATAAGAAGAAGGGTTAGAAGTAAAAAATAAGTCAAGAATTTGGGCCGATCTCCGAAGCGATCCAGGATACCGGTGGGTTTCTGTACCAGCTGCTCTAGGTCATTTAGGATGGAAAAGACGAAGGCTTGTTCACCAGGTTGGTCAGTAATAAGAGAGGAGAGCCATTGTCGGTGGTGAACGTTGAAATCTCCTAAGATGGAGATAGCCACTTCTGGTGTGATTTAATGGTAAGAAAGGAAACTTTTGCAAAACGTAATGCAAAGTACCTCAACGTGTTGGTAGCACACCAACACATTCCTCTGTGAAGGTTATTTGTGCAAAAATAATGTGGATATGTTTTGGGCATGTTCGGGAAATGCAGGGTTGGTGAGAGTAGCTATCCGCGCAGCCTTGTTTTGGTCTGATACGCACACAAGGGAAAAGGAGGAGGGAGGAGAGGAATTATGTAATATCCCTGTATCTCCCTTATAAAGTAGGCCTAATATTATTTCACCACAAGGAATAAGTGAAGAATTAGGACGCATATTTAGGTGTAGGAAATAAATAAAGCACTTACATGTATGAATTCAGATATATACGAGTCTGGAATAAGAGAGGTAAAAATCATCCACCCTCCCTCCCCCAGTTTATTGATCGCCGCTGCATGTAACCTTACGCTCACTATTGAGCCTGCCACAGTGATATCCCGCCACGTATGGTATTCATATGGTATACGATATATCTGGGGGTGAGGGAGATCTCTGCCACTGCCTATACAATAATAAAGGTGTGTGAGGTGTAAGTGTATTATAATGTGTGGTGTCGATAGTTGCCATTTTGGCATAATCCTGGTCCAATTTACAGCTGCCTAAGCCCGTTGGAGCGGTCTTTGTACACGTTTCAAAATCTTGGTTCCATAAGGCTTATCGTGCTTCTCGGGTTAAGTAGGAGCATATTAATCCATTAGATAATTGTACATTATGAACAAATTAAATATATCATTTTTACATGTTGAAAATTGAAGGGTTAGTTTAAGATAAATTATATGAATAGTTAACTCATGGACTTCAAATTAATGGACAAACAAAAAAAGTCAATTGAGGGAGGTGGGAGGGGGGGGGGGGAGGGGGAGGGGGGTGAGCGGAGGATGTGGTATAGGGAGAGACTGCTACTTTCTATATGTCAACCAACTTTGAGATATATCCTGGCACTGGCACAATATTTGAAGGGTTCTTTTTTTACATGTTTAAATACTGTACCTTCTGGAAGGCCTATCACAATTCCTGGGTTAAACTTGATCTTTGATGTTTTTATCTTGACTTTAAATGATTTTTTCCTAAACTAATTTAATTGCCCATTCCATATAACAAGCAACAGCCATAGAACAGTTGGTAACATTAGAATCAACAGAAAAGAAGTATAATAATTATTGGACTTAATATATGATTTGGGCTTGTTGTTGTTGTTGTTCCCTAAGCTGCCTGGCCGAACAGCCCCGAGTCCCTGAGGAAGGCCATGGCCACGATCGGGCTTTCCCACAGAGCTCTCATTGAGTGTAGGTTGTGTTGTTGGCGTAAGTGGTTGTGTGAAATGCAGTCTTCGATGATGTGTTTAATGGTATGGGGTGCTGTGTTACATCCCGGGCAGGCGTCGACAACGGAGTCATCCAGTCTCTTCTGATAGCTCAGGAGAGCTGGATGGTGTCCGCATCTCAGCCTGGCCAGGTGGACTCTGTCCTCGCGAGGAAGGGAGGATTCGGAAGGATGGATTTCGGGAGGTCGTGCATGCAGCTGCGTGTTGTCTGTGAGTGAATGGATGGATCGGTGAGAGATATGAGTATGGATGTGCTTCTGGAAGTTGGTTCGGGGTGGGCAGGGAGGGAGAGAGGACAATAATTGTGTGTGATACCGTGTGCTGGGTGTTGTTTTGATATTTCTTGGTGTCTGTGGGTGTGTTGCCATGTAGTTTAGTGGGTGGTCTTGGTTCGTGGAGGCTGCTGCCAGGAATTGAGTGCCTCTCATGTCCAGATGGTCTTTGACTTTGAGGATTTTGGTTTCTTGATGTAGGTGATCTGTGGGTGCAGTAGCTGTGCAGCCTGTAATGATCTTCAGGGCTTTGTTTTGAATAGTCTGTAAGGTCTTATGATGTGTTCCAGCTAGGTTAGAAGCCCAGGCTGGGCTTGTGTATTCCATCACTGATCTTATGTATTGTTTATATACTGTGGTGGTAGTTTCTTTGTTGTGTCCAAATTTTGTGTGAGCAAGTGACCTGAGGGCGTTAAGTCTGGGTGTCAGTTTCTTTTTAATGTTTGTGGTGTGCTGTTTGAATGTCATATGAGTATCATATGTTACTCCTAGGATTTTGGGTGTGTGTGTATGTGTTAGGGGTGTGTTGTTTATGGTGAGTTGAGGGATGTATTCGTGTTCTCCTGTCCAACTTGTGAGCAGGGTTGCGGTGGATTTGGCTGGGGCTAGATTAAGTCTGTTTGTAGTGCACCAGCCATGTAGTGTGTTGAGATAGGGTTGAAGGAGATCTGTTGCTCTTTTTGGGTCATGGTGTGTGCATGTGAGTGTTATGTCATCTGCATAGGAGGCTAAGTTTATTTGGGGCGTATTGGGTGTAGTTATATCGTGCATGTACAGATTGAAGAGTGCGGGCGATAGGACGGATCTTTGTGGGACTCCGTTTGGAAAGTTTCTGATTTTAGATGACTGACCGGCAAAAGATATGTGTGCACATCTGCCTGCTAGGAAGTTGGCCAGCCACCTTTTTGTGTTGTTGTGCATGTTTGTGTTGTAGATTTTGTTTGTTAGGTTGTGGCGGGGGATGGCATCGAAGGCTTTACTAAAGTCGAGTGCGGCTAATAGTGATCTGTGTGGTGGACTAGCTGAGTTGATGCTGTCGAAAGCTCTTTGTGTAAGATCTGTGAGAAGAGTGTTTGTGGAGTGCAGTGGCCTAAAGCCATGTTGTGTTGAAGCTAGGGGTAGGTCAGGTGTAATTAGTTGTAATACTAGGCGTTCCATGACTTTGGAGGGGGAGCAAAGGAGTGTGATGGGGCGATGCGAGGAGGGTAGCGTGGGGTCTTTGTTGGGTTTGGGGAATGTGATGATGATACCATGCTTCCAAATGTCTGGTATTGTGTTGTGTGAATAGCTGTAGTTTGATATGTTAGTGAGTGCTTGTATGCCTTGTGGTCCCAGGTGTCTGAGGTGTATGTTGCTTATGTTGTCTAGGCCACAGGGGGGTGAGTGCTTGAGATTGTTGATGATATGCTTTGTCTGGTGATTGGTGAAGGGTGTATAGTCAGGGTCTGTGGGGAATTGTCTCTTACGTCGGATGACACGTCGGTCGTCTTTGTGAGGTTTTAGGTGGCTGACATGTGAGAAGTGATTGATGAGAGTGTTTGCTTGTTGTTTACATGAAGGAGTAGAGTCTGTTGTTGTGATTGCAGCATGTGATTGTGTTGTGTTGCTGTTGGAAAGTGTGATGCTGTTTAGTGTTTTGTAGATTTTTTGGGGGTTTGTTTTGTGATCAAGTGTTTGTAGGAAGTTATTCCAATTTAGTTTTTGTTGTTCTTGTATTTTGTTGTTAGTTTGGGTGTTGAGTGCTTGAATTTGTTGTGTGATGTCTTGTGTGTGGGGTGCTTGGGAGTGTTTCAGTATGTCGCGTTGTCTGATGAGGTTTTGAATTTCTGGTGTGAAGTTGGGGTTGTGTCTTTTTCTGTTACCTCTTGGAATGTGTTTCTTGTCAGCGTTTTGGATAGTTTTATTGAGTATGTGTACATCATTGTTGATGTTAGTGATGGGTGTACTGTTTAGAGTTGTGAAGTGTTGTTCTGTCTCATTTGTGAATGCTTCCCAGTTAGCTCTTTTATAATTGGTGTATGTGTGTGTGTGGCTAGCTGGGGTGAGTCTGGTTTTGGTGGTGATAATGATCGGGAGGTGGTCAGAGCCTAAGGTTCTGACCACCCTCCAGGATGTTGTGGGGGCGAGTTCTGGGGAGCAAAAGGTGATGTCTGGAGATGATGGGTTATAGAGGGCTTGGTGAGGAATATGGGTATGTTGATGGATGTCGTTAAGGATGATGAGGTTATCGGTTTGGTTTTGTAGTACCAGCCCTCTGTCTGTGTCGGGGTTGTCGACAAACCAGGCCGACGTCTTGGCGTTGAAGTCACCACCCAGGATGATGTGTGGGGTGTGTGGGGTGTTTGTGATGTGTTGTAAGTGTGGTCTGTATTCATTTGGTACTGTAGGGGATGGGGGTGGGATGTATGTGTTTATGATGGTTATGTTGGAGTTGTTGCCAGTGCGTATTTTAATTGACTGTATATCTGTTGTGTTATCATTTGGGGGGAGGAGGGATTTGGTTTGTACACTGGTTACTATGTATATTTCTTTGTGTACCAGGGTGATGAGTCCACCGCCCCCGCCGACAGCCCGGTCTTGTCTGATGGTGGTGAAATGATGAAATGTGGGTGTTTTTTGTGTTGTGCGGAGTTTTGTTTCTTGTAAGATGGCAATGTGTATGTTGTGTTGTTTGATGAAGTGTGAGAGTTCGTGTTTCTTTGTGTTGATGCCATCTATGTTCATTTGAAGAATGTTAATGTTATGTGCACGATGTATGGTGGGTGCTGCTGCACGAGGATGGGGTGGGGGTGGGGGTGAGGGGGGGGTGGGGGTGAGGGAGGGGCTGCGGGTGGGGATGGATGGGGTGGGGGTGGGGATTGGGGAGCAGGAGATGGGGGTTGGAATGGATTAGCATGGGGTGTGGTGTGTTGAGTTGAGGATGTGGATGGTATGGGAAGGTTAGGTGGGTTAGGGAGGAGAGGTGGACGGGCTTTAGGGGGGGAGAGTGGATGATATGGGAAGGTTAGGTGGGTTGGGGAGGAGAGGTGGACGGGTTTTAGGTGAGGGATTTGACTGGGAGAGGGAGGGGCATGAGGAACAGGTCCAGGTGTTAGTGTAGTGTTTCTTGGAGGCAAGTATTGTGCAGGTGAAGTTGATCCAGTTCCCGCATGAATTGCAGAGAACTGAACCCTTAGTATGGTGACTCGAAGTGATGGGTTTTGAGTAAGTTGGACATATGTATGTGTACGTGGGTCCTGGGTTGCTCTCAATGTCTCCGGCTAGAAGAAGTCTTCGAGAAATGACAGCCGGAGAGTAATTTCTCGGTATAGGAAAAACTGTGTGATGTGTGTGTGTGGTGTGAGAGGTGTGGAAATTCCCGGCGCGACCGAAGCCGCTCCAAGGACCCGTGCCCCCGGGGAGGGGGCAGGGGATGGTTGTGACGGTTTGGCTCCCGAAACTGTTCCCCGCGGCCGGCATCCGGTTTTCCTCCACTGGTCGTTGATTTTGTCTTCGGCCGTGGAGGGTCGGCAGCCATCCGCGGTTGGCAGCCTCGGGAGGTGGCCCCACGGCGTAGACGCCGCCACATCAGGGCTTGTAATATTATATTAATGTTCTAGGCATTTTTGGTTGGCATTTTAGTTATATGATTGAGGTTTGACTGCAAGCGTTTATCATTAATAATTGTGTATAATTCATGGGATAAAAAAGTAATGTTTATATAAACATGTATAATTCATGGGATAAAAAAGTTATGTTTATATAAACATGTATAATTCATGGGATAAAAAAGTTATGTTTATATAAACATGTATAATTCATGGGATAAAAAAGTAATGTTTATATAAACATGTATAATTCATGGGATAAAAAAGTTATGTTTATATAAACATCAATGTTATTATATCCTACATCCAGTAATTCCAGATGGACAATAATCTTTAATTATATATTATGGCAGCGAATTTCTCAATTTTTGTTGAAGTGTGATTTTGACTATATTAATTCTCTATATAATATTCTAGGTTAACAAATAAATAATTAATCATAGTAGGTATTGTTTCGTTTAATATTCTAATTATTAGAAGAATATTATGACAAAAACCCATAAAACAGTAATATATGACCCAATTACCCAAGGAATATTTAGAAAATAACACACACATAGGGAGGGATTTGAAGCTCAGGAAAAATGAAATGATAGGAACGCTTAACGAGTGAATATGGGTGAAAATCAAAACAACCAATTTACCTTTAAATGTACATAAATACGGAAACCTGAGTCAAGTTTTGTACCTACGAAATGTAAAAACAAACATAAAATACGATGAATGATGAATGTGGGTCGATCCGAACTCAATCGTCACTAATTTGTCAGTGTAAATACATGATCACCATTAACCCTTAAAAAGCGGCTCACCACATAAGTCGAGTTAAATAAAGCTGGACTATGTGGCGGCGCTCGACATAACTCGAGTGGCAATTTAAGCACATAATGTTGCTGAGAGAGAGAGAGACAAGTGGTGGCAGGAGAGTAGCGAGCGTATGACTGCTCCAGACCACCGCGGCGAACCTACTGACACGAATCTCACCTCCCTCCTACCTCTCTCACTCGCTATATACGGAATTGTATCGGGAAAGTGGCTAATTACCTGCTTTTTGCACTCGCGTTGCACGGTTATTGCAAGAAAACTAGCCATCATAAAAGGATCGTTATGGTGTCATTCGAAAGCTCTGTTTATGCCCTTTCAGGGATAGATACTTGTTTTACGTTCTGGGTCTTATTTAGGCATGAAAATGATCACGTAAACAGCCCTATTTTGGCTAAAAACACCCCGCTGGGCGGTACATATAAATAAACCGCATAGGCCGCTCGTAAAGGGTTAAGCGGGTATCACACGAGTGCTTGTATAGTCAATGTTCGATGGTCAACATTTTTTATGGATTTTTTTTTGGAATATTTTGTACTGGTACCGGAAACTAAACTGAATGTAGCTTAATTTAGGAATAACAATTATATAAAAAGTCTACCTCATTATCTGCCAGAGGAGTGTTGAGGATAAATGTTGAGGGAAAAAGTGCTTGTGTGATTCAGGCTTTAGATAAACCCACAACTACCCAAACATAGCGTAAGCCAATTGAATGACCAGCTAGACCCAAAAGTAAGCAATAACCCACGAAATGGAGGCAAACATTAGCTGAAGTGTTTGTATGTTTCAAGTTAATAAAACCTCAAAATGAAGAAAAAAATACATGGGTTGAGCAAATCAGCCAGTAGGGCCCCTAATTAGAATTGCCGTGGGATACGGAATGAGTTGTGCCACATCACTCCCACATGGTTAATTGTAATCACCATTTATGAAGACAGGGGGGTGCCTAATTAGAACTTTACCCCACAATTACCCTGATCTTTATAGCACGCCCACTATCTTATGAACACATAGATTGCATTACCAAAAGCGAGTTATGATAAACAAGAATCCATCACACGTGTGAGTTGGTACTGTACAAGTAAACCGGCCAGTTAGACAGACCAGGCGCCTCTAACACCAAGCATTGTGCTCATATTGGTAGGTGATATACTAGTGCCATGAATGTACAGTCATGATCCGTAAATTCTTTACCTCCTTTGGCTCAAGGTGATCTGAAGCCAGGATTAAAGAAGCGTCAGGCGAGCGGACACGGCCACTTCATACGACACTCACTCACTGAACTGAAGGGCGGGTGCCCAACCCCGAAAGGGGTTGAAATAGGGGAGCTATCCCCCCGCCAAAGGTGGCTTTCTAGGGCCTTTCCTAGCTGATGCTGAGAGGATTGGGTTCTAGTCATGTGGTGATGGGCTGGTCTATCAGAGTGAGAACTGAGCGATCTCTGCCATACCCATAGCTTACTCTGACTGTTCCTTTTACTTATATATTTCTAGATCTCAAGTGACGGCGTCTCTTGCGTGGATTGACCTCCTAATCTACCAAGATTGGAAGCCAAAGCGTCACATCTTTCCTTTGCCCCTCAACTTTCTCTTCATAATTGCTGAGGGACACAGGGCCCTAGGTGGGGCTTTGGTTTCCCGGGCGTTTCCGCACCCTCCTCGCCTCCCCGCCATGGAGTGGCTTCGGTCACCCAGGCTTTATTGTGGTCGGCAGGGAGGGTTCTGTGGGGGTGCTCAGTTACAGCCTTGGCCTTGCTCGGGGCCTTGGGGCTGTTCGGCCAGGCAGCTTGGGGAAAAACAACAACAACAACAACCACAACTTATAAGCACAGTTATGAAGCAATATTGAAGCCATTGCTATGTTATGATGTACTTATTTAATTGCCAGTGTTATAAATGTATTCAAGGATACCTCAAAAACACAGACTATGTATTGTTACTATTGTATTAAGTATTGCAAGTATATTATCAGTACTATTCCAGGTATTTATCTTGTTAGCAGTGTTTTTAAATTAGCTTGATGGTTCATGAGTATTGTGAACACTCAAGATAAACTATTTCGCACCGGGAACTAGTTCACAATATTGTACTGTACTGTTTGTATGGAAAACCGATACTGTATGCATTCAGAACGTGTATGAAGTGGTAAGAATACCTTTCTTAATTTATTGCATTTAATGACAATATTATCAAATTCAATGACGGAGATTATGTGGTTGGAGGCAATAACGATGTATGTGTTCATATGTGTGAAGCATTGCTTTCCATCATCATGAACCATTGTCTCACTCCTTAACCCATGGACTGCTATGGTCCTCTCAGAAGCCACGGTATTTAAACATGTGTATAAATAACCCTTCAAAAACCATGCTAGTGCTGGGAATTGTCTGAAATTTGGGTGACACATAGAAAGTAGTGGCATCTTTCCATACCAAATCCTTCAATCCTTCCCCCCTTTATACTCTTCCCCCCCCCCCCCCCTCCCTCCCTCAACTTGGCCTTTTATTTTGCACATGTTCTAGCAGTTAATGGTTTAACTAACCGTGTTCGCTCACCTGTTTCCTCAATCCTGGTTTCCACTTCTCTCGAGTCAAGGGGGTAAAGAAATTAGGGATCGTGACTGTACATTGAGTTTTACGGGCAGGAGTACCGGAAAATGCGTTCATGGAGGTGCTAAATCTGCACAAACAATTCTATACTATTACTAAGTAATGTGTGAGAAAGAGAGAGTGTAGGTAGTAATAACCCACAAAAGTCTGGTGCAGTAAATATTTTTTTACATCTCTTTCTTTCACCTTACTCTATCTCTTTAAAGAAATGGTTAAATAATACCGTTTGTGTACTGTATATAGACATCAAGATCTCGTCCCCAGCTGTTCTGTGGCCTTCACAGTGACGAAACGGAATGAGTAGATTGTGTGTGAGACTCCGGAGCCGAGCTAGCGGTGTTCAGACAGCTTACCTGCGTTGTATTTTTACTTTGTGTATATATTTATTATTACATACTGTTTATATGTATTGTTCCAATAACACAGGTGGGCAGTGATTGGACGAGGGCAAATTAATTGCACACATGTGTAATTGTGTATCCACTCTAATGATTTGTGGGAGACTGAGTGTAAGTGAGCTGTTTTAGTATCCTACACAACTGCTATGGGGGGGGGGGGGGAATGCAAAGCATCTGGGGACATTGCCCGGGACGCGCTGGAGACGTTACGTGACGTTTAAGGGAACAAGTTACCTTAATTTGTTGTGCTAAAAGGCATATCATACCGATATTAATAATGATATGGTCTATATTTTGTGTTAATTCTATTGTAAATTTAACAAGTATATTCAGATTATATAGTAAAGTGACAAACATATAAACATCTACAGGAAAAACCTAAACTATGTAGGCTTAGTAGAGGCTTACTGACTATAATGGTAATATAAATGCTGAAATTAAGTATTTCACCCAGCAGTTCAACCTGACTTCAACTCGGAGAGTGAGGCAAATCACTTAAAACTGATCACTGCGGCTGGTCATAGATACTTGCGTATGCCTACAAGGAGTGCTTATGGATAATTTCTATCATTATATATCTTCCAATTGTGCTAACCATTTAACTGGGCGAGATTAAACGGTACCCAGTGAAAAAATCAAGTCTCTTTCTCCCCATGAACGTCTAACTCACGTTCGTACGAACCCAGTGAGCTTGAACAAAATGGAGAGAAGTGGGGTGGTTTCTGTGTTTTATCAAGACCACCTCTACACAAGGCCTGTTTGATGGGAGAGGTGGGGGGGGGGGGGCTCTACGTCATAGTAGTAGAAGCTGGTGGGAGGCGGCGCCAAGGTGACATCTGGCAAAGGAAGTGATTAGCGACCTCATTACTGGAGAAACCTTGGAAGTTAGAACTGACCTCTGTGAAGCTGTTACTGTGGCCTTGAATGTAAATTGTTGATATCAGAATATTTAAGATATTATAAGCCTTAGTAACCTCACAGAACAATGCCGTATTTATGCGGTGTGCCCAACTGCAAGGGGAATTGACAAAAATGGACCAAAAGTACATCTATTAAATTTTCCAAGAAATGAGGAGTTATTGTATGCTTGAATCCAGGCTATCAAATATGATAATTTCAAACTCACCCTGTACAGCCGAGTAAGTAATTATAGTTTTGTTTTCTATGGTTAGGCCTTTAGGATGAATCAATAGATAATGTGCATGGTAAAGAAAGATACAAAGAGACTCGTATAAAGAGACAAGGGTTGTGAAGATCTACTTTTTTGATCTTGGGATGGATAGTATACAAAGTTCGAACACAGACATACACACACACGCTCTTTCGTTCATATATATGCCTCTTTTCTTTTTCTTGTTTGTTTTTGGCTTGATTATTATGATTCATTTGCATGCATGGTAAACACAGAAACATTAAAAACAAAACAAAACTACAGGAACAGACGGATGCAGGCCAAATATGATTTTCAATTGTACAAAATCGTATTGTTACAGTTTATATTATTTGTGTACATTTGTCTGTGCATGTGTGCTGACTGCATGTAGCAAATTAACTACTATATTCTAAATGTTTAGTCTGCTAGACCGACCCGATATATATTGGTAATTACACATTGACTTCATGCTCAGTTACTACGGTATATAATATTCTCAACACCACGATTTTTGTGATGGTGGTCACAATACTGAAAAGGTTGAAAAATTATAGTGTGGTCTTCTACTAATGCTCTTCTTAATGTTGTTTGTGCAAGGGAAAATGACTGAACCAGCTGCTCTAGGTCATTTAGGAAAGAAAAGATGTAAGCTTGTTCACCAGGTTGGTCAGTGGAATGAGAGGAGAGCCATTCCATGGCGGTGTTGAATGTTGAAATCTCCTAAAATTAAGATTTCTAAGAAAGGAGAAATGGATAGGATGTGTTCCACTTCTGAGTTTAGATAGTCAAAGAATTTGTAAAGTCGGTAGAGTTAGGGGAAAGATAGACAGCACAGAAATATTTAGTATGAGAATGACAGGATTGTTTGAGCCATAAATTTAAGAATTCAGAGGAGTCGAAATCGAGAACACGAGAGCAAGTGAGCTTGTGCATGTAAGAACATATGCCTATGACTTTGAAACTAGGATAGAGAAAGTAGGATACAGAGAAGGGACTGCTGGTAGTTGCTTCAGACACCTGAGTTTCAGTGAGGAAAAGAAGATCAGGTTTGTAGGAGGAGAGATGGTGTTCAACAGATAGTCCAGTCAAAGCATAGTTTGACCCAGGACAAATTGCAAAATAATGTATTCCACTTATTACAGTTTTATTGATACTATGTTAATAACATATCAAAAGTTTACCACAGTCCGGGTAGGGAAAATTGGTCAAATAGGGGGTGTTACCTATTATGCCATGCGCCATTATGGAAAAACATTCTTTTGGTGATATCTCGGCAACTAATCACCAACATACACTAGAAATGGTGTCTAGAACCATGTTTTCTGGGTTAAAGAATACAATGAAAGTATAGACAACCACAGTAACCTATTACTTAACACCAACAATTCTAATGAGCTTCAGCCATTAAAAGAAAATATAATTCGTAATATATCTCTGGTCCTACCCACCAAACCAGGTTTAATATTATGTATACACCTGTTAATTGTAAGGGCCAAGGGATCTTGACCAAAGGTTTCAAGATCACAAAGTGTCTGTACAATCTTGTATGTATCCACACTGTCCCTCTTAATCCTTGATGGTGTAGAGTCTTTGTGCTGCTCACTAGTGTCACAATTGATTCCAGTGAGCTCCTGCATTGCATGACTTAGTTCCGCATAGGAGGGCATTGATAAAAGCCACACTAGGCGCTGAACTTCGGTCAGTGCACGTCCTTGAGTGAGACCTCCACTGGTCTTCAGGCTCCTCATCAAGACCTGCTCAATAATTAAATCAGTTGAGAGTCCTGCCCAATATCGGTTGCTCCGCTTAACTACATGATGACCATTGAGGAAGTCTTCATACAATATGGGATGGGTCTTGGACAGATCCTTCATCATCTGCAGGTACACATAGGCAGATTTTGAATAGTGATTGTGGCCTGCAGCAGCAAAGTCAGGAAGCATCTGATGAACTGTTTGTAGGTGTAGAAGCCAGTTCCTTGTATTGTCTGCCTTGATAAAGGTACGTAATATGCTCACCATTTCCATATACTAGAGCCATAGCTTTGCTGTTCTGAGATCTTTCATAGACCTTTTTTCAAAATCAAGTTTTTCCATTATAGAGCAAAGTGCATCAGCGTACTCAGGCTTTTTTTTTCTTTCTATATTCCAACTACTCCCTCTCGGGCATAGGCTGAGAGCCTGCACACTCTACCGCTGAACAAGGTGAGGCCTGTGAGGTCTTGTTCCAGTCTAGGGAGTGAGACATGCGAAGCACCCATTCACGGCTCGAAGCAACTCCATCTCTGAAGCCGCTTCGTCCCAGTGCCTCACAGTCTCATCCCCCAGACTCGGACCCTCACTCCCAGAACGCCTCTTGATCAATTGACATTTGTTGATACAGGTTTCTAGCTTTCAATAGGTCTGAGTCAAAGGCACTGAATTGGTTGTCTTCATCGTTTCCATTCCCGTTGTTCCTTCTTTAGATGGTCCTCTGTCTTCATTGGGTTCACCTTCATTTGTGGGAAGAGGCAAATTGTATGCATTAGTAAAGAGCATTGTCTGAAGAGCTGCATATACCAAAAAGTGACCATAAACGGCTTGTGATATTGCTTTTCCAGTCAGCATGGCTTTAACAGCATTCTCAGCATACACAGTTTCAAAGACCTCTGCAAGGCCTGTTGCTGACATCAAGTCCCCAATGCATCCAAGCAAACTCATTTGTGCATGAAGTCCTCCAAGCCTAAGAACAACCTCTTTAACAGGGCTCCAACTGTGTTCTTCATCCACAATCTTCTTTGCTTTCCAAAAAAAGTGGCTGATCAAAGGTAATCACAGGATCAACACCATAGTCTATCTATCTATCTATATGCTCAGGCCCAATCCCCATTTTGGGGGTAGCTGACTCAAGACAGAGCAAGAACAGGGAAAACACAAAACAACATAAAACAACAAATAAACACAGATAAAAAGCACAAACTCACACACATCCAGGTCACCCAGGAGAAGACCCAGAGACCAGGGTCACCATAGTACCTTGTTTTATCACTGATGTATGTCAATGTAGACAAAATACATGACAAATTACCGGGATCCAAATCAATAATGGGTAGGAAAAGGATTGATGATTTTCCATGATGTACACCTTTATGGAAACTTTGCATCATGCCCGACCTTGCTGGTCTTTGAAATTCCAGCATGAATGAAATATCCCAGAGAATATAAATGTTATCAGTTGGGTCTGAAATTTCCATTGCTGTCAGCTCCTTGTATGTAGTGACTGATTTGCCAGTGTGCTGGGAATTAAAGTACTTGATATTGATCGTCCCAACCTGTTTGATATCATCGGCTAAAACTTTCACCCTCGGTATGGGCTTAGATGGTAACTTCTCAGGAGAAAATGTGGCAATGATTCCCATACCGTGAAAGGTGTTTAATTAAGCCATACAAAGTAATGTTCTAAGATTATGATCACTGTATATCATTCTTGATTAGTTTAGCTGCTGTCTGAATTATTCTGAGTTTATCTGATTCTGTTTCATTAATATTTTGTTGACAATAGAAGTCATGAAGAATGGTGGATGCAGTTGTCCTAAATGTCACAGCATTTGATTTCCCATTTAGCTCAGTTACAATTATTCTGTCATCATAATATTCTAGCAGTCTCTTTTTCATATATCGAAAGCTGTAGGCATCACAAGATGATTCCTTCAAATATTCATCCATTCTCTGAATAAGGTCCTGAATTGTTACCTGTTCATCATCATTTTCTTCCAGAAATGACATGCATTTCAAAAAGGCTTCTGTCCTTTCTGATTCTTCTGACCTCCTTTGGTACAAATGGGCTGATTTATTCTGACCTAATGAGAACTGCGCAGGTATCTGTCGTCCTGTTTGAAAGTTAACATTGCACGGTTAATGGTAAATAGCATCAACTGCATGTAGATCTTGCGCATAGTCTATCCGCCCATTCATCCTTGCTGAGCCCGCTCCTTGCATACCCTCATGATTGTGTCCTTAAAGTCCAATGTTCTGACAGGAATAGTTTCATATCCTCGTTTTCTTCCCTCCACTCTCGCGCTGGTGCCACAGAATAAACACTTTTCCCTGAAGTTAAACACTGAACACTGTGAGCGGAGGGAGCAGAAAGAACTTGTTGTTTCCTCTCCAGGCTTATGAGTTGTTTATTTATATGCTTTGCCCGACATTCCTTATGTACGACTTGTCCCACTTCTGCTTGGATATCAGAGCCCCGTTCCTGGATGGCTTGGTTGATACCTTCAGCTCCTTTCTCAGTCTTGACTTCGGTTGTTTCATGCCCATCAGCTAAAGATTCTTTGCAGAAGATACAGGCTGCCATGGTCGTCATTTGTTATCACGTTCTGAAAATAAACAAAAACCCTACATTAAGGATTGAAATAAGGATTTAAAGAATGCTAACCATCAACATTTTCAGCTATAAGCACTTTAATTTTAATATATTTGTATCATATGCTAGATTTGAAGTGTTGTAAATTCTTCTAATTATTTCTGTAACCCTCACAATATGATGTCTTGGTTAGGGCCAGAGATATATTACAAAGTATATGTTCATTAAATGGCTGAAGCTCATTAGCATTTTTGTTGTTAAATAATAGATTACTGTGGTTGTCTATACTTTCATTGTATTCTTTAACCCAGAAAACATGGGTCTAGACACCATTTCTAGTGTATTTTGGTGATTAGTTGCCGAGATATCACCAAAAGAATGTTTTTCCATAATGGCACATGGCATATTATGTAACACCCCCTATTTGACCAATTTCCCCTACCCGGACTGTGGTAAACTTTTGATATGTTGGCCCATTAAACAGGTTACGTGTGTACAACGTTTCGCACTTATGCTGGTGTGGTTAACCCACTGAATCCCAGCTAGTTTAGAAGAAATGTACATCGATAGATCAGCTGATTTGTCTTTTTTTTTTTTTTTTAACCCTTGTCTGGCAGGGGTGGACTTAAGTCGGTCTAGAGAAGAAAGGACTATGTGGCGGGGACCGACTTAAGGCGGTGTGCAATTTTGAGCAATATTTGGCTCTGAGAGAGAGACGAGGGGTGGGAGGAGCGTAGGTCGGCTCTGACTGGTCGGCACGGCTCCCGCGCCAGCACTGGGCCCACCTCCACATACATCCACACTCACTGCCTCGCTACACAGGGAATTATGTAAGGAAATTACCGTATTTTAGGTATTTTGCACTCGTCTTGCATGATCGTTGCAAGAGAATGCGTGGTCGTAGAATGATGGTTCTGGTGTCATTGGAAAGCTCAATTATCGCCTTTTCAGGGATACATAATTGTATTACGCTCTGGCTCTTGTTTATGCATGAAAAAGAGCACGGAAAAAAAGTCGTTTAGGGTAAAACCACCCGCTTGGCGGGTAGTAGAAGTTACTGACGGGCCCGCTCGTAAGGCGTTAAATAGCTTAAATAGGTGAGAAATGAAGAATAACACACAAAAAAACACTCACCTCGGTCATTTGGGGGTCCTATGGGGGGGGGGGGGGGAGGGGAGGCAGCCTCAATCATCAGCTGATGCCGGGCGGCCTTCAAGCTTCCCGCCCGGCTAGACACAGCTGAGCGCGGCAGCATGGCAGATGTACGATGCGTCCAATTTTCGAGTGACGGTTATTTACACCACCCGAGCATCATGTGTGCCTTAATAGTTCAGATACTAGCAACATGTATCACATATTGTCATTGTAAGTGAAGTTACAGTGTGATAAGTGCAAAGATTCAAGTTTTATAAGTGTCGAGGGTGTGGCAAGACTTGCGTGCGTCGTGGTTACCATGATGACTGGCGGGCTGGCGGCCACCTTGTTCATGCACTCACGCACGAACACACTACCAGCTGAATGACACCCAACTTCCCCTTCACTCACTCTCACTTTTATTATGCCTCTCTCACGTACTCTGTTTATTGATTTTATACTTTACCGTATATTTTATAGTTAGAATATGAGTGTTACACATTGTTTTAGGCACCTTTGACTTAGAAATATGGGTTTTGACGTATTCTTAGTGGGGAGACAGGGGAGGTGGTGGTGAAGGCAGGGGGAGTGGGGGAGGACCAGTGTACACATAAACTTGCTGTGTACGAAGCAACATGACACACTATCTCGTCTCTTCTTACCCCTACCATGACCTGGCGGAATTTTGAGGAATGCCGTGGGGTCTGGGTCATCCTCCTCCTCCTCTTCCCTACTTGGTGGGGAGTCAACTATGTTATGGGAAGCGTTAGGGGAGCGATAAACATAGCGAGGCGATGAGGTAAACAAGGCAACTGGGCCGGGAGGGAGGTGGGAGGCCGCCCAGTCCTTCCACTCCAGCGCTCTCTCTCCTCACTCCCCACCGAGGCGGGACTTGGGTATTACCAATTGATAAGTATTGCCACTGTTGGGCAACATCATAAGGTATATCTCATATGAATTTGAACCCTCTACCTACCATAGGATAAGAATAAATAAGCACAAAAGTGGCAGTGGGATAAGTGGGTAAGCTGGCTTTCCCCATCCACCCTTACTCACTAAGGGGGGCTAGGGGGTTGCGCGTACCGCCACTGTTCGGCAACATCATAAGGTAGTTTCCCATACCATCCTCAGGCCTTTAGCTACCAAAGGACAAGAGTAATTCATTTCGAAGTAGCGGACGCAAAGTATGCGGCGCTGGGGTTTAGCGTTACATACATTGCCGACGCATACACTGTGGCGCTGGGGTCCCGTGGGTTAAGGGGAGATCTCCACTTGAGGGATTTTTTTTCTTGACCCCTTTCTCCCTCATGTTTAGCCCCATTGCTTTTGATATTATAAAATGTTTGCCCCATTAGTTTAGCTATTTTAAGAACTTTCACCCCATATTAAGACCTTTCGTGCCATTCAGGTGTCAATTTTATCCTGGCGAGCGATAGCGTGCCTGTAATTTAAGAGGAACCGGCCTTCGGCCGGGAAATTTTTCTACCGAAAAATGTACAAATTTATCTTGAAAGGGACTCAAGGGGGTGTAATTTTAAGCGTGATGGAGGTCTAGGGAACCAACTAAAAACCTCCCCTTAAATCAAACCGTTCCTGAAAATTACGTCATAAAGACGTTTTCATAATGTTGTCATAAGACAAACATTACGACCTCTACTACATCTACTACTAAAACGTTTGGCACTTATACAGGTGTGGTAATATCACGTTTCTAACAATACGTCATATCAACGTTTTTAAGAGGTTTCAATACAACATGCATTAGGGACATTACCATACATTGTGTTAACATGTTGTTGCAATGTATGTTTATAGTAATTACAAAGGGTGTTTCATAACCTATAGAATACATTGTCGTTTGACGTCGTTGGCACGTGCCAACATAGGAATCACATAATGTGGTAATGCCGGTACACTATACCACCTATGGTACACCAGTACCAGTACCAGTAATGGTACCAGTACCAGTACACCACTAGGTACTCGCTATAATAATAGTGGATTGTGTTGAGGGTTGTAGATAGTGTCTGGAGCCTCAATATCATTAGCTTGCTATATGAGGTCTGACAGGGTATGGAGGTCACAATATTGACATAGGGGTACACTGTACCGGCTATGGTACACCAGGTACTCGTTATATTAATAGCGGATTGTGTTGAGGGTTGTAGATAGTGTCTGGAGCCACAATATCATTAGCTTGCTATATGAGGTCTGACAGGGTATGGAGGTCACAATATTGACATAGGGGTACACTGTACCGGCTATGGTACACCAGGTACTCGTTACATTAATAGTGGATTGTGTTGAGGGTTATAGATAGTGTCTGGAGTCACAATATCTTTATCTTGCTAAATGAGGTTTGATCGGTATGGAGGTCACAAAATTGACATAGGGGTACACTGTACCGGCTATGGTACACCAGGTACTCATTATATTAATAGTGGATTGTGTTGAGGATTGTAGATAGTGTCTGGAGCCACAATATCATTAGCTTGCTATATGAGGTCTGACCGGTATGGAGGTCACAATATTGGCATAGGGGTACACTGTACCGGCTATGGTAAACCAGGTACTCGTTATATTAATAGTGGATTGTGTTGAGGGTTGTGGATCGTGCCTGGAACCACAATATCATTAGCTTGCTTTATGAGATCTGACCGGTATGGAGGTCACAATATTGACATAGGGGTACACTGTACCGGCTATGGTACACCAGGTACTCGTTATATTAATAGTGGATTGTGTTGAGGGTTCTAGATTGTGTCTGGAGCCACAATATCATTAGCTTGCTATATGAGGTCTGACCGGTATGGAGGTCACAATATTGACATACAGTAGGGGTACACTGTACCGGCTATGGTACACCAGGTACTCGTTATATTAATAGTGGATTGTGTTGAGGGTTGTAGATAGGGTCTGGAGCCACAATATCATTAGCTTGCTATATGAGGTCTGACCGGTATGGAGGTCACAATATTGACAAAGGGGTACACTGTATCGGCTAGGGTACACCAGGTACTCGTTATAATAATAGTGGATTGTGTTGAGGGTTGTAGATAGTGTCTGGAGCCACAATATCATTAGCTTGCTATATGGGGTCTAACCGGTATGGAGGTCACAATATTGACATAGGGGTATGTCAATACCCTACCTGCCTAGTCAAACTCTTTCGTCTCTGTCTATCTTCTCACGTCTTCCCTTCATGCTGGAAGTTTGCTCACATTCAACCTGTCCCAAAGAAGGGTGACCGCTCTCAACCCTCCAACTATCGTCCAATTGCTCTTATCTCTTGTCTTTCTAAAGTTTTTGAAACTATTCTTGCTTCCAAATTTCTTAAGCATTTCTCTTCTCATAATCTGCTCTCAGATCGCCAGTATGGCTTCCTTAAGGGTCGCTCTACTGGTGATCTTCTTTCATATCTTACTAACTCTTGGTCATCCTCCTTTCGGGACTTCGGTGAGACTTTTTCTATTGCACTAGACATATCAAAAGCCTTCGATAGAGTCTGGCATAAATCTTTAATTTCTAAACTACCCTCCTTCGGTTTCTATCCCTCCATCTGTGCCTTTGTCTCTAATTTCCTTTCCGGCCGTTCCATAGCCGCGGTTGTGGACGGCCATTGTTCACTTCCTCACCCTATAAACTCCGGTGTTCCTCAGGGCTCTGTCCTATCTCCTATTCTCTTTCTAATTTTTATAAATGATCTCCTTAACTGTACCTTAATTCCCATCCATTCATACGCAGACGACTCAACCTTGCACTACTCCATTAGTTTTTCAGAACGCCCCAGCCAGCAATCCCTCAACGACAAACGTAATGAAGCCATAGAACTCTTAAATTCTGATCTAAATACTATTTCCAATTGGGGCAGAGAAAACCTTGTTAATTTTAATGCTTCCAAAACCCAATTTCTCCATCTATCTACCCGTCAGGATCTCCCAGCGGACTATCCCTTATTCTTCAACAATACAAAAATCAACCCTTCATCTTCTCTCAATATTCTTGGTGTCTCTTTTTCTTCTGCTCTCATTTGGAAGGACCATATTACCAGTCTTGCTAAGGCAACCTCCCAGAAGCTGGGTGTGCTCAACCGCCTTAGGGGGTTCTTTTCCCCTGCACAGCTTCTTGCTCTGTACAGGGGCATAGTGCGCCCTTGTATTGAGTATTGTTCACATGTGTGGGGAGGTTCCTCTCACACCGCTCTCCTAGACAAAGTTGAAAGGAAGGCCTTTCGTATCATTAACTCCCGTCCACTCACCAACTCTCTGCAATCTCTCTCTCTCCGCCGCAATGTTGCATCTCTCTCGCTATTCTATCGCTACTATAATACTCAGTGTTCCTCAGAGCTATCCCAGTGCATACCACCTCCTTTACGTAGGGCACGTGGTACCCGTCTTGCAACTCAATCCCACCCCTACTCTGTGCAACTCTCCAACCCAAGAGTGAAACATTACTCTCAAACTTTCTTCTACTCAACAGCTGAGCTCTGGAACTCTCTCCCAGAATCAGTCTTTCCCTCTTCCTATGACTTAAATTGCTTCAAACTCCGTGTGTCCAGGCATTTTGGCTCGAACGTCCCTTGATTTTGGCCCTGTCACTCTTTCAACTATGGGGGAGGCACTCGCTATAGGCAGTTATGCCTTTTGCCTCCCTCAATCACATAGAAAAAAAAAAAAAAAAAGAAAAAAAAAAAAAAGTACCGGCTATGGTACACCAGGTACTCGTTATAATAATAGTGGATTGTGTTGAGGGTTGTTGTTGTTGTTGTTGTTGTTCCCTAAGCTGCCTGGCCGAACAGCCCCGAGTCCCTGAGAAAGGCCATGGCCACGATCGGGCTTTCCCACAGAGCTCTCATTGAGTGTAGATTGTGTTGTTGGCGTAAGTGGATGTTTGACATGCAGTCTTCTATGATGTGTTTAATGGTATGGGGTGCTGTGTTACATCCTGGGCAGGCGTCGACAACGGAGTCATCCAGTCTCTTCTGATAGCTCAGGAGAGCTGGATGCTGTCCGCATCTCAGCCTGGCCAGGTGGACTCTGTCCTCGCAAGAAAGGGAGGATTCGGAAGGATGGATTTCGGGAGGTCGTGCATGCAGCTGCGTGTTGTCTGTGAGTGAGTGGATGGATCGGTGAGAGATATGAGTATGGATGTGCTTCTGGAAGTTGGTTCGGGGTGGGCAGGGAGGGAGAGAGGACAATAATTGTGTGTGATACCGTGTGCTGGGTGTTGTTTTGATATTTCTTGGTGTCTGTGGGTGTGTTGCCATTTAGTTTAGTGGGTGGTCTTGGTTCGTGGAGGCTGCTGCCAGGAATTGAGTGCCTCTCATGTCCAGATGGTCTTTGACTTTGAGGATTTTGGTTTCTTGATGTAGGTGATCTGTGGGTGCAGTAGCTGTGCAGCCTGAAATGATCTTCAGGGCTTTATTTTGAATAGTCTGTAAGGTCTTATGATGTGTTTCAACTAGGTTAGAAGCCCAGGCTGGGGTTGCGTATTCCATCACTGATCTTATGTATTGTTTATATACTGTGGTGGTAGTTTCTTTGTTGTGTCCAAATTTTGTGTGAGCAAGTGACCTGAGGGCGTTAAGTCTGGGTGTCAGTTTCTTTTTAATGTTTGTGGTGTGCTGTTTGAATGTCATATGAGTATCATATGTTACTCCTAGGATTTTGGGTGTGTGTGTATGTGTTAGGGGTGTGTTGTTTATGGTGAGTTGAGGGATGTATTCGTGTTCTCCTGTCCAACTTGTGAGCAGGGTTGCGGTGGATTTGGCTGGGGCTAGATTAAGTCTGTTTGTAGTGCACCAGCCATGTAGTGTGTTGAGATAGGGTTGAAGGAGATCTGTTGCTCTTTTTGGGTCATGGTGTGTGCATGTGAGTGTTATGTCATCTGCATAGGAGGATAAGTTTATTTGGGGCGTATTGGGTGTAGTTATATCGTGCATGTACAGATTGAAGAGTGCGGGCGATAGGACGGATCTTTGTGGGACTCCGTTTGGAAAGTTTCTGATTTTAGATGACTGACTGGCAAAAGATACGTGTGCACATCTGCCTGCTAGGAAGTTGGCCAGCCACCTTTTTGTGTTGTTGTACATGTTTGTGTTGTAGATTTTGTTTGTTAGGTTGTGGCGGGGGATGGCATCGAAGGCTTTACTAAAGTCGAGTGCGGCTAATAGTGATCTGTGTGGTGGACTAGCTGAGTTGATGCCGTCGAAAGCTCTTTGTGTAAGGTCTGTGAGAAGAGTGTTTGTGGAGTGCAGTGGCCTAAAGCCATGTTGTGTTGAAGCTAGGGGTAGGTCAGGTGTAATTAGTTGTAATACTAGGCGTTCCATGACTTTGGAGGGGGAGCAAAGGAGTGTGATGGGGCGGTGCGAGGAAGGTAGCGTGGGGTCTTTGTTGGGTTTGGGGAATGTGATGATGATACCATGCTTCCAAATGTCTGGTATTGTGTTGTGTGAATAGCTGTAGTTTGATATGTTAGTGAGTGCTTGTATGCCTTGTGGTCCCAGGTGTCTGAGGTGTATGTTGCTTATGTTGTCTAGGCCACAGGCGGGCGAGTGCTTGAGATTGTTGATGATATGCTTTGTCTGGTGATTGGTGAAGGGTGTATAGTCAGGGTCTGTGGGGAATTGTCTCTTACGTCGGATGACACGTCGGTCGTCTTTGTGAGGTTTTAGGTGGCTGACATGTGAGAAGTGATTGATGAGAGTGTTTGCTTGTTGTTTACATGAAGGAGTAGAGTCTGTTGTTGTGATTGCAGCATGTGATTGTGTTGTGTTGCTGTTGGAAAGTGTGATGCTGTTTAGTGTTTTGTAGATTTTTTGGGGTTTGTTTTGTGATCAAGTGTTTGTAGGAAGTTATTCCAATTTAGTTTTTGTTGTTCTTGTATTTTGTTGTTAGTTTGGGTGTTGAGTGCTTGAATTTGTTGTGTGATGTCTTGTGTGTGGGGTGCTTGGGAATGTTTCAGTATGTCGCGTTGTCTGATGAGGTTTTTGAATTTCTGGTGTGAAGTTGGGGTTGTGTCTTTTTCTGTTACCTCTTGGAATGTGTTTCTAGTCAGCGTTTTGGATAGTTTTATTGAGTATGTGTACATCATTGTTGATGTTAGTGATGGGTGTACTGTTTAGAGTTGTGAAGTGTTGTTCTGTCTCATTTGTGAATGCTTCCCAGTTAGCTCTTTTATAATTGGTGTATGTGTGTTTGTGGCTAGCTGGGGTGAGTCTGGTTTTGGTGGTGATAATGATCGGGAGGTGGTCAGAGCCTAAGGTTCTGACCACCCTCCAGGATGTTGTGGGGGCGAGTTCTGGGGAGCAAAAGGTGATGTCTGGAGATGATGGGTTATAGAGGGCTTGGTGAGGAATATGGGTATGTTGATGGATGTCGTTAAGGATGATGAGGTTATCGGTTTGGTTTTGTAGTACCAGCCCTCTGTCTGTGTCGGGGCTGTCGACAAACCAGGCCGACGTCTTGGCGTTGAAGTCACCACCCAGGATGATGTGTGGGGTGTGTGGGGTGTTTGTGATGTGTTGTAAGTGTGGTCTGTATTAATTTGGTACTGTAGGGGATGTTTGGGGAGGGATGTATGTGTTTATGATAGTTATGTTGGAGTTGTTGCCAGTGCGTATTTTAATTGACTGTATTTCTGTTGTGTTATCATTTCGGGGGGGGGAGGGATTTGGTTTGTACACTGGTTACTATGTATGATATTTCTTTGTGTACCAGGGTGATGAGTCCACAGCCCCCGCCGACAACCCGGTCTTGTCTGATGGTGGTGAAATTATGAAATGTGGGTGTTTTTTGTGTTGTGCGGAGTTTTGTTTCTTGTAAGATGGCAATGTGTATGTTGTGTTGTTTGATGAAGTGTGAGAGTTCGTGTTTCTTTGTGTTGATGCCATCTATGTTCGGTTGAAGAATGTTAATGTTATGTGCACGATGTATGTTGGGTGCTGCTGCAGAGGATGGGGTGGGGGTGGGGGTGAGTGGGGGGGGGGGGATGGGTGAGGTGGGGGGGGGATTGGGGAGCAGGAGATGGGGGTTGGAATGGATTAGGATGGGGTGTGGTGTGTTGAGTTGAGGATGTGGATGGTATGGGAATGTTAGGTGGGTTAGGGAGGAGAGGTGCACGGGTTTTAGGGGGGGGAGTGGATGATATGGAAAGGTTAGGTGGGTTGGGGAGGAGAGGTGGACGGGTTTTAGGTGAGGGATTTGACTGGGAGAGGGAGGGGCATGAGGAACAGGTCCAGGTGTTTGTGTAGTGTTTCTTGGAGGCAAGTGTTGTGCAGGTGTGTTGAGGGTTGTAGATAGTGTCTGGAGCCACAATATCATTAGCTTGCTATATGAGATGTGACCGGTATGGAGGTCACAATATTGACATGGGGCTACACTGTACAGGCTATGGTGCACCAGATACTCGTTATATTAATAATGGATTGTGTTGAGGGTTGTGGATAGTGTCTGGAGCCACAATATCATTAGCTTGCTATATGAGGTCTAACCGGTATGGAGGTCACACTATTGACATAGGGGTACACAACTAGTTTTCTTAATGTTGTCAGGTTGTATAATTAGAGGCATTTGGAAGGTTTTGACAACATAGTAGAATACGTTGAAGTAGTTGATGATATTTTGGTCTATTTACGTCATACTACAACATTCTGTATTATGGTCCGGCGACCTGTATGGTTGTTCACGCATTTACGTGAATACAACGTATTTTTCTTAATATTGTTAAGTTGTATATCTTGGTATATGGAAGGTTATGACATCATAGGAAAATACATTGTAGTAGTTGGTCAAATTATGGTCTATTAACGTTATTTTACAACATTATGAGTTATGGTCCTGCGACTTTTGTGGTTGTTCACACATTTAATTAAGTAAATACAAGGTTATTTTCGTAAGTTGTCAAGTTGTGGCTACACTTATATATGACGTTGTGACAACGTAATTTTTTTTATTGCGACCCTACCACGGCCCCCTCTCCACACCTCCCTCCTGCACCTCCTGCTTCCACGCATCCCGGAGCGCAACTGACTATACTACCCAAGGATCTCTAGCAGCCAATAAACAATAACTTCGTCCACCCCCAGCCAACCACAGACCAGATGCAGCACGCGACTCGCAAGGCGGCTACCCACTACCAATGGCAGGCCTCCAAATACGTAGTAGCTCCGCCCATTCCTCGCTCCCTGATCTACTCACCTGTATTTATACCCGTAATTTTGAATAATGTCAGAATTCCTTGAAGATGCTAAAAGACTAGCGAAACGTTGAATTACGAATGCACTTTGCTAACCTTATTCACCTGCTGATTGAACCCCAACGAAAATTAATCAGATATATAGAATCTCTGAATAATTACATTTTGAATGCTTAAACTGCTACTTCCTTTAACCTTGTATCCATTATTATGTTACCTCCACCAACCGACTTTACTCCTAAACTCAATTAATGAAATCAACAAATACATGTGGCAGTCCAGGGATTCGAACCTAGGATGCTCACACCGAAATTCAGTGCATTTATCCATTGCGCTCCTGTGTCTTTGGCTTGTATCCATTCGGCCCCATTTAGCCTACTGTTTTAAAACGTTTATCCCCATCCAGGTGCGATATTTTTCCTGGCAAGCAGAAGCGAGCCAGCATATTTTGTATAATGTTTTTGACAGCAGGCTAAATTTCTATATTTTTCGATAGAAAAATGTCTCCGGCGGAGTACAAAAAAAAACAGTAGGCTAAATATGGCCGAATGGATACAAGCCAGAGAAAGAGAGACAAGGAAAGAAACAAAGCAGGTGACCCCCCTTAACTATGGAGTGGGTTAATTTTCCCCTTGCTCTATTGATTATATTATAATATAGAAGAGTATTACGGCGCCTCCATATTATATTATAATATAGCAGAGTATTACGGCGCCTCCATATTATATTATAATATAGCAGAGTATTACGGCGCCTCCATATTATATTATAATATAGCAGTATTACGGCGCCTCCATATTATATTATAATATAGCAGAGTATTACGGCGCCTCCATATTATATTATAATATAGCAGAGTATTACGGCGCCTCCATATTATATTATAATATAGCAGAGTATTACGGCGCCTCCATATTATATTATAATATAGCAGAGTATTACGGCGCCTCCATATTCACAAGTTTTATTAAATATCTCAGTTAATTTCTTCCAACTGATAATTCTTAAAGCTGATATTAATTAATATTATAAACTTATTTAAAACAATGAATAAGTACAAAAATAAAATTAAGCATTTATAGGAAAATTATATAAACAGTTCACAACGGAGCTTCCGAATTAGACGTTCGTGCATTGACTTGTTTATGAAATCGGTATATTATGTAAAGTATGATGAAAGCAAAGTGATTTATATCATGTATCGTGAAGTTAAACACCGTTTTTTGACAAGATCCTCCCACAGGCGATTGCTAGTAAATTTAATAGCCCACGAAATTCAAAGAAATATATGCAGTAGATTAGTGACTGGCTCACTAAAGGGGGTGAACTGCTCTTTTTCTCCCCTTTTCTCTCTTTCTCTGGCTTGTATCCTATTGGCCCCATTAAGCCTACTGTTTTAAGACGTTTATCCCCATCCAGTTGTCGAGTTTTTTCTGGCGAGCGATAGCGAGCCAGCATTGTATGGAGAAATCCGGCTTCGCCGGAGAAATTTAGCCTGCTATCAAAAATATTTTAAATAAATATGTTGGCTCGCTACCGCTTGCTAGGAAAAAATTACACCTGGATGGGGATAAACATCTTAAAACAGTAGGCTGAATGGGGCCAAATGGATACAATCCAGAGAAAGAGGGAGGGAGAGAGAAAAATACGAGGACCCCAGCGACGCACGTCATGCGTCGGTAATGTATGTAACGCTAAACCCCAGCGCCGCATAGGGTGCGTCGCGGTTAATTACTCTGGTCCTACGGCACCTAGAGGGCTCAGATTTGTATGGGAACTGTGTATGTATCCCACGCAACAATGCCGATGGTTCAAAACCCTCAAAGTCCAGTCGTGTGCGCGTGAGCGCGCAAAAACCTGTTCTTGCATGTTTTTGCCTACCCATTTCCCCATGTTAACTCCGACTTTCGGGCGCCCCTTAGGACCGCTTAATGACCTAGGGGATCGTTTTTTGTGTTTTTTCCTTAATTTTAAACCCATTCCAGGAGTTTTCCGGAGAAAAATAAGTTACAACCTGTTGGTCCTGGAGTGTACATTTATATTATATTGCCTGGGGCTCAGTGGGTTAATACTTAATATAAACAACAAGTCAGTCGTGATAAATGGTGGTTGATCTGACTGGCAAGATGTCATGAAAAGTGTAACTCAGGGTTGGTGCAGTCCTTGGTGTATATTAACCCTTTCAACACGATAACATATTTTTACATTTAATTCTGGGTAATGTTCGACGATGTCATGCAGTTTAAGAAGGACCTATGGTTTATTGATATTGTATGTACCCGTTTAACTCCTGGAGGTAGATAATATAGCTGAAGAAACTCGTCTAATGGTCACCAGAATATGATGAACATTACGTTATCGTGCTGAAGGGGTTAATGATAACGATGATAACCTCACTTGTCAGTCAGTCAGTAGTCAAACCCGCACTCCCTTAAAGGGGTAGGGAGTAGGGAATGATACAGAGATGACAAGGGTACATAGACGCCAGCCAACAGTAAGCACTCTAGCATTTGGAACACCATTCATTCAACATTCCCCACAATCATTGGCTTCACGTCAGATGCTATACATTGTCCACAACAGTCGCTTCACTTCAACATCCAGGTTTGTCATTGAAGATGGTACGAAAACCGTAACGTGCTGGCTCTAACAAACTTAAAGTGGGATAAAGGCCTTCCAAGTTTGTCATGTAAAAGGGTCCAGAGACCTGCATGTACTCTGTCTAACAAACTCACTCCATTCATTTCTGTCATTTGTTAATTATTTTGCTTCAACCATTCCCTTGTTACGCTTTGACACACCAGGGGCATGGCTAGGATTTCCTCAAATTGTCCTTCTGCTATGATAATTTATAAATTAACCACTATTAATTATTTTTGAACTCCCTTACATTCTGCTGTATAGTCAAGATATAACACACATAAAACATCATATATATAGCTAGATTGGATGCAAAAATACGCTTATTCTATATAATCATAAAACAAGAATAATGAATGCATGAAATGTTAATGTAAGTAATGCAAGAAAAACATATCCTAAAATTATGCGGGTTTGTTATGGGGCTAAGCGCGAGTGAGAAGCGAGACCATAAAAACATCCCATCGCCGTTTAACAGTTGAATACAGAATGAAACAGGAATCTTAACTCCCTCAGACATATATGACGCGATCGCATCATATGGGAGAGTGAACCAAAAACTCATATGACGCGATCGCGTCATATGGACTTATCTCCATGCCTCTATAATAAGTTATATGACGCACTAGCGTCACATGGAGCTCAGTAAGTCCGATAAGTTACCTTACGATAAAACCGTTGGTGGCAACCTCATCCACCTCCGATAATTCTAACGGCCGTAGTGTTGTTGTGAGTGTAGTGCGGGGCAGTGGCAATGATCCCGGGGCTCCCGCCTCCTCGGACTTATTGGAACATAATATGTCTGAAGGAGTTAATGACTATATAAGTTATGACCAGACTTGAGGCGTCCTCTGAAAGGTCACTTATACTTATGAGTCAGTAGTGAATAACAGTGTGACTTAAGAGGGTAGTCCTTGTTTGTTGGTCTACATAATTATTCAATCATTAATTATTTTGTGTAGTTTCCTCGCTAGACCTCCATCAAGCTTAAAACAATAGATAAATATGTACAATGTCACGGCCAAAGGCCGGTTCCTTCAAAAATTAAAGGCTCGCTTTCGCTCGCCAGGAAAAAACTCAACACTTAAATGGCACGCAAGGTCTTAATTTTGACAACAAAAATGAGGAGGAAGGTCTCAAAATCGTCAAACTAACGGAACGAACTTAATAAAATGTCAACACTAATATGCTAAACATGAGGGAGAAGGGGTGCCAAAACAGCGACTACCTCCCCCTTGGTAATGAGTTATAAAGAACTCTCCAAGGGTGAGGGTAGTAGCCGTGATAATGGTGGTAATGAGTTATAAAGAACTCTCCAGTCTCTCCAAGGGTGAGGGTAGCCGTGATAATGGTGGTAATGAGTTAAAGAACTCTCCAAGTGAGGGTAGTAGCCGTGATAATGGTGGTAATGAGTTATAAAGAACTCTCCAAGGGTGAGGGTAGTAGCCGTGATAATGGTGGTAATGAGTTATAAAGAACTCTCCAAGGGTGAGGGTAGTAGCCGTGATAATGGTGGTAATGAGTTATAAAGAACTCTCCAAAGGTGAGGGTAGTAGCCGTGACAAAGGAGGTCTAAGTAGTGTTGCCAATTTAGCTCATTTCCCGCTAGATCTAGAGGTATTTACTTCCATCTAGACTCTAGAGGCCATTGTTTACATCTGGTATATGAACTCTAGCGATATTCTGTATATTTGAACCATTTACGAGCGATATTGTAGAGATTGTGCCATTATTCAAGCGATTTTCGGCATTTATTTACTATCTAGCGGACCTGATTTGGCAACCCTGGTACCGTCACCGTCTTAAGCGGGTATCACACTAGGCCAAATTCTCACCCTTCTACGATCTCCGATCTCCGTTTTCAGCCAGTAGCGCCGGCAAATCCTATCACACACGTACAGGCTTTACCATGGCTAAGCGATCTTTATAGTGTGGTGTTTCACCTAAACTGTAGAATAATATGGATTGATATTGACAAATGTTGTGTAATAAGACCCATTCTATACGGTAAGGTTGCTAAGTTTTGCGTTTGAAGCTTATATAAGTAGCTACGAGGAAGTTTCTCGCAGCCTGACGGCGCCCCTGTCGTTACCGCGGCACTAAGTGATCGTTATATTGTGCTGTTATTTGGCTGCAAGTGGTGTAGCTATTTTAGCATTAATTCGCCTAGTTTATGTCTATCCACACCCCTTCTCACAATCAAAACACAATATTGTAACAACATATATGTTTCGATGTCATATATTCGAGATATCATTGAGAATAAATGCGAGCCCGTATTGAGGCTGATAATTTACCTCCGTCAAAAATCGTTGCTTCCCACCCAGTGCGGGCTGCATCCTAGCTCCATCAAACGGCGATAGTCGTGCCGGAGAAGGGCGGTAGCTCCGTTTTCTTGCGGTAGAAGGGCGAACATTGTCCTAGTGTGATACCCCCTTAAGGGAGGTATATGTTGCCTAGGACGCTGGAAGTGATGAAGTGAAGTGAAGGAGGGATGGGCCGTTTTTAAGGCCCCCTCCCCCTTCTCCGTTGTGCTTAGCCCCAGTGTTTTTTTGTTTTTTTTAGATTTTAAGACGTTCGTCCCAGTAGTTTGGTGATTTTGAAAATATACGCCCCACCTTTAGTGTCATTTAGGTGTCGATTTTCTCCTGGCGAGCGATAGCAAGCCTGTGATTTTAAGAGGAACTGGCCTTCGGCTGGGACATTTTTCTACCGAAAAATCTAAAAATGTATCTTGAAGGAGGGTCTTAGGGGTGGGTTTTTTTAGAGCTTGATGGAGGTCTAGGGAGGAAACTAAATAATAATTATTATTAAAAGATTGAACAATAAGCAAATCAATATGGCCATCTCCCCCTAAGTGAAGTGTCCACCTCTCAACTACTGAGAGGTGTGGCACATCAGGAAATAATAATATGTTCCGGAAGGGAAGTAGTTCTGTGATGTCTCTTACATTTGGAATCCCATTACGCCATCAGACAGTATACCAGGACCATACGGCTGGGACAATTTACAGTAGATAGCAGAGAAGGGTGTTGTAGATAGAGGAATCTGATGGAATGGTTTTGGTGTGTGTGTTTATTAGTCTGTATACGTCGTCGAGGTGTCCCCCGACTGGGTGCGAGCATGTGAGACACGCTAGGTATGATGTCCGTTATTGTGTACATTTGAACACGATGGGTGTTAGACATATCACATTGTATTAATATAATAAAATAGTATTATAAACATCTAGTATAAGTTGTGAGTAGTAAAGTGTTGATGGTTAAGGGGTTAGTGGCAGGTTTTTTGGTCTATTAATTCATGTTTTCACTTATTTGTTAGTTTCCTCGCTAGACCTCCATCAAGCTTAGAAAAACACCCCATAGATCACCCTTCAAGATAAATGTGTAAATTTTTCGGTAGAAAAATGTCCCGGTCGAACGCCGGTTACCCTTACAATTACAGGCTCGCTATCGCTCGCCATGAGCAAATCGACACCTGAGTGCCACGAAAGGTCTTAAAATTGACAACGATATGGGGCGAAAAGTATAACAATCACCAAACTAATGGGCCGAACTCCATAAAATCTGGAAAATAATGGGGCGAAGCATAAGAAAGAAGAGGCACCAGAAATACGGCCCATGTCCCCTTAAAGAAGGCTAAGTGTCAAAATAAGTGAGATATAGCCTATAATATAATGTAGTTAGATTGTCTATATAGAATAATATTTCAATATATGTAAATATATATTAAGATTTATGATTACATACATATATAAAGTTACTGTAATTGTTTGTGGAAGTGTGTAGGATTAACGGGAGATGGGTCGTTTTTCTGGACCTCTTTCTCCCTCGTGATTAGCCCCATTAGTTTGGCGATTTTACCACCTTTAGCTCCATTTTCTTGTCTATTTTAAGATCCATCGAGCCATTTAGGTGTTTATTTTTTTCCTGGCGAGCGATAGCGAGCCTTTCATAGGAGGAACCGTCCATTGGCCGGGATTTTTTTTACCGAAAAATGTACAAATTTATCTTGATGGGAGGTCTACGGGGTGTTTTTCTAAGTTTCAGGGAGGTCTAGCTAGGAAACAACAAATAAATGAACACATAAATTAATAAGCAAAAACAAACCCAGCCCCTTAATAATGTGGGTTAAATGCGGGTAAAAATTGATGGTTATGAATAAATAGTTTGTTAAATGTTTTAGTTAGAGAATCAATATATATTCCCCCTGACTCATGATGTGTACAGTCGATCTAATAAGTGATGTATAGGCACCAATAATGTTTTAGTTAGAGAATCAATATATATTCCCCCTGACTCATGATGTGTACAGTCGATCTAATAAGTGATGTATAGGCACCAATAATGTTTTGATCAATAATTGGTATCAGTAATATTTGCACATGATTTCTTCTTTTTGAGTGAGATATACCAACATGTTCTTACACTTACCCACCCTATTCAACATCTGACAGGCATTAATACAGAACAAAGCGAGCCAAACGTAATGACAACCGATGCATGACTTATTAACGTTACCGTACAGTGGAGTCTTGCCTACTAATAGCTATAGTGTATTCGCTGTAAGTAGGCGGTCAATCATGACCTCTAACCTCTGTAAATCATAAACTACTAGAGTAATCGAGCTAATATTTCTACCAATTGGGAAGAGTCACTCAAGGAATAGATGTGGAAATTTACAGCCAAATTGCTCTGGCCCTTGTTGAGGTACAGATGATAGAGGTCATGATGTCTCGCCTACTTACAGCGAATAGACTATAATAGTTAATTATCAACCCTTGTTAGAGTGGTAACTACCGACTGTCAGGTGTCTGGTATTTAGTCATAGTCAGTGTACAACTTCGACTTAAAGAGGTAGGGCTTATTTTTTAGTATATATCATTAACTATATATTTATTTTTTAGTTTATATAGACCTTTGTCAAGCTTTAAAAAAAACGTAAACCCCCCTTCAAGATATTTGTGTAAATTCTTCGGTAGAAAAATGTCCCGGCCAAAGGCCGATTCTTCCTAGAATTAAAGATTCGCTATCGTTCGCGAGGAACAAATCGACACCTAAACTGAACAAAAAGTCTCTAAATTGACAAAGAAATGGGACGAAAAGTTTTATAATAGCCAAACTAATGGTCTTAATATCTTAAAACTAATATGGTAAACATGAGAAGTTAATAGTCCAAAAAAAGCGCCTACAACTCCCTTAACCTAGCGAATAAATTAACCTCTACACTGATTAAGGTCCTGATGTGACGGCGTCTACGCCGTGGGGCCACCTCCCGAGGCTGCCAACCGCGGATGGCTGCCGACCCTCCACAGCCGAAGACAAAATCAACGACCAGTGGAGGAAAACCGGATGCCGGCCGCGGGCAGCAGTTTCGGGAGCCAAACCGTCACAACCATCCCCTGCCCCCCTCCTGGGGGCACGGGTCCTTGGAACGGCTTCGGTCGCGCCGGGAATTTCCACACCTCTCACACCACACACACACATCACACAGTTTTTCCTACACCGAGAAATGACTCTCCGGCTGTCATTTCTCGAAGACTTCTTCTAGCCGGAGACATTGAGAGCAACCCAGGACCCACGTTCACATACATATGTCCAACTTGCTCAAAACCCATCACTTCGAGTCGCCATACTAAGGGTTCAGTTCTCTGCAATTCATGCGGGAACTGGACCCACTTCACCTGCACAACACTTGCCTCCAAGAAACACTACACAAACACCTGGACCTGTTCCTCATGCCCCTCCCTCTCCCAGTCAAATCCCTCACCTAAAACCCGTCCACCTCTCCTCCCCAACCCACCTAACCTTCCCATATCATCCACTCCCCCCCCTAAAACCCGTCCACCTCTCCTCCCTAACCCACCTAACCTTCCCATACCATCCACATCCTCAACTCAACCACCACCACACCCCATCCTAATCCATTCCAACCCCCATCTCCTGCTCCCCAATCCCCACCCCCACCTCACCCATCCCAACCCCCAGTCCCTCCCTCACCCCCACCCCCACCATCACCCCCACCCCCACCCCATCCTCGTGCAGCAGCACCCAACATACATCGTGCACATAACATTAACATTCTTCAACTGAACACAGATGGCATCAACACAAAGAAACACGAACTCTCACACTTCATCAAACAACACAACATACACATTGCCATCTTACAAGAAACAAAACTCCGCACAACACAAAAAACACCCACATTTCATAATTTCACCACCATCAGACAAGACCGGGCTGTCGGCGGGGGCGGTGGACTCATCACCCTGGTACACAAAGAAATATCATACATAGTAACCAGTGTACAAACCAAATCACTCCTCCCCCCAAATGATAACACAACAGAAATACAGTCAATTAAAATACGCACTGGTAACAACTCCAACATAACCATCATAAACACATACATCCCTCCCCAAACATCCCCTACAGTACCAAATGAATACAGACCACACTTACAACACATCACAAACACCCCACACACCCCACACATCATCCTGGGTGGTGACTTCAACGCCAAGACGTCGGCCTGGTTTGTCGACAACCCCGACACAGACAGAGGGCTGGTACTACAAAACCAAACCGATAACCTCATCATCCTTAACGACATCCATCAACATACCCATATTCCTCACCAAGCCCTCTATAACCCATCATCTCCAGACATCACCTTTTGCTCCCCAGAACTCGCCCCCACAACATCCTGGAGGGTGGTCAGAACCTTAGGCTCTGACCACCTCCCGATCATTATCACCACCAAAACCAGACTCACCCCAGCTAGCCACAAACACACATACACCAATTATAAAAGAGCTAACTGGGAAGCATTCACAAATGAGACAGAACAACACTTCACAACTCTAAACAGTACATCCATCACTAACATCAACAATGCTGTACACATACTCAATAAAACTATCCAAAACGCTGACAAGAAACACATTCCAAGAGGTAACAGAAAAAGACACAACCCCAACTTCACACCAGAAATTCAAAACCTCATCAGACAACGCGACATACTGAAACACTCCCCAGCACCCCACACACAAGACATCACACAACAAATTCAAGCACTCAACACCCAAACTAACAACAAAATACAAGAACAACAAAAACTAAATTGGAATAACTTCCTACAAACACTTGATCACAAAACAAACCCCAAAAAACTATACAAAACACTAAACAGCATCACACTTTCCAACAGCAACACAACACAATCACATGCTGCAATCACAACAACAGACTCTTCTCCTTCATGTAAACAACAAGCAAACACTCTCATCAATCACTTCTCACATGTCAGCCACCTAAAACCTCACAAAGACGACCGACGTGTCATCCGACGTAAGAGACAATTCCCCACAGACCCTGACTATACACCCTTCACCAATCACCAGACAAAGCATATCATCAACAATCTCAAGCACTCACCCGCCTGTGGCCTAGACAACATAAGCAACATACACCTCAGACACCTGGGACCACAAGGCATACAAGCACTCACTAACATATCAAACTACAGCTATTCACACAACACAATACCAGACATTTGGAAGCATGGTATCATCATCACATTCCCCAAACCCAACAAAGACCCCACGCTACCCTCCTCGCACCGCCCCATCACACTCCTTTGCTCCCCCTCCAAAGTCATGGAACGCCTAGTATTACAACTAATTACACCTGACCTACCCCTAGCTCCAACACAACATGGCTTTAGGCCACTGCACTCCACAAACACTCTTCTCACAGACCTTACACAAAGAGCTTTCGACGGCATCAATTCAGCTAGACCACCACACAGATCACTATTAGCCACACTCGACATTAGTAAAGCCTTCGATGCCATCCCCCGCCACAACCTAACAAACAAAATCTACAACACAAACATGCACAACAACACAAAACGGTGGCTGGCCAACTTCCTAGCAGGCAGATGTGCACACGTATCTTTTGCCGGTCAGTCCTCTAAAATCAGAAACTTTCCAAACGGAGTCCCACAAGGATCCGTCCTATCGCCCGCACTCTTCAATCTGTACATGCACGATATAACTACACCCAATACGCCCCAAATAAACTTAGCCTCCTATGCAGATGACATAACACTCACATGCACACACCATGACCCAAAAAGAGCAACAGATCTCCTTCAACCCTATCTCAACACACTACATGGCTGGTGCACTACAAACAGACTTAATCTAGCCCCAGCCAAATCCACCGCAACCCTGCTCACAAGTTGGACAGGAGAACACGAATACATCCCTCAACTCACCATAAACAACACACCCCTAACACATACACACACACCCAAAATCCTAGGAGTAACATATGATACTCATATGACATTCAAACAGCACACCACAAACATTAAAAAGAAACTGAACACCCAGACTTAACGCCCTCAGGTCACTTGCTCACACAAAATTTGGACACAACAAAGAAACTACCACCACAGTATATAAACAATACATAAGATCAGTGATGGAATACGCAAGCCCAGCCTGGGCTTCAAACCTAGCTGAAACACATCATAAGACCTTACAGACTATTCAAAACAAAGCCCTGAAGATCATTACAGGCTGCACAGCTACTGCACCCACAGATCACCTACATCAAGAAACCAAAATCCTCAAAGTCAAAGACCATCTGGACATGAGAGGCACTCAATTCCTGGCAGCAGCCTCCACGAACCAAGACCACCCACTAAACTACATGGCAACACACCCACAGACACCAAGAAATATCAAAACAACACCCAGCACACGGTATCACACACAATTATTGTCCTCTCTCCCTCCCTGCCCACCCCGAACCAACTTCCAGAAGCACATCCATACTCATATCTCTCACCGATCCATCCACTCACTCACAGACAACACGCAGCTGCATGCACGACCTCCCGAAATCCATCCTTCCGAATCCTCCCTTCCTCGCGAGGACAGAGTCCACCTGGCCAGGCTGAGATGCGGACACCATCCAGCTCTCCTGAGCTATCAGAAGAGACTGGATGACTCCGTTGTCGACACCTGCCCGGGATGTAACACAGCACCCCATACCATTAAACACATCATAGAAGACTGCATTTCACACAACCACTTACGCCAACAACACAATCTACACTCAATGAGAGCTCTGTGGGAAAGCCCGATCGTGGCCATGGCCTTTCTCAGGGACTCGGGGCTGTTCGGCCAGGCAGCTTAGGGAACAACAACAACAACAACAACAACAACCTCTACACTAGCGATCATACCTGTGTTGTTGCTACGATGTTGGCCAGCAGAGACAAGATATCCACAGTCAAGGGGCTAGGGCCATTTTTTTTTTTTTTTTTTTTTTATTTATATTATAGTAACCTCGCTAGAACTCTGTCAAACTTTAAAAAAAACACCCCCTAGACCCCCCCTTCAAGATAAATGTGTAAACAATTTCGGTAGAACAGGCAAATTTACAAAGAAATAGGGCGAAAGGTCTTAACATCGACAAACTAATAGGGCAAACATCTTGAAATCTGAAAACTAATGGGGCTAAGCATGAGGGAGAAAAAACAACTACCTCCCCATTATGAGACAAAGGGTATGACATATTATGTGAAATGGTGTTTTTGCTATTATATACTTTAACCTAGCGAATAATACTGTGCAATGGCGAGCCTACCTGTGTTGTTGCCACATTGGTCATTGTTTGGTATCTCTCTCTCTCTATATATAGTAACCTCTCTAGACTCTATCAAGCTTTACAAAGACCCACTAGAATCCCCGTTCAAGGTAAATTTGTACATTTTTCGGTAGAAAAATGTCCCGGCCGAAGTCCGTTTCCTCCTAGAATTACATGCTCACTATCGCTCGCCAGGAAAAAATCCACACCTAAATCGAAAGAAAGGTCATTTTATTGACAAAGAAATAGGGCAAAAGGTGTTAAAATAACCAAACTAATGGAACGAACTTCTTAAAGTCTCAAAGGTAATGGCGATCCTACCTGTGTTGTAGCCACCAGGATGTTGGCCAGGAGAGCCAAGATAACCACTGTCAAGGGTCCCTCCATGCTGAACCTTCCTATGGTGGTAGTGGACGCGGGTCTCGAGTATATAATTATACACACCCCTGCAGTACAGTCCGCCTAATAATTCATGTCGCGGCACCAAGTATATTTCGATCAATAATTGGTGTCAGCAGTATCTAAGCTTTAATTCATCGTTTTGAGTGAGATATGCAAACATTTTCCTATCTTTACACAGCCAATTCAACATCTGACACACAATAATACAGCATACAGGGAGAACAACGTCATGACAGCGAATACACGACTTATTTGGCCAACTGTACAACTGATCCAAGAATATACTTCACTCCACAACGTCTACAAAGTTTGATTATTAGACAACTTTTGTAGCGGTACTGGTATTGATTTATCCTAATACCTGCAACTTTCTGCATGTTCAGTATCCGTTTTACGCTAAGCAATATTTGTCAACAAATGTAAAGGCGGAGTCACACGAGCGATTTTCCCGTCAATATTTATGGGCAACTGTAGTCTGGCAGCTTCAAAATTTAAGTTTCGTAAGAATTAAACTACCTAACATGATCTACCTTCGATCTTGTTTCCGATTCCAATACGAAAGAACCTCAAAATAGTACGAACAAAAACTTGATCATCGAAAATTGCCGGAAAATGCGTTCATGTGACACCACCTTATTATTGTAAGCATGGAATTAGGTAATACACTACTTTTGAGCCAGTTGTACATACTTAATATTCATTGAGATATTATTCTTTTGTGATCAAGTTACTCCTAAATTATGACTGGCATCAAAAGTCAATAGTGAGTGACAAATATGTTAGTGGCGTTCTTAGTATGACCTTGAGTTTTATGAGGCGGGATAACCGATATTTAGTTCCTTTTCTTTACCATTAATACTCTTGTCAACTACATTTTCGGGTAATTCATTTCGTTTTTGCATTGATAGTGTTTCTCTGTATACCTGTATATGCTCATGAACAAGCTTGTTTTAGGATTATATAAACTCATACTATACATACTTAACCCGCTGAGACCCAGCGTCGCACGTGTTGCGTCGGCAATGTTCGATCACCAGAACCCAGCGACGCAACGTTTGCGTCCTGGCCGGTCCGGTCCTAATTACTCCGGTCTTATGGCACCCCGAGGGCTCAGATTTGTATGGGAACTGTGTAAGTATCCCACGCACCCATGCCGATGGTTGAAAACTCTCAAAGTCCAACCGCGTGCGCGTGAGCGCGCAAAAACATGTTTTTTGGGGGAAATTGCCTTAAATTTTGTACTCTTGTAAAATCCGTTTTCGGGGCTCTGTAGGACCATTTTTTGCACTTTTTGATTTTTTTTTTTTTTTTCCTTCATTCCTAACCCATTCGCTATTGTTTCTGGGAAAAAAAATCAAAACCTGCTGGGCCCTGTTGGTACATTTATTAATAACTAGCTGGGGCTCGGCGGGTTAAAGATTCTTAAAGCAATATGTAAATTTGTAGGGACATATAAGAATCACCCTTTTAAGATTTGATGCGAAATCTATTGGCTCCGAGTTTGATAGAGTATACGCATACCCTACCATGGTAACCTGGCTGGTCACCATTAAGGTGAACATATTGTGAATTAATGGCAGTTTTTTTAGTTTGTTCCCTAGACCTCTATCAAGCAAAAATAAAATAAACACCCCCTAGACCACCTTTCAAGATAATTGTGTACACTTTTCGGTATAAAATGTGCTGGCCGAAGGCCGGTTCCTCTTAAGTTACAGGCTCGCCAGGAAAAAATCGACACCTAAATGGCACGAGAGCCCTTAGAATTGAAAGAAATGGGCCGAAAGTTATTTATATCGCCAAACTAATGGGGCGAACTTCTTAACCCATTGACTGCAAGAGACGGTCTGGAACGCCATGGCAATTTATAGCAATTTACAGGCTTTTAATGCCTGTGGAGACGAGTCTGAGTGAGCGGGAGTGCGGCAGGCCCCCGTTCGCTCTCCAGCCAGGTCGCCACGGCACTGAGGGATATGACCCATGTTCCGCTAGACATATGCAGTTCTGCGAAAGGCAAATGTAGCGCGACATTAGCGATATTCGCTCAGTATTAGCGAATGCAAAATAATCTTGATTTACTCACGCTTGTTCTACTACTAGCCAGTATATAGAAAAAGCATTCAAATCTGTTCTTTGACTCATCAAAAACTCTTTTATCAACAATATATGTTCTGATCTTCCCCAATATAACTCTTCCCAAGCTTTCTGGTATCTTTCCAAAAACCTCTCCAAACAATTTTGCATCCTCCTCTTTCCCTCTTTTCCATTCTCACGGCACCACCGTCACTTCTTCCTCTGATAAAGCTGCATTCTTCGCTCAAACTCTTGCTAAAAACTCCACCTTGGATGATTCCAGTGCTACTCCTCCTTATCCAACCCCCTCTCTCTCTTGCTAATGTATAATATACTAATCTCTTTTAACCTGAGCCCTCCCACTGTCGACTCGCAGCTGACGCATAAAATGTCCACAGTAATTCCAACTAGGCTCTATGTCGGTTTTCAGCTGACGCAGCTTGAAATATGCACATATTTTAGCAAGCGCTCTGGTTGTGCTATTGTTACCGGAGGCCTTGCTAAACTCATTGGTAACACTGCGCTTGAGGCATTAGAACACTGTCATTTTCCCAGCAGCTTGAGTTCAGTTGCCGGCATCTGGTTGCGATCGATAGACGTGTGGCGCCGCTCTGTCTGACCCCACGGCTGGGATTGGGGAAACTTGTGTGATTTTAACCCTTAATTAGCGGCGAGCAACATAAGTCGAGTTAAAAAAAGCTGGACTATGTGGCGGCGCTCGACATAGGTCGAGTGGCAATTTCAGCACGTAATGTGGCTGAGAGAGAGAGACAAGTGGTGGCAGGAGACTAGCGAGCGTATGACTGCTCCAGACCACCGCGGCGAACCTACTGACACAAATCTCAGCTCCCTCCTCCCTCTCTCACTCGCTACATACTCAATTATGTACCGAAAGTACCGAATTACCTGCTTTTTGCACTCGCGTTGCACGGTTATTGCAAGAAAACTATCCATCATACAAGGATCGTTATGGTGTCATTCGAAAGCTCTGTTTATGCCCTTTCAGGGATAGGTACTTGTTTTACGTTCTGGGTCTTATTTAGGCATGAAAATGATCACGTAAACAGCCCTATTTTGGCTAAAAACACCCCGCTGTGCGGTACATATAAATAAACCGCATAGGCCGCTCGTAAGGTGTTAAAGGCCTGGGATGCCCCAGGTTATGTATGTATTTTCTACTCTCTCTGGGCTTAATACTAAGAATGCTTATGAACCGAATAGTGATTCTCCTACTGCACTCAGATCTATTCTTCCTTGCTGACTCACTGCCTAAGGCCCTAGGCAAACTATTTCGTCTCTGTCTTTTCTCTAATATCTTTCCTTATTGCTGGAAGTTTGCTCTCTTTCAACCTGTTTTAAAGAAGGGTGACCGCTCTCAACCCTCCAACTATTGTCCAATTGCTATTCTTTCTTGCATCTCTACAGCTTTAAAAACTCTTCTTATTCAAAATTCCTTAAAGATTTGTCTTCGCATAATCTACTTTCAGATCGGCAGTATGGTTTCCTTTAAGGCCTACTCTACTGGTGATCTTCATTCTCATTTTACTAACTCTTGGTCATCCTCCTTTCGGGACTCCGGTGAGACCTTTCGTATTGCACTATTGAAAGCCTCCAAAAAAGTCTGGTACAAATATCTTATTTCTAAATTACCCTCCTTTGTTTCATATCCCTCCGTCTGTGCCTTTCTCTATAATTTCCTTTCTGGTCATTCCATAGCTGCGGTTGTGGACGGTCATCGCCTACTTCCTCAATCTATCAACGCCAGTGATCCTTAGAGTTCTGCCCTGTCTCCAGTTCTCTTTATATTAATCATTAATAATCTTCTCAACTGTACCCTCTAGTCCTATCCATTTCTATGCTTACACTATTCAACTGGGTTTTCACAACAACCCACCGTGCAAATACTCCAAAACTCACGTGATAGGGCTATAGGACGCCTATCTTCTGATCTATCAACTATTTCAGATTGGGGCAGAGAAAATGTTGTTACTTTCAATGCTTTTAATACCCAATTTCTCTATCTATCTACCCGTCAAAATCTTCCACACTACGACCCCCTAATCTTCCACACTACGACCCCCTAATCTTCAGCAATGCACATTTCAACCCTACATCTTCTCTCAGTATTCTTGTTTTTTCTCTTTCTTGTGATCTTTCTTGAAAAGATCATATTACCACTCATGCTAAAACAGCTTCCCAGAAATTATGTGTTCTCAACCATCTTTGTGAGTTCTTCACCTCTGCACAGCTTCTTACTCTCTACATGGACACAATGCGTTCATGTATCGAGTATTGTTCGCATGTGTAGAGAGGTTCCACCCATACTGCATTTCTCGAAAGGTCAGAGCCAAAAGCATTTTATTTCATTAACTTACTTCTTCCCTAATTTTCTAGCAACTCCTTAGAATCTCTCTCTCATGCTGCAATTTTGCATCTCTCTCACTATTCTACCTCTATTACAATAAACAGTGTTCTTCAGAGCTTTCTCAGTGTACATATACCTAGCTCCTTCTTTACGGAAAGTGGGGGGCACCTGTTTCTGTCCAACTCTCTATACCAAGAGTGAACCGATTCTCCCGTCTTTCATCTACTAAACAAGTAAGCTTTATAACTCTCTCCCTCAATCTGTCTTTCGCTCTTCCCATTACTTCAAGCTCTGTGTGTTCAGATATTTTGACTCAAACGTACCTTGAACTCGGTTCTCTATCACTCTTTCAACTTTGAAGGAGACACATGGTACAGGCAACTTTGCCTTTTGTCATTTACTCGTCCTTATTCATGTATGCATATGAATATTGCAATGTAAGAATACCAGTAGCTTTTACTACCTATTCTCTGTATCCTCCTACTTTCTCTATCCTAATTTCAAAGCCAAAGGCGGATGTTGTGCATATGTGCACAACAAACTCACTTGCTCTCGTATTCCAGATTTCGACTCCTCTGAATTCTCTACTTTATGGCTCAAACTTTCCTGTCATTCTCTTACTAAATATTTCTGTGCTGTCTATCTTTCCCCTAACTCTGCCAACTTTTCCAAATTCTTTGACTATCTAAACTCTACAGTGGAACACATTCTATCCATTTCTCCTTTCTCAGAAATCTCCATCTTAGGAGATTTCAAGGTTCACCATCGCCAATGGCTCTCCTCTCACACTAATGACCCAGCTGGTGAACAAGCCTACGTCTTGTCTATCATAAATTACCTAGAGCAGTTAGTTCAGCAACCCACCCGTATCCTGGATCGCATCAGAGATCGGCCCAACATTCTTGACTTGTTTCTAACTTCTAACCCTTCTTCTTATACTGTCGATATTTTCTCTCCTTTGGGATCCTCCGACCATAAACTTATCTCTGTCAACTGTCCTATCTCTCCAGTACGGCCACCCGATCCTCCTAGCCGGCGGCGCTTGTGGCACTTTGGCGCTGCTGACTGGGAGGCTCTCCGGCAGTACTTCTTTGATTTCCCATGGAATGATTTCTGCTTCCGTGGCCGGGGACCCTCGGAGAGTGCTGAACGCATTACGGATGTAATCCTATCGGGCATGGAAGCATACATTCCATTATCTTTCTCTCAGACTGATGCTAAAAAATCTTGGTTTACTCACGCCTGTTCTACTGCTGTCCGCAATAAGGAGGAAGCATTCAAATGATACCGACGCCTTAAAACTCAAGACACTCATTCTTCCTATGTTTCTGCCCGGAATCAAGCCAAATCTGTTCTTCGACTTGCCAAACACTCTTTCATCAATAATAAATGCACTGAACTATCCAACTCTAGCTCTTCCCAAGCTTTCTGGCATCTAGCCAAAAACCTCTCCAACAATTTCTCTTCCTCGTCTTTCCCTCCCCTTTCCCATTCTGATGGCACAACCATCACTTCTTCCTCTGACAAAGCTAAACTCTTCACTCAAACTTTTGCTAGAAACTCCACCTTGCAAGATTCCGGTGCTATTCCTCCCTCTCCACCCTCCTCTCTCTTACTTATGCCTAATATCCTAATCTCTTCTAAAGATGTACTTTCTACCCTCTCTGGGCTTAATACTAATAAGGCGACCAGTCCGGACGGTGTTCCTCCTGTTCTTCTCAAAAACTGTGCTTCCGTGCTGACTCCCTGCCTAGGCAAACTCTTTCGTCTTCCCTTCATGCTGGAAGTTTGCTCACATTCAACCTGTCCCAAAGAAGGGTGACCGCTCTCAACCCTCCAACTATCGTCCAATTGCTCTCATCTCATGTCTTTCTAAAGTTTTTGAAACTATTCTTGCTTCCAAATTTTGTTAGCATTTCTCTTCTCATAATCTGCTCTCAGATTGCCAGTATGGCTTCCTTATGGGTCGCTCTACTGGTGATCTTCTTTCATATCTTACTAACTCTTGGTCATCCTCCTTTCGGGACTTCGGTGAGACTTTTTCTATTGCACTAGACATATCGAAAGCCTTCGATAGAGTCTGGCACAAATCTTTAATTTCTAAACTACCCTCCTTCGGTTTCTATCCCTCTATCTAAGCCTTTGTCTCTAATTTCCTTTCCGGCCCTGGATTTAAAAAGATTTGTGGTGTAATTTTAATCCCCACTAAATTTGGATATTGCATGAGCGGAAAGGTGCATACTACACAGTCAAAGGTCCTGGTCGACACGGTCTCGATATATAGAGTCAATGTAACCGCGGCAGAGGAGTTGGGAAGGGAGGATTCCCAACCTAGTGACCCTAAGATGGCTGCCGAGTTCGACCTGGAACGACTGTGGAGATTGGATCACATAGGCATTAATCCTATGGAGACTGATTATGACTCGGAAGTTGCGCTACAAAGGTTTGACGAGTCTGTGAGCTACTGTGCCTCAGACAAGCAATATAAAGTTAGTTTACCCTGGAAGAACAGTGAGATAAGCCTGCCTACCAACTATGGTTTGGCATTAGGTCGCTTGCGCGCATTGCAGCGGAAATTGTCTAACGAACCGAGCACGCGCCAGGCGTATGACGATGTATTTCGGAGTTATGTAGATAGGGGCTTTATTGAGAGAGTCGATGTCAAGGAACCGATTAAGAAGGGTAGGGTTTACTATCTGGCCCATCATGGGGTAAGAAAAGACAGCGTCACCACACCAATACAGGTGGTGTATGACTGCTCTGCCCATCAAGGTCAACAACCCAGTCTAAATGACTGCCTGTCCATGGTGTCAGACCTGTCCCAACATCTATTGCGGTTTAGGCTGGGGAAGTACGCATATACCAGTGACACCGAGAAAGCATTCTAGATGGTCAAGCTAAAGGAGGAAGATAGAGATGTTACCCGCTTTCTTTGGTTCAGCGACATTAGCGACTTTGGAATTCCGGTCATCATATACCGTTTTCGGGTTGTACTCTTTGGGGCCACGTGTTCACAGTTTTTGTTAAATGCCACAATCAAAAAACATCTAGCTGATACTCATGAGGACACATGTAAACTATCTCGTGGATTATATATAGATAATTTGCAGGGTTCTAGCGATAGTCAGGATGATTTGTTATATACATACTGGCAAGCACACAGATTGTTTGCGGATGCACATCTATTTCTCCGCGAATGGGTTGCTAATAGTGAAGATCTTCAGAGTTTGATACAGGTGGACGGTACGCCATCTCATAACCAGGAAAAGTCCAGAAATTTGGGGATGATCTGGCAACCTAAACATGACATACTAACTTTTCAAACAAGGTCTTTTGCTCAGCAGACAGGAGCGCACACAAAAAGAAGTCTGTTGAGCAAAGTTGCGCAATTTTTTGATCCTTTGGGTCTAGCATTACCCGTTACCATAAGAGCTAGGATTCTAATGCAGGAAGTTTGGAGACGTAAAATAGGATGGGCTGACAGTTTGCCCGAGGACCTGAATGACCAAGGGACATTGTTGTTGAATGAGTATGCCATCCTATGTACTAAACCTATACCTCGTAAAGTGGCGGCGTTCGGTGACGTTACATTACACACGTTTTGCGATGCTAGCGCCACGGCATACGGGGTAGCCATATATGTCGTTACTTCATTTGCGGCACATTTAGTTACAGCCCGGGCCAAGGTAGCCCCGGTTAAAAAGGTAACTATCCCTAAAATGGAATTGACTGCCATGCTGCTATTAGCACATCTGGTGCAACATGTACGCGCAGCATACGAGAGCGAATTGAATATTGAAATCGTTCACGTTTGGTGCGATAGTCAGGTCGGACTCAACTGGACACATAGCAAGAAGTCTCTACCAGTTTATGTGAGGAATAGGGTAGATGAGATTAGATCTCTTTTGCCAGACGTTGCTTATCATTATGTAAATACAAAAGAAAACCCTAGTGATCTCATAACTAGGGGTATAACGGCTAGCCAGTTAGTGAAGTCCGAATTGTGGTGGCATGATCCAAAGTGGCTGCTCCATGAAAGTAAATGGACAATTTGGCATGCTGTTGGTGAGGGACTTCTGCCACTGGAAACAGTGGCAGTTACAGCCCAACCAAATGAGCCACCGGGTCCAATCATAGAGTGGGCAAGATTCGGTGACTATAATAAACTAGTCAGAGTTGTAGCTTGGGTATTGCGATATGTATCCAATATCAAGCTTAAAGTAACGGGCCAACTCTGCAACAGGGGTCACAACATTGATGCTCGTGAATTTAAAGCAGCTGAAGTAACTTTGATCAAATGGGTTCAAGTAGAAACCTTTTCCAATGAATTAGAATCCTTGCAAAGCTCGAATAAGACATTAATGCCTAATATAGTGCGTCAACTAAGGTTGCACCTAGACAATGGCCTCATCAGGTGTGAGGGTCGCCTGAAGTGGTCGGGTGTAACAGATGGCACAAAACGCCCTATACTTATGCCAACAAGACATCACGTTACTGATCTATTGATCATACGTGCACATAGGGAAGTAAAACAATACGGGGTATGTCATATTATATCAAATTTACGTCTCACATGGTGGATACCCAGAGTTCGACAAGTAGCTCGACGCGTCGTAAGAAAGTGTGTAATATGCCAGAGACTAAAAGGTAAACCATATGCAACTGGACCAGCTCCACCTCTACCTGAATGCCGTGTAAAGCACATAGAACCTTTCCAAGCGGTAGGGTTAGATTACACAGGTGCATTGAAGACGAGAGAGCATGAGAAGGTTTATGTATTATTGTTTACCTGTGCAACGTCTCGAGCGGTACACCTAGAACTATGTGATAATATGTCTAGCGAAGAATTTATGCTGGCGTTTAGACGGTTTTGTGCCCGTCGTTCATTCCCTCAACTCATTCTTAGCGACAATGCTCCCACTTATGTCCAGGCATCAAAATATCTAAGGATATGAGTAGTGATCCTACTATCATCACTTTTTTGGGAGAGAAGAAGTGCGAATGGAGGTTCATTCCAGTTAAGGCACCTTGGTTTGGTGGAATGTGGGAACGGTGTGCCGGCATAGTAAAGTCAGGACTCAGAGCGGTAGTAGGACGTGCTCTATTAAAGAAGAGTGAGTTGACGACAGTCCTCACAGAGATAGAGGCAGTCGTGAATGATCGCCCGCTTACATATGTGTACACCGACCTGCAAGAACCACTACCATTAACGCCAGCTCCCTTGCTATATGGAAAACCATTGACTGCGTTTCCATCTGATTTCTAATCCATAGTAGAGTTAGAGGATCCCTCGTTGTACTCTGAGGTAGAGGTGTCTAAGAGATACCAGTATATATCCAGGATAATCGAGGATTTTAGGAAACGGTGGATTAGTGAATATCTGCTAGCATTGAGGGAAAGGAGTGTTACTCCCTCTGGTAGACCAATGGCCCCTACAGTTGGTGAAGTTGTTTTAATTAAAGAAGATAGGCTATGACTCTTTTGTGATCCCGTATGTCTCTGTGACGTCACGGTCACTCCTGCAGCACGACGTAGGACGAGTAGATCGTATATTATTAGATTGTAAATAAGTTAAGTTATAAAAGGCCTAATATGGTATAAAGCAATATTGCCATGGTCTTACGTAGTATATATGAATTTATCATATATATATTAATATAATTTATCGTATAGAGCAACCTAGATGCGGTATGATAATTTGGGCTCCTGGCGTTTGCCAAGGCAGCAAGGTGTGCCATTGAGGAACACCAGAGCCTTCACGATCACCGACCAGTTAACATCAAATTTCCGCCCTCAGTTGATCGCACTTTTGTGCCTCTAATCACAATACACTGACAGCAATACAAACAGCTACACCATCACGACGCTCTCATCGACGCCATGACTGACTGACAGATAAGCATAATATTCATGTCCATTCCCATGTAATAATTTATTCTTTCTTTCACTTGACTCGAGTCTCAGGACCGAAGTCTCGTTCCCCGTTGTCCGCCATATTGGGTAAACGTTCTCCCTTGCCTCATTGCCATGTGGAACTATTGGTGAGTTCATTCCTGGCTAATATTAACCCTTATAACCTTACCCTATATATAAATTTATCATGTGAGACCCTTGGATATAAATTAGCTTGTTTCAGATTTAATTCAATTTAGATATGGAGTAGTTTTAATTTAGATTGATTTGATTTGATTCATTATAGCTTATTAATATTTAACTTCCTTTGATAGTTTAGCACAAGTAGCTTACGGGACAAGGGACATAGTTTTCTCGAGAACATATGTTACCAGACATAACAAGGCTACAATATAGGTTTTCAGATAAATTGACAACACTACATAAAACCTTTTGTGACTGGAATTCGTCTAATTGACTCGTTCTTGTGGTTCCATATGGCTCTAATGGTGTAGTACAAACAGAAACCAAGAAAGGTTGGAAGCTAATTAGTGGACAAAGGGTGTTCGAATGCATATTCCTTTCTTTCCTCCGGCTCCCGGAGGAAAGGAAAGACGCCGGAAAGGCACCGGTCTAAGCAAAGATCAGTGACACCGGAAAAGGGAAGGTCATCTGGGCATAATTCATTTAGTTTAAAGTAGTGGACTATGAGTCGACTATCAAGGTGTGGATTCATACATGAAGTGCGCTCATACCACCTTTTTTGTTCCAGAAATACCTCTCCGGCCATTGACAGGCCTCGGCATAAAATTTTCCCTTGGCGGGCTAGCTCAGCGAGTAGAGACCTCACACAAGCACTAATTTAGATCCGGTAGGGCAAAGGCTAGTCCACCGGAAGTTAGGAAGTAATGGGTTACCGGAACTACAAGAATGATAAGATATTATCTCAAACTCAAATAACCTGTATTAACCATTCGGCCACCCTATAGTGGTATGGCTAGCAACGAGTCAGTCAGTCCTGTGCTCTCATATCGCCTAGGCTGCTCATATCCCTGACAATCAGATTTTTTTTTTTTTTTTAAAGATCATACCAATGCTTAGGCAAAGTCAGCTCGGGTTTTAACAATAACAGGCAGAAAGCATATCTAGCCCGGATCAATTTTCTCCTAAGTTCTCTCGTACGCAGGAAAGGTTTCTCGCCGGCCGGAATCTTACCTGACAAGTTAGACAAAGAAACACAGCGAGCTGACTGAGCAAGTGATAGCATTAGGTGCCTCAGGCTTATTACGGGTATGAAATTGTTCTTTGGGTTCAATGTTTTAAACATTTGCAAGTCCCGACATGGACGAGCAAGGGAATGTGGATCCTTGGGTGCTATATGTAGGAGTAATCTTAAGTTCATGAAAGCTAACTTGACCCCCCCCCTTTTAAAACCTGTTTAGGATTAACCTAAAGCAGTGGATCGTACGAAAGAGTTCCCCCTCCCCTGATTTGTATAATACATAAATGCTTCAAAGGATTAGTCCTCTCACTTCAAAAGTACTTCGGGCAATCTCCTTCTTGACGCACCCAATGGCAAGCGCTTCGGGTGGTTTTTTACGGCAGAGGAGCTAGTGGTCAATGTGATATTAGTATAAGTCCCATAAGAGGACAAGGGGGGAAAGAAAAAGGGGGGGAGGAAGTGAGAGTATCCCATTATACCCTGAAACCCCTCCGCCGGAAATATACTCCTCCACCGGATAAGACCACTGGCGTTGTTGCTTATAAAATGGAGCTATGTGAAAGCTCACATGTATTAATTTTGATTTTAAAAGAGTCTATCATTATTTAAGAGAGCTATGTAAAAGCTCGTTGGTTTGTTTAGTTGTATTTTAAGACAAGTTTTCTATCATAGTTGCAGCTATATAGTTTTGGTTGAGTATGAAACTGGTCAAATAAGTACAGTTTTATGCCAGATGATAAACTGTGAATAGTATAAAATCTGGGGTAGTGAAGAGGAAGTTATGAATATCTTCCCAAGTAACTATTGGACAGCATCTCAAGAGGAGATCCTGTAATTTTTTTTAGCAGATCTTCTTTGAAGTGACGCACTACTCACATTCTTTAATATTGTCAAGACTTAGGATCGTATAGTGGATTTAGGAATTAGTTACAAGACAAGTAAAGGGATTGGATTATCTGCCTAAGGGGGAAGCATTTAGATCATCTCACCTTTGTTGTTAATTCACATGCTGTATAATTTTATTGTCTACATATATTATAATGGCCACTAGTGAATATATATAGACTTAGCTGGTTAGTGGAGCATGTTGATGGATAGTAGGTGCTGGGATGTTTAATATATGGGACGATAGATATGGCCGATCGCCGGTGTTGCTGGTAAGGATTGTTGTTATTGAGTGGCACCCTTTATAGGGAGATATCTTAGAACGTCAGCTTGGTAACAAGTGAAACTAGACATGCGCAATCATTCTCGATGCTGCTAACGTTCCTCATATTACTTTAATTACTATATTAAATAGTACTTAATACTTATGGAATACTATATTCTCGAATTAACTCGTTATAGAATAAATGTACACCATAGCCTATACCTTAATTACCCCTTATATATTATTCATCTGATATACAAACCCAATTAACTTTACATGATACTTTGTGTATATACAGAATTATAGATCCCATTTTTAACCAATCCCAACTGGAAATAGAAAGGTTTATCGTGGACACTCGTAAGTCACGATATATTCCCGGCCACCAAATATTTACAAATTTAACAATTTGGACTTAAACTAATGTGGAAAATTATAAGGCTCCACCACCTATCAATGATTGCCAGAGTCGCGTGGAACCCAAAGCAGCCTGCCGCTGAGGACGAAAATTACTGTCATCCCGACTAGCAGCAGACTGCGCTGGTGCGTCCGCACCGGCAATACTATCTGCAATAATCTCGCCCACATCTTCACATTCCTGTTCAATAGGATACAATTTAGCAATCGGACGAGTGGTAATACCGGTAGAGGTTTTGACCTGCGCGACTCTAACAAGCTGATCTAGGCCTGGAAGTAATTTAAGGACGAGACCAAATCTCCAAAACAAACGAGGACCCTCATTGTGTAGGTGACAACGTCACCTACTTTGGGCCAAGATTTACCCTGGTTTCTTATTAAATTAGTATGACTTTTCCTTAGAGACAGCAGGTAGTCAGTCAGCACACGACACACTTCCTAGTTACTGACTTCACTGTTTGCCGTATTCTCGGAATCCACCATCTCGTTCTCAGATACGAAACCACATATGCCACCTCATAATGCAAGCACAATTTATGAGCATTGTCTATCAACAGTGAGGTTAACCTGTGTTTGTTTGGAAGAAGGATTGGAAACTTAGTATTATAATCTATCTTAGCCCTTTGTAGTCTCCCTTTACATTTAATGATCCCTTGATCCAAAAATAACCCCAACTGTTTAATAATGCTACTCTTAACCTTATTGCCAGTGGTGCTTGTGTCAAGTATGTGTCGCTCCTTATGGTAAACTTCCCTCTGTGCTACATCTATTAAAGTGACTTCAGCTGCTCTTAGTTCCGGTACTGTAAGTATGCCATGATTCTGATCCGACCCCTTCGATTTGGCTTTCAGATTACCCACATAGCGCTTCACCCATGCCATGATGCGTACTAGTTCCTCATATGAACTATAGCGAGGCCATTCTATTACATGGGTCTCGTTCGAGGGAGTGTCCGTAGAGGTCACAAACATTTGTTGAACCACAGGACCTTGTTCCTCCCCATCTGGCCATTGTTCAGGATGGGATAGCCATGATGGCCCTTCCCACCAAAGCCCCGAGAACTGTGTAGGGAGGAATGAGTAATTCCCTTTGTGAGCAAATCGCCTGGATTAACGTCGGTAGGGACATACCTAAACTTAGTGTTCGTACATGACGCTAAGATTTCGTCAACTCTATTACGAACAAACACCGGTAACACTTTCTTACTTGCAAGCCAACATAAACTTATTTGACTATCACACCAGATGATTGTTTCTTTGATTGACAGCTCAGATGCATAGGCCTCCTTAATGAACGTGGCTAACCTAGATGCAAGTACGCAAGCTGTCAGTTCAAGTTTAGGGATAGTTAAACATTTAATCGGGGCCACCCTAGCCTTAGCTATAATCAAGCGGCACGTATCCCTGTCATCACAGAAATACGCAGCGGCTCCGTAAGCACCTGTACTAGCATCACTGAAAATGTGTAAGGTCACATATCTCGAAAAGGTAACCTATCTAGGTATTTCTAAGTCCATGCAACCCCAGAGATCAGAACCAATGTCACACCAGCATTCCCTAAGCGCGTCCGCAAGAGGTTCGGTCCACCCGCAATTTACTCGCCAAAGCTCCTGTACAAAAATGCGAGCCCTAACGGTGACAGGCAACAAAACCCCCAGCGGATCAAAAATGCTAGCAGTGACACTGAACGCTTCTCTTTTTGTGCTAACTTGTAAAAAACGCTCCCTCTTCTGGAATGTAAACATATCAGTATCAGTTACCCAAGTCATCCCGAGTGTCTTCACCCTATCCTGTACTGTACTTGCGACATTATGTGAGAATAAGGTATCACGGAGATGTGGACTATTTGTGACCCATTCCATGAGAAAGAGATGCGCTCCCGAGAATATGTCCTGGGCGCTGTTGTATATGCTCAGAAGGTCCTGCTCACTGTCATGGGTCGCCTGCAAATTATCTATGTAAAGCCCACGTCTCAGATCGTGAGCATGTTGAGTAAGTATATCTACCAGTGACAAATGTTTCAAGATAGTTACATTCAATAAAAACTGTGAGCAGGTCGCGCCAAAAAGAACCACGCGAAACCTATAGACCGATACTGGACTGTCGATATCCAGCGGATCATCGGGCCACAGAAACCGCGTGCAATTCATGTCATCCTCGTGCAACTTGAGCATAAGAAAGGCCTTCTCAATGTCGCTGACCCAAGCATATTGGTTCAATCTGAACCTTAACAAGACCTGGGTTAGGTCAGCGACAAGAGAAGGTCCTGTATACAGACAATCATTCAAGCTCAGATTATTTGTGCTTGTCTTTGGTGAACAGTCGAAGACTACCCTCACGGGTGTGGTCCGACTGTCCTTTTCAACACCATGATGAGCCATATAGTGAGTCTGGTTAGTGCTGTCAAGGTTATCTACCGACACTCTCTCAATGAAACCTCTTGCTATCTGATCCCGAATGACACTTCCATATTGCTTGCAGTATTCCGGGGCCCGTATGAACTTACGCTGAAGACCTCTAAGTCGTCCCAAGGCTAGCCCATAGTTGTTCGGAAGTAAGTGCTTGTTGTCTCTCCAGGGCAACTAAACAGTATACTGATTATTAACACGAGAGTACTGTATTGACTCATTGAATTTTGACATGACTAATTTAGCCTCCAAGTCTGCTTCCTTATGCCCCTTTCCCACATGTGCGACTTCATACAATTTTCGTCGCCGAGGACGTAGTCTTGTCAATTCACAAGGATTCGTGTGCGACGTATACGATTTTGACCGTTACAAACAGATAACAAATTATACTCGGCAAAGATGTCGCCGATGAATGTGACGCAATCGCCGCCTGGTGCGACGTTATCGACGAAGTGAGCGATGTTTTGCCGATGTTCTCTGCGAGGAATGTCACATTTTCAAAAATATCTTGCGATATCATGCGATGGTGAAAGAAAACTCGCCGAATGTTCTGCGACGTCTTCGGCGATTCAAGCGATGACACGAAAGTCTTAATATTGACAACAAAATGGGGTGAAATGTCTTAAAATCGCCAAACTAATGGGCTGAACGTCATAAAATATGAAAACTAATGGGGTTAAACATGAGGAAGGAAGGGGACCAGAAAAACGACCCATCTCCCCTTAATTCGGAGATTGGCAATACTTCGCCGGAGACATTTTTTTTATCAAATAATGTACAAATTTAGCTTGCTCTCAAAACAAAAAATATATATGTTGGCTCGCTACCGCTCACCAGGAAAATATTGAAACCTGGATGGGGGTAAACATCTTAAAACAGTAGGCTGAACGCGGCCGAACGGATACAAGGCAAAGAGAGAGGGAGAGAAAGAGAAAAAAAAAAAAAAAAAAAAAAAAGGAGAGAGGGAAAGAAAGAGAAAACAAAATAGGCGAGGTGGGCTCATAAGCCGTAACACACAAACATTGAGTCCACCTCGCCTTTTTTTGTTTTCTCTTTCTCTCCCTCTCTCCTCGTGTTTTTGTTTTCTCTTTCTCTCCCTCTCTCTTTGCCTTGTATCCGTTCGGCCCCGTTCAGCCTACTGTTTTAAGACGTTTACCCCCATCCAGGTTTCAATATGTTCCTGGTGAGCGGTAGCGAGCCAACATATATAACAAAATTTGTTGAGAGCAAGCTAAATTTGTAAATTTTTCGATAGAAAAATTTCTCCGGCGAAGCCGGATTTCTCCATATAATGCTGGTTCGCTATCGCTTGCCAGGAAGATATCGATACTTGGATGGGGGTAAACGTCTTAAAACAGTAGGCTGAACGGGGCCGAACGGATACAAGGCAAAGAGAGAGGGAGACAAAGAGAAAAAAAACAAAAACGAGGAGAGAGGGAGAGAAAGAGAAAACAAAAACAGCGAGGTGGGCTCAATGTTTGCGTTACGGCTTAATTGAGCCCACCTCGCCTTTTTTTGTTTTCTCTTTCCCTCCCTCTCTCCTCGTTTTTTTGTTTTCTCTTTCTCTCCCTCTCTCTTTGCCTTGTATCCGTTCGGCCCCGTTCAGCCTACTGTTTTACGACGTTTACCCCCATCCAGGTTTCAATATTTTCCTGGTGAGCGGTAGCGAGCCAACATATATAAAACATTTTGTTGAGAGCAAGCTAAATTTGTACATTTTTCGATAGAAATTTTTTTCCGGCGAAGCCAGATTTCTCCATATAATGCTGGTTCGCTATCGCTTGCCAGGAAGATATCGATACTTGGATTGGGATAAACGTCTTAAAACAGTTGGCTGAATGGAGCTGAATGGATACAAACCAGAGAAAGAGAGAAAAGGAGAGAAAGAGAAAAAAAACAGGTGAACCCCCCAAGAGAGGTGCATAGAAAAAAGGGTTGACAGGTTCACTATAGGCCTAATCATTTTTTTTTACCCACCTCGCCGAAGGTGCTCAAGGTGCTCTTTGGCATCGTCGATGTTCTCGCAAGCATCGTCGAGCATCGGTGAGCATCCATGCAGCGTTGCAAATTTTTTTTTTTGCGAAACCCTCCGCGATGTCTCGCCGATGATCCCCGAGGGCCTCGCAGATATTTCTGCGATGTTCGACGATGCTTGCGAGGGCTACGAACCCTCGTGAGTCCTCGTCCAAAATTTTGAACAGTCTGAACATTTGCGACGACCCGCGAAGGCCCATTACCTTACCTTTTGATACTTTTTGATGTGTTCGCCGCTCTTCTAGCGGCACCAAGGAGCGCGACGCCCCTCGTTATGGGTGGTGATTTGTTGCAGTAGACTGTTTGAAGCGACAGCTCGCTCCCTTGCGAGGATGGGCTCGTCTGGCACTTTTTGCAGTTCGACATCTAGGGCTCTCTTGAAGTTGTCTAACGAGGTGTCCCTCATGTCTCTTACTCGCCGTGGGAGTTTGTTGAAGAGACGTGGGCCTCTGTGTGATAACCAGCCCTCTCGCAGAGAGCCCATAGCACCCCTGTTATACATCCGGGGGATTTCGCATTCCCAGCCTCTCCTATCACTGAATTTCATGACTATCGGAGTATGTAGGTTTGGTACTATACCCTCTGCGATTTTCCACGTGTATATTATTAGGTAACGTTCTCTTCTACGTTCCAGTGAGTACAGATTCAGATTCATATGATACTCATATGACATTCAAACAGCACACCACAAACATTAAAAAGAAACTGACATCCAGACTTAATGCCCTCAGGTCACTTGCTCACACAAAATTTGGACACAACAAAGAAACTACCACCACAGTATATAAACAATACATAAGATCAGTAATGGAATACGCAAGCCCAGCCTGGGCTTCTAACCTAGCTGAAACACATCATAAGACCTTACAGACTATCCAAAACAAAGCCCTGAAGATCATTACAGGCTGCACAGCTACTGCACCCACAGATCATCTACATCAAGAAACCAAAATCCTCAAAGTCAAAGACCATCTGGACATGAGAGGCACTCAATTCCTGGCAGCAGCCTCCACGAACCAAGACCACCCACTAAACTACATGGCAACACACCCACAGACACCAAGAAATATCAAAACAACACCCAGCACACGGTATCACACACAGTTATTGTCCTCTCTCCCTCCCTGCCCACCCCGAACCAACTTCCAGAAGCACATCCATACTCATATCTCTCGCCAATCCATCCACTCACTCACAGACAACACGCAGCTGCATGCACGACCTCCCGAAATCCATCCTTCCGAATCCTCCCTCCCTCGCGAGGACAGAGTCCACCTGGCCAGGCTGAGATGCGGACACCATCCAGCTCTCCTGAGCTATCAGAAGAGACTGGATGACTCCGTTGTCGACGCCTGCCCGGGATGTAACACAGCACCCCATACCATTAAACACATCATAGAAGACTGCATTTCACACAACCACTTACGCCAACAACACAACCTACACTCAATGAGAGCTCTGTGGGAAAGCCCGATCGTGGCCATGACCTTCCTCAGGGACTCGGGGCTGTTCGGCCAGGCAGCTTAGGGAACAACAACAACAACAGATTCAGTGCTCTTAAACGCTCCCAATAGTGTAGATGTTTGCGAGGCCTTGCGAGGCATACGATTATTATGCGAGGGTATACGATTTCTTTGCGACATGTCACGAATGTGCCAATTTATGGGTGTCGGCGATGAAAATCGTATGAAGTCGCACATGTGGGAAAGGGGCATTAGAAGCAATGCCAATGTGGTCCAGTTCCCATAGTGCACCAATATCTTTGAGTTCCCAGTGGCCCCCACTGTCCTGTAAGTAGGTATCCACCGGGCTGGTAGCAACTTTCAGAACTGTGACCACTTCGACAGTGGTTTCTGAACCTTGGGCGTGGAACGATCCACTCAAAGCATACCCGTAAATTGTGGGCAGGAGAACAATCTCATTTACCCTTTTAAAGCCTGGGTGTACAAACTTATAGTAATTCTCCGCTCCTATCAGCATATCGAGTTTGTTTGAATGAAAATCATTGTCGGCTAATTTCAACTTCTGCACAGTGAGTTTGTCAGTGATACAAGTAAGTCCCTTGTGAGCACAGTAACTAGGAAGCTGATCGACAACAATGGCTTTCATTTGGCGCCATCGCCCTTTGTGTCGATAGGTTAGTGCAACAACATCATAAGTTGCATCCCCTAGCGAGCCTGTGAACCCCCTTAATTGTAGAGTCTCTTTACCAACCACTGTATGTTGTATTAACTCCAATGAGGACTTAAATATAAAGGACTTTTGTGACCACTGATCTAGTAAAGCACGAAGTTGTGTAACATAAGTCTCCCTACCTTTTAATGGTACCTTTATTGCGGGGAGTAATGCCATTTCTTTCTGAGTAGTAACCGACATAGTAACTGGGTGTTCCGAATGAGCCTGCGGCGACTCCTGCCCCCTATTTGGACAAAGACTATGGTAATGCTTGCCCTGACAATGTTTGCACGGCTCCACCTTTGGGTTGGTGCAACCATTTCGACCATGGTCTCTATCCAAACAGCCAACACACACCTTTAATACCTTCGCCCTCTTTATTTTGGTTTGGGCATTAGGATATTTGAAACATTTAAACCAGCAGTGCCCTGACTTGCCACACAGCTTACAGCCCTTATCAGAGCCATTGCTTCCTGCCTTGTAATGTGCTACCTTGTTTTGTTTGACAGTAAAAGCAGCAGTAGGTTTATATTTTTCTTGTGGAGGCAGGCCAGCCCCCTCCATAATACAAATCTCCTTGTATAGGGTTCGAGTGACCGCACCAACATGTAACCAGTCATCCTTCAGTTCTCGCCGAATAGTCTCCCGCAAAGGAGATGGAATCTTATTATACAACATTACGGCACAAATTTCCTCCAACATTACTTTGCAAGATTTAAGCGACTTTAGTGTGCATTTAGCAGCCGCATGGAAATGTCTAAGGTCTTGCGCATCATATCGAGGACTAGGAATCTCACAAAAGGCGGTAACGTGGGCAGACTTCATGCGGTCAATCTGTCCGTAGGTCTCGAGGAGAAGTGTTACGGCAGGAGCATAACTTGTGGTCTCCAAGCTAAATCCGGCTATGAACTGCGAGGCCTCTCCTTCTAGCTGACCCCTCAAATATGTGAATTTCTGAATATCTGTTAGGTCCTGACGCCCATGAACCGAACATTGGAATAAATCCCAAAATCCGGTCCACCGGGCAGGATCACCACCAAACTTCGGGAGGGTTAAGGCTATCAATTTTACTACCGACTTTACAGCCTCTCTGCGAGAGACCTCTGTACGTACCGGTCTACTATCCAAAGGGGCTAATAAGTTTTGTACCTGTTCGTCATAAATCATATCATGAGCCACTTCTTCATTTAAATCTTCCTCGGACTCTAACAATAGATATATTTTCTCATTGAAAGAATTTATGTTGTGTAAAGCCTTGTTGATATTGACTTTTTTAGCAACTATTTCATCGTTTGTGGCTTCGTTGAGGAAAGTGGTGAAATCCTTAGTTAATTTAGTAATGCCTCCTTTGGCCGCAGCCCTCAACCTCTTCAGCTTGGTGATGTCCATGTTTATAGGGAACCCAACCTGTTACCAGTCAATTCACAAATTTATAGGGGATAGGTGAGTCAGGATGGACAATGAACGACGTTAAAATAGCCTATTAGCCTAATAAATGGAACTAAATATAGGCTAGCCTATTCCTCGCCAAAATATCGCGCCGCCCTACTGACGATTAGGTTATAGAGCTTGTGCGTCCCCCAAAGGCCTAAATGGACGCCATCATATGCCAAGTCCTCCTTACCCATCTCCATAGGGTTGAACCTTGACTTGGAGAATGGGAATTTCTGGCGTAAATGTCTGTTGACGGCATTTTTTATTCTGTTATATTGTTCTGCACTGAGGCCCCTGGGGGAGGTATGGGACTCTATTCCCACGATTTTACAATGCCCCTCTGTTCTATCCTCAATATGTTTAGCCAAATCATTTATTTTACTGGATAACTCATTAACTACCATATCACCAAAAATATCATTACCTCTGAGTATCAAGAATGTGAGATCCGGACGAAACTGTATAAGATTATCGAAGGCTGGCGAATTACGGATTGAATCAACTGTGGCCCCACTTTGTGCCAGAAACTTCAGCTGGAAGCCTTCAGTATAGGAGATGGTGGCGGTTCAAATCTATTGACATACGAGTGTCCAATCACCGCAACTTTAGGTATCGGGTGTTTATTATGCGATGGAGACGGCTCAAAATTCTCGCCAATACCGCCCCAACTCCGCGCTGCTTAACCAGACCCTCGAATCATTGGCTAGTGTGTAAACTATAGCACTAGTAAGTAGAAAGCAGGGATGGATTAAGCAGGCCCAAGAAGACACCCAGCCACAATTAGGCCTAGGTTAAACACAAAAATTGGGTACATTATATTATTTAATAAGGCATATAGGCTATACTTAAATCCTGGTTTACGGCACCATACTTTACTGTCAAGACTTAGGGTCGTATAGTGGATTTAGGAATTAGTTACAAGACAAGTAAAGGGATTGGATTATCTGCCTAAGGGGGAAGCATTTAAATCGTCTCACCTTTGTTGTTAATTCACATGCTGTATATTGTCTACATATATTATAATGGCCACCAGTGAATATATATAGACTTAGCTGGTTATTGGAGCATGTTGATGGATAGTAGGTGCTGAGATGTTTTATATATGGGACGATAGATGTGGCCGATCGCCGGTGTTGCTGGTAAGGATTGTTGTTATTGAGTGGCACCCTTTATAGGGAGATATCTTAGAACGTCAGCTTGGTAACAAGTGAAACTAGACATGCGCAATCATTCTCGATGCTGCTAACGTTCCTTATATTACTTTAATTACTATATTAAATAGTACTTAATACTTATGGAATACTATATGCTCGAATTAACTCTTTATAGAATAAATGTACACCATAGCCTATACCTTAATTACCTCTTATATATTATTCATCTGATATACAAACCCAATTCACTTTACATGATACTTTGTGTATATACAGAATTATAGATCCCATTTTTAACCAATCCCAACTGGAAATAGAAAGGTCTATCGTGGACACTCGTAAGTCACGATAAATATTTTTTATATTGTATGCTAACAATAAAGACTTATTCTTTATACGGATTCTTGACTATGCCTTACGGTTTTGAGGATTAGGATATTGTCACGAATGTCCCCCTCCAGTCTTGGGAATTCAGGCAAATCGTCAATGATGGAGGGGCCACTATTAAATAATAGGTTTAATTCCCGGAGGGAAGTAGTGAAAACCTAATATTTAGTAGGGGCCCCGTAATCATTGACGATGCAGGGCCCTCCCATCCATCCCCTTCCCATTCGCTTGATATCTTGGGTGTTATCTTGATATATCAGTGAAGGACGAATGGACGCTTGGCAAGGAGCCACAACGCAAGAAATCCACCGAGTTGGGAAGCGTGTTATAACAATGTTTAAGTTTAAGTTTTTTTTTTCTCTTATTTTTTACGAAAGTTTTTTCGTAGTGGGTACCCGATCTGATGACGACTCCATAAGAGAAGTTGCGTTGCACTTATGAGGAATGCTCTGTTCATCCCCGCGGCGGTAGATTCAAAACAGCTTACGCGGGTGTCGAATGGAGACCATTATATTAATAGGCAAATCGTCAATGATTACGGGGCCCCTACTAAATATTAGGTTTTCACTACTTCCCTCCGGGAATCAAACCTATAATGTGGAGGTTAAAGCCGGTATCACACGAGCGCTTTTCACTCAACTTTTATCCTCAACACTGGTCTGGCAGCTTATAAGGTCAACATTTATACTATTTCGCGGACACCTAAATTCATCTACCATCAGTCTAGTTTCCGATACCAGTGCAAAATAATCCAGAAATGTTGCCAGAAAAATGTTGATCATCGAATGTTGACTATAAAAGATCTCGTGTGATACCGGCTTAAATCATTAATATGTGTGATCAAAATACAAAATACTATATGTTGACAGCAAAAATAATCGTTGTGGTTTTGGTAAGTAGCTCAAAAGAAGCCATTTGTATCTGCATCGATCAAAAAGGGTAACATAGCGGTCAAGCATTCTCCCTCGTGTTAGGCCCCATTTATATTGCGATCATAAGACGTTCGCCCCAATAGTTTGGCGATTTAAACACCTTTCGCCCCATTTCGTTGTCAATTTAAGACCTTTCGTGCCATTTACGTGTCGAGTTTTTCCTGGCAAGCGATAGCGAGCCTGAAATTTTAAGAGGAATAGTAGACAAATTTACAAATTTTTCTTGAATTGTTTTTGTATTTAAAGTTTGATGGAGATCTAGCGAGGAAACTAAACAAATAAACGAATAAATGAATTAGTCGTTATGGTTATGGTCAGAATGTCAAAAGTAGTCATTTGTATCTGCATGGAACCCAAAGGATAACATAGTGGTCAATCATTCTCCAAGGGCCTCGTTATTCAGCTTTTATCCTGCAAATACCGGTAACCTTATTCACGAGCTATAAACCGGCCCGTACATTAAGGGGACAGTGGTTATATTGTTGGTCGATTTATTTGTATATTCATAAATGTTTTAGTTTCCTTCCTAGATCTTCATCAAACTCTAAATAAACATCCATTAGATCCCCTTTGCAGATTAATTTGTACATTTTTCGGTAGAAAAATGTCCCGGCTGAAGGCCGGTTCTTCCAAAATTACTGCCTCACTATCGTTAGCCAGAACAAAATCGACACCTAAAAAGCACGAAAGGTCATAATATTGACCAGGAAATGGGGCTAAAGGTCTTAAAATCGCCAAACTAATGGGCTGAAGCTCATACAATCTTAAAACTAACAGGGCTAAACATGAGGAAGAAAAGGGCCCAGAAAACCGACTAATCTCCCTTTAATGTCATTTTCTATTCACACAGATATGACGTCCTTAGAGTAACTGTAACTCTCCCCTTTTCAGTGGTATAGTCAAGGTTAGTCAGTATACCGCTCTTTGGAAACTGTAATTGTTCCGTTACTTACCTTAAGGCTTTCGTATGCAAATTGCTTTTGGTCGTTAATCACACACACACACACACACACACACACACACCTTAAATTATTAGTTTACCATACTCAAAGGCAGTAGAACACATAATTTATCAAAATATTTGCCTCTGAATGTGCTGTATGAGTTTCTAGTAATCATAATAATGTTGATTAAACTACTACTACTACTACTACTACTACTACTACTACTACTACTACTACCTTCTGGGGTGTCACAGGAAACAACAAGTCCAAGCTGGAATATAGGTCTGTGCGGCTGTGTTAACTCCTGAGGCGTGCGGTGACCACGACGAACAAGATGAAATGTAAAAGTAAAACAAAAAGGGCTCCGTTACGGCTTAGGTCTTAGAGGATAGATTACAGTATATACATGTGGAAGATCATTACATTTGGTTAAACAATACCTGACAAATTTCATGAAAATCGGTTCATAACTTTGAGAGCCGCCTACGCTGGCGGAGGTATACGCTCTACCGATTGTCTCATAAATTGAATAACTTCCCCCTTGGTGCACATCCTATCTGCCCATCAAGTTTCGTGAACATCGGTTCATGACATTGTGAGCTTATTATCTTGTTTACAGACAAACGGATAAACAAACAGACAAACAAATGGAGGAAAAACCATAACTTCCTCCAACTTCGTTGGCTGAGGTAATTAAAATAAAGTGCCATTGTACGTAATTGTATAACACCAGATTACATTTTCTGTCACTCCTGCAGAACGGAACCAACAGCGGGGCACTCTGGGCAAAATTTGAAAATAGGACTCAAACCATTATACCTACGAAATAGATGAGAGTATGTACACTCGATCAAAGAAGTATCTGCATCCCTACGCTGATCATCTGGTGTGTACAGCTCGATAGGGTGTCAAAGACGATCGTCTCTGCCACATGGATATAGTTGCAGGCAGAGGTGCCAACCCTACCGAGCTGTGCACACCAGATGATCAGCGTAGGGGTGCAGATACTTCTTTGACCGAGTGTACATGTGCAAGAAAACAAAATAAGTACTATCCCCAAAATATATCCATTTTAACTTTCCATCACGCCTGTGTTTGGGCGCCATGGCTGATATGTTTGATCCAATTATATATTGAAAGTATATGTGTGTACATTGTACTGTATAATTATGTGGTTCATTAATCACATAGAAATATCCGATCTCATTTTGCATCACTCCTGTAGAAGGGAGACAGTAGCGAGGCATCCTGGGCTAAAACTGATTTTTAAAATTTATCTGAATTACGGTGTTGGAGAAAATAAAAATTCAAGTTTTCGGGTCATTATGGAATTTAAAACAAATAGTTTATATTTTAGATGTGTTTTGCCCCCTGGTCTGTTTCGTTAAGGGGGTAGTACTCGTTTTTTGCTGGATCCCCTTCTCCCTCATGTTTAGCATAGTAGTGTTGAGGTTTTAAGACGTTCGTTCCATTAGTTTGGCGATTCTGAGACTTTTCGCCTCATTTTTGTTGTCAATATTAAGACCTTTCGTGCCCTTTAGGTGTCAATTTTGTCCTGGCGAGCGGTAGCGAGCCTCTAATTTTAGAAGGAACCGGCCTTCGGCCGGTAAACCTTTCTACCGAAAAATGTACACATTTATCTCGAAAGGGGGTCTAAGGGGTGTTTTTCTAAGTTTGATGGAGGTCTAGCGAGAGAACTCAAAAATAAATAAATAAATAAATATATACTGTAAATCAAAGACAAGCACAACCCCCTTAACGCTATCTGGTCCGGCATCTTGGGAGTTATTATGATATTTTGTTTAATTATTATTAAGGATTTTATTTGTTTTGTCGTTTTCGAGCAATGTATTCTAGTTCCTCCCCAAGGTTAATAAAAACACCTGCCCAAACTCCATTCAAACTAAAAAAAATGCCCAACCAGACCTTATCAAGCTAAATGTGTACATTGATGACTAAATGACTAAAGGAGTGTATGAGAGAGAGGTGGAAGGGCAGAGAGGGAGAGGCAGACCGAGAGTGAAGAAGGGGAATGGAGTATATGAAGTATATGAGTGAAAGTGGTGTGGGATGGAAGGAGGGGCACCGGTCGACGTATTACAATGGGGTATGGAGGTGATTCATTCATGGCCACCCACTCGGGGATGATGCCATCTGGCAATAAATAGGTAGATAGATAATATAAACTACTGTTTTTGTTGCTCGTTTCACATACTTATGGTTAACATTAGACGATTCTAGTCACCTTAGGACGAACCTCTTGGAATAAAACGTTTCCTTTATTTTTTATTTTTTTCTATGTGAGTGAGGGAAACAAAAACAGAACTGCCTGTAGCGAATGCCTCCCAGAGAGTTGAAAGAGTGACAGGGCCAAAATCAAGGGACGTTCGAGCCAAAATGCCTGGACACACGGAGTTTGAAGCAATTTAAGTCATAGGAAGAGGGAAAGGTTAATTCTGGGAGAGAGTTCCAGAGCTCAACAGTTGAACACAAGAAAGACTGAGAATAACATGTAACTCTTGGGTTGGCGAGCTGCATAGAGTAGGGGTGGGATTGTGTTGCAAGACAGGTACTACGTACCCTACGTAGAGGAGGTGGTATGCACTGGGAAAGCTCTGAGGAACATTGATTATTGTAGTAGCGATAGAATAGCGAGAGAGATGCAACATTGCGGCGAAGAGAGAGGGATTGCCTAGAGTTGGTGAGTGAACGGGAGTTAATGATACAAAAGGCTTTCCTTTCTACTTTGTCTAGGAGTGCGGTGTGAGAGGATCCTCCCCACACATGTGAACAATACTCAATACAAGGACGCACTGTGCCCCTGTACAGAGCAAGAAGCTGAGCATGGGTAAAGAACCCCTTGAGGCGGTTGAGCACATCCAGCTTCTGGGAGGCTGCCTTAGCAAGATTGGTAATATGGTCCTTCCAAGTGAGAGCGGAAGAAAAAGAGACACCGAAAATATTGAGAGAAGATGAAGAATTGATATTTGTATTGTTGAAGTGTAAGGGATAGTCCTCTGGGAGTTCCGGACAGATAGTAAGATGGAGAAATTGGGTATTGGAAGCATTACAGGCAACAAGGCTAAGGGAGAGGGGGGGGGGGGGGGGGGTGATTATATTAACTCGCTTATATATTTTTGTTACTATGGTTTAAGTTTCCTTCCTAGACCTCCATCAAACTAAATGCATTATCTTCAAGATACCCCTTCGAGATAAATGTGTACATTTTTGGGTAGAAAAATGTTCCGGGCGAAGGAGGGTTCCTCCAGAATTACAGGCTCGCTATCACTCACTAGGAAAACATCGATACCTACTGTAAATGGCACGAAAGGTCTTGATATTGATAAAGAAATGGGGCAAACGTCTTAAAATCTCAAAACTAATGGGGCTAAACATGAGGGACAGGGGGGTCCAGAAAAAGCAACTACCTCCCCTTTAACCCCTTCTGTACTGGCGACGTCATATTTCCTTTGATTTCATCTACATTTAGACGATTGTATGCAACTTAGGAAGGATATATAGTATGTCAAAGGATTCATTGAGATAGTCTGTTGCCATATAATTGGTAGACGTCCTTCCTAAGCTGAATACAATCGTCTACTAGTTCCCAGGATACAATGAAAAGGACGTCACCGGTACAGAAGGGGTTAAAGCCTTGCTAATGAACACCTACACTTAGGTTGGAAAAGAAGGCCTTTTCAACGGACCCATTCTTTCTTCGTTAATTTTCACCCTATAACTCATTCAGTATCGGTGATGTTCTTTTCATTATATTCTGGCAACTATTAGACGGTTGTATTCTGCTTGGGATAGACGTCTATCCAGTAAAAGGCTACAGACTATCTCAATTAATCCTTTTAGCTGCCATATATCGTTCCTAAGCTTCATTTAATCGTCTATATGTAGCTGAAATCAAATATAAAAAGTGTCACCTCGTTTATGATAGGTTGGTGTAGGAGTTGGTCACCTGCTTTGCTTCTCTCCTATTCTCTTTCTCTGGCTTGTATCCATTCGGCACCATTCAGCCTACTGTTTTAAGACGTTTATCCACATCCAGGTGTCGATTTCTTCTTGGCGAGGGATAGCGAGCCAGCATGGTATGGCTAAATCCAGCTTCGCTGCAGAAGTTTTTCTATCTAAAAATTAAAAAATTTAGCCTGCTGTTAAAAACATTTTTAAACATATGCTGGCTCACTACCGCTCGCCACGAAATAATCGACACCTGGATGAGAATAAACGTCTTGAAACAGTAGGTTGAATGGGGCCGAATGGATACAAGCCAGAGAGGGAGAAAGAACAAAATAACGAGGTGGGCTAAGTTAAGATCGGTTTTATTTCATCTAACGGTAAATTGAATCCTTAAGCATCTGATTTATCTATAACTAATGGGAAATATGAAACTACTTTGTTTCTGCATAATTTTCATAAGTTTTCATAATAAACAACATATTTCGCTACAAAATCATCATTATAGCTAAGTAATTAACTTAATATGAATATATGACAATTTACCGTCAGCTGGAGAAAATTTAATATAATTACGATTTGTAATGACTTAATAATAATAGTAATAGTTCCTAAAGCTAGCACATGCTAAGCCAGCTAAGGATAGCCCAATAAGGCCGATTAGACGTATTTCCATTGGGGTCCTGTAGCCTACTACTACCCCATCCCCTTGCTCATGAGGGGTGGTAATGACTCAGTGCTTGTGAAAAATCTTTAATGCGCCGAGCATGGGCGCGATCCCGGGCTTTCTGGGTGGAAGTCCGAGACGATAGTCACTACACCAAGCAAGCCGCTTGTTTCACTTGTCCAAGCCTTTTGACAAAATATGCAGTATATCCACTGCTCTATACATTATATACAAATTATGGAAAATATTTGTTGCGTGTTGTTATTCTTCATTAACTCCTCAGTACAATGCTTAGAATGTCTAATAAATACTGTATGTTAAGTGTTAAGGGTTGGTCTGATTTTTTTTATTATTTTAGTTACTCATAGAAGCCATATTTTCTCTAAATGCATTGTCATAGAAAACAAAATAATTTTTAGCGGGACTACAATATTATACATATCTTTTTCAATATTTTGGTATTATTATTAGTTTTAACCACTAGAAAGGTGACGTAGCCAATATTATACAATTTGTAATTTCGCTTTATAAGTACAGTTTGGAAGCGACGCAATCTGAAGCCACACAGAAAACCTAAAACAATGTAGATATTTTAGTTGAAGGTGCTGCCGCTACAGGGTTTTGGAAGGAGGCTTATTGTTGTTCATTGAGTTGACTTGTCAACATCGTTTTACTTCTGTTCTTTGTTAACCTAGCTTTACAATTAATTAAACAAATAACTTTATTGTTTGGAGTTATCTGAAAAGTGATTATATAAGGAATAAGCAGTGATATATTATTTGTATATAGATTACTAGATTAATTAATAAGCTTTTCTCATATGGATTACGGAAGTGGGTTTGATCGTGGTGGGCGTAGGGGTCATTCCCGCGGGCGTGGAGGTTGGGGTCGGGGAAGAGGTGGTCACAACATGTACTATAATGCCACTAATAACTACAATAACTATTACAACCTCAATAATCCATCATATGTTTATAATAGGTCTAACCAGCCACGGTATCATGATGATAGTATTAAGCAACCCGTTCAGTATCAGCATAATAACAACTGCTATGTTAATGTTAAAGTCCCTACTGTGTCCCTGCCTGCCCCAAGCCAAGCTGATATAATCACAAGGCCTACCGCTGGATGGACACATCGAGAGCCCGGTGCCAAACTACGATATCCGGACTGTAATTGCGAGGTAGATTTGGATGTTATCATTGAAGGTGAGGGTGGGGAACCAGACGTATATTACTACTCAAACAAGGTAATGGAGTCAATAAAGAAAACTGATGAACCGGCGCCCAAGCTCTCACCCTCGCCAGAGCAAGCGGTACCCGAACCATCGGACAAGCCCTCGCCAGAGGAGGCGGTTCATGAGACCTCACCTGAAGAGGCGGTGCCTAACCTAACGTCGCCAGATGAGGTGAAGCCCGACCCAATGTCGGACGAGTCGGTGCCCGACCCAATGCCAGAGGAGGCGAGGCCCGACCCAATGCCAGAGGACTCAGTGCCCGACCCAACACCAGAGGAGGCGGTGCCCGACCCAATGCCAGAGGAGTCGGTGCCCGATCCAACCCCAGAGGAGGCGGTGCCTGACCCAACGCCAGAGGAGGCGGTACCCGACACAACGCCAGAGGAGGCGATGCCCGACCCAATGCCAGAGAAGGCGGTGCCCGACCCAACGCCAGAGGAGGCGGTGCCCGACCCAACGCCAGAGGAGGCGGTGCCCGACCCAACGCCAGAGGAGGCAGTGCCCGACCAAATGCCAGAGGAGGCGGTGCCCGACCCAACGCCAGAGGAGGCGGTGCCCGACCCAAAGCCAGAGGAGGCGGTGCCCGACCCAACGCCAGAGGAGGCGGTGCCCGACCCAACGCCAGAGGAGGCAGTGCCCAACCCAACGCCAGAGGAGGCGGTGCCCGACCCAACGCCAGAGGAGGCAGTGCCCAACCCAACGCCAGAGGAGGCGGTGCCCGACCCAACGCCAGAGGAGGCCATGCCATCACCTGAGGATGTGCTGCAGCCAAAAGGGAAAAAGAAGGGGGCTTGGAAAAAAATCCGAAAGGGTTTGTGTACAGGTTTGAAAATCTTAACCTGCGGTTGCTGTGGTTTTTGTTATAAAAACAAACAAAATCATAAGTGAGATTTTTTTGTATGTGTTTTGAAACATGAAGATGTATATATTTTTTTATGTTTTGTAACATTAACCCCTTGTGGATCATGACACGTTTTGATAGTATATTCTGGCTATCATTAGACCATTTCATATAGATTAGGAAGGGTCTGTGGGAATTATAAGGGTAAATACGGTCATAATTATCACTCTGACTTCCATATACCCTTTCTGATCTAAATAAAATTTGCCAATGATAGCCAGAACAAACTGTCAAAAACGTATCATAATCCTCAAGGGGTTAAGGTGTATATATATACGTCTGCATCTTAAAATAGATTGACTATTATCATTAGGTAGATTGCAGGGGTCGGATTTTAAAAATTCCGACTCTGACTCCAACTCCGACTCGAGGAAATTTTAGGATTGTGATTCCTGAGCAGGGATCCCACTTTGCGACTCGGCGACTTGGAATGCGATGAGACAGCTTGCGACAGTTTTGTTTTCTCTATGTCCAGTATTCGCATTAATCGACCATAAAGTCTCAATTAATCTCAGTATTCTCACAATAGTCTCACAAACCCCCCCACGAGACCCCCAGAAGTCGCTAGGGTCGCCGTTAGATTTTGAAAAGTTTATAATCCGGCTGCGAATGGACGACTGCTGCGAGAAATGCGACATAATCGGGCATTGTCTCACTTCTTTCTCACCTTAACTCGGTAGAATCTCAGTACTCGCACCAAGGTCTCGTTTGTCGCAACTCATGGAAAAGGTGTGCGAAATGGTCGACCTTCAAACGATAATTGCGAAAATAGTGCGACAATTGTGCAACATAATTGCGACAATATCGATTAATTACGATGTCATTGCGTCCTTCATTGAGATTTCAGCGATCCTTCATTATTGGCAACGCTGTTTTTGGCATGACCGAGCGATTAAAGTTCGACGGTAGCGCAATAAACGCGATAATCTTCCCGATAACTTCTATCGCGACGAGATTGTTACTAGACAAGTTCCGAAGGAGTGAGATAATGTGCGAACAAAGAAGAAAATACGAATACAACAAAAACATTACAACAGAAAATCAGAAATTAGGAGTTCGAAAGGGATTAGGAATAGGATCGAAGAAGAAGAAGACAGTGAATAGAATGAAGAGGAGGACGAAAGGGAGGAAGAAGGCAGAGTAGGAAGAAGGCAAGTAAAAGGGGGATAAAATGTTAAAATAAAAGAATATGAACGATAATAATTAATAGATAAGAAGACGAAGAGAAAGAGAAATATAAGAAAAGGAAAAGAGAAGAAGAAGACGAAGAAGATAAGAGAAGAAGAAGAAGACGAAGAAGATGAGAGAAGAAGAAGAAGATCCTTCTTAAGCTGTATGAAATCGTGGAGATAGTCTTAACCCTTTAAAATTCCCAGAGTTCCTTCCTAAGCTGTTTAAAATCGTCTAAGGATGTACCGGTAGCCTTATTTGAGAGTCTTTACCCTTTGAAATTCCCAGAGATCCTTCTTAAGCTGTATGAAATCGTGGAGATAGTCTTAACCCTTTGAAATTCCCAGAGTTCCTTCCTAAGCTGTTTAAAATCGTCTAAGGATGTAGCCTCATTTAGGATTTGTTTTTTTACACCATGCCCTTACATAAGGAGGGTTGAGCCGGTATCACACGGGAGCTTTTATAGTCAACATTGGATGATCAAAAAATGTCTGTCAACATTTCTGGAGTATTTGACACTGGTATCGGAAACTAGACTGATGGTAGATGAATTTAGGTAACCGAAATCATCTAAATGTTTACCTCATAAGCTGCCAGACCAGTGTTAAGGATATATGTCGAGTGAAAAAGCGCTCGTGTGATACCGGCATTATGGAGCTCCGATCTTACTTCCAACTATTTTGACAATTTTACCAAAACACATTATTATTATGATGATGTGTTGTTTAATGTTGTTGCTGTTGTTGTTCCCCAGGCTGTCTGGTCGAACAGCCCCAAGGTCTCGAGCAAGGCCAAGGCCATAAACGAGCGCCCCCACAAAATCCTCCCTGCTTACCACTAACAAAGCCCGGGTGACCGAAGCCACTCCAAGGCAGGGAGCTGAGGAGGGTGCGGAAACACCCGGAAAACCAAAGCCCCACCCAAGGCCCTGTGCCCCTCAGCAATTATGAAGGGAAAGTTGAGGGGTAAGGGAAAAATGTGACACTTTGGCTCCCAATCTGCCAACTTCTAGGTTGGCAGTAGGGAAGTCAATCCACGGAAAAGACACCGACACTTGAGATCTAGAAGATATATAAGTAAAAGGAACAGTCAGAGTAAGCTATGGGTATGGCAGAGATCCGAGTTCTCACTCGGATAGACCAGCCCATCACCACATGACTAGAACCCAATCCTCTAAGCATCAGCTAGGAAAGGCCCTAGAAAGCCGCCTTTGGCGGGGGGATAGCTCCCCTATTTCAACTCCTTTCGGGGTTGGGCACCCGCCCTGTTGTTTAATGTTGATAAGGGTTGTGAGTGCTTCTACCTACAGTATATATAACTTTCTCTCTCTCACTCTCTCTCTCTCTCTCTCGCTCTCTCTCTCTCTTATTATGATATAATCGGCATTACAGAATCTTGGTTAAATACGGAAGACAGAGACTTTTTAGCCGAATATACGCTTCCTGGTTATACAATGTTTGAGAAAAGTCTGATCAATAGAAATGAAGGAGGAGTTCTGTTTTTTTATAAAGGAAAGTCTTAATCCCGTCTTAATGTCAAAACCTCAAATTGCGAAAATAGACATATCTTACGTACTATTAAATAATAAACGAGGAACTAAAATAACACTAGCTTTATTATACAGACCCCCAGCTCAATCAGTGCAAACTGACAGTGAAATTTATGAACAAATTGCAGAAATAACTAACATACAAGATACCGTAATTCTTGGCGATTTCAACTTACCCGTGACTAAATGGGGCGATATTCTTACTTCACACTCTGGACACGACCTCTATGCTAACTTGCAAGAGAGTTCACTTTTTCAATGTGTACAATCTCTGACCCGTGGTAATAATGTGCTTGACCTTGTACTAGCAACAAAAGAAGAATTAATAGAGGTTTTGAATGTTGGTGATGAATTCAGTAACAGCGACCATCGTACGATAACTTTCACTTTAAAGTTAACTAGTAACAAATCAAATAGCAGCATTGAGAAAGTCCCTAATTTCAAGAAAGCAAATTTTCATAAACTTAAATCAAAGCTTAAAGAAACTGACTGCAGCTTTCTGACTAACAATAACGACATATATACATCTTGGGAGTGTTTTACAACCACATACCTTAAGGCAGTGCAAGACTGCATACCATCGAAAATACGGCGTCCAGGACATAATGATAAGCCCAAATGGTGGAATAAAGATATTTCAGACTGTCTGCTTGCTAAAAAATTTGCTAATGATAGATTAAAATCCTCACAAAATGACGAAGAACGGGTGAAATTTGTAGAGCTACGACGCAAAGCCAAAAAGTTAATTAAGCAAAGTAAAAAGACCCTGGAGTTACATGTTTCGAATCAAAGTAAAACAAACCCGAAAGAATTCTATAGTTATATCAGAAAGAAAAAAGTAGTTACTTCAACTGTTGGACCGTTAGTCGATGAAAATGGAGAATACACCAAAGACGAAGTACAAATGAGTAATGCCCTCAATACCTTCTTTGCATCAGTTTTTACAACCGAAGACCTCAGTGATATCCCTACACCATCGCCGATTCAGATTGATAATTCAGATGTTCTAAGCAATATCACCGTTACAGAGAGAGAAGTATTGAATTGTTTAGATAAACTCAAGGTAAATAAAACGCCTGGACCTGATACAATCTCGCCTAGAGTTCTAAAGGAAGCTAAGGATGAGCTCTCCAAACCACTGACATTGCTATTCAATGAATCCTTGCAGTCTGGGACTATGCCTGATCAGTGGAAGCTAGCCAACGTAACACCGATATTAAAAAAAGGCAGCAAATCCCTACCCAGTAACTATCGTCCAATTAGCTTAACCTCAATTGTATGTAAAATGCTAGAAACGGTCATAAGAGACAGACTCGTAAATCACTTAGAGGCAAATAACTTACTTAAAGATACTCAACACGGCTTTCGTAAAAAACGTTCCTGTTTAACAAACCTCTTAGACTTCTTCCACGATATCCTCAACCTCTACGATGAGAGTAAAGCTGTAGATATGATATACCTTGATTTTCAAAAGGCCTTTGACAAAGTTCCCCACAAAAGTTTACTGCTAAAACTAAAAGCGCATGGAATACAAGACAGTGTGTTGAAATGGATAGAAAATTGGCTCAGCGACAGAAAGCAAAGAGTAGTCATAAACGGTAAGGCATCTAAATGGACCAATGTAAGTAGCGGGGTACCCCAGGGATCGGTACTAGGACCAATTATCTTTCTAATTTACATCAACGACATAGATGAGGGTCTCACCTGTACAATCTCAAAATTTGCTGACGATACAAAAATTGCAAATAGCGTACTCTCAAAAGAACAAGTTGACGATATGCAACACAATCTAGATAAATTGTCATGTTGGGCCCAAATTTGGCAAATGAGTTTCAATGCGGATAAATGTAAAGTACTACATATCGGATACCTAAATGAGAAAGCAAACTATTCGATGAATGGCACTCAGCTTAAGAATGTAAACAGAGAAACCGATCTGGGAGTAACAATATCGAGTAACCTAAAACCGAGTCAACAATGTTCAGAAGTTGTTAAGAAGGCAACAAAATAATTGGCTTTATAGGCTTTATGAGCATAAATCCAAAGAAGTTATCCTAACCCTTTACAATTCCTTAGTCCGCCCTCTTCTGGAATACTGCGTTCAATCCTGGTGCCCTTATTACCAAAAAGATATAAACAAGCTAGAACGAGTTCAACGTAGAGTTACCAAAATTATACCTAGCCTAAAGAACAAACCATACGAAGAGCGTCTTAGAGAATTAAATCTATTTCCTTTAACCCAGCGCAGATTAAGAGGTGACTTAATTCAAGTGTTCAAAATCATCAAAGGCATCGACAATATGAACTGTAGTAAGTACTTCACTATCGACCAATCTAATTACACGAGGGGAAACGGTTGCAAAATTATTGGTAAATCTTTTAACTCACACGAATCTAAGAATTTCTTCTTCATTAGAGTTGTCAACTTGTGGAATGGGCTTCCCCGAGACGTTATAGACTGCAACACCGCAACACCGTTAATTCATTTAAACTCCGCCTAGACAAATATCTCGCATCAAACCCGCGACTGACTGCGTTTGTAAATGAATAACTTTATTTTATCCTCCCCTCAGTTACTAACCCATCTGTCCCCTACTAACTTCCTAATCCTGCCACGGACATTAGTTCCAGGGCAGTAGTTCCCTTTCCGATGTTCCCTTACCCACTCTAAACCACTGTTTGGACACTTGATCCTCAGTGTTTTGGAGGACAAGCAGCCTAGAAGGGTCACTAGACCTGTTGTTGCTTGATTTCCTTTGTACTCCTTTGTACTCTCTCTCTCAACCTATTTTTTTTTTTGTCGAGTATACTGAAAAAACGCCTCCCCAGACTTCCTTTAAAATAAATGTTTACCTGATCGAAGGACCGAGACATTGCAGGTTTGCGATCGATCACCGCCAAAACCCGATCCCTGAATGGGGTGAAGCGTCTTATGATCGCCAAAAGGATGATGTGAAATGTCCTAAATTCTCCAAACTAATGGAGTGAAACAAGGAGGGTCCAAACCCTCGCCACACATACATACACACACACACACACACACACACATTTGAAAAGAGTTGAAATTAATATAGATATATGAAAACTATAGAGATACAGTCAAACACCCACCCCAGGGCAAAATAGAGAGGCGGATGGACTTCATCAGGCCTCAGCCATCCGCCGTAATCGGTTTTCTGTTATAACTGTGGCAAACCGGCTATCTCTATAATACCTGGTGTAGAGTGTTTGTCCTAAAAGATAAAGTAGTATAGTACTAATGAAATAGTCAAAATCAGGGGGCTGATAAATTCGGGAAGTAAATTTTGTAGTCAGAAGTAGAGTAGACAAAATCAGTTAGTTTAAATTGGGGAAGTCACATTTTGTTGTCGGATATCGAAGAAGAAATCTCTTAACTACGTTAAAAAGTTCTGAAACATATTTAGCATGAGATAAAGTGAGGTTGAGCTCTGGGAGGCAGGTAAACTGGTCGAGAACCTTCCGCCACCACCCTATTTATACCATACCATATCTGCCTCATCCAATTATAAAATCGGTGACATCGCAGGTGGGATTCCAGGGGATCGTATGTGCTGTGCGACAACCGTCCATCATTCGACATGTTTGCATAACATTCTCAGTCTAATTGCACCAGTAGTCTTGCATGCGCACCATTATTGCAGAGGTATCGCAATTGTCTTCAGACTTTCGCTAATGTCTCCTCACATTCGATGTTCTCGCACGATACTCGCATACTCTCTCACGGCTACCGCGTTCTTCGCTTACAAAATCACATTGATTCGGCGCCGAAAACGGCGATTTTTGGACATAGACAAAACAAAAAATATCGCATCGCATTCGAAGTCGCCGAGTCGCACAGTGGGATCCCTGCTTTACTCCGACCCCCCTCCCCCTACCTCACTTCTGCAGGACAGTAGTAGGCTTACTGCATTACTTACATATTTTCAAGTTCATCCATATTTGTAATGTATATAATAACGTAAACGATTAAAACTAATCAGTATTTCCCTTACTATTAATGGTACTGACACCTGCGATCCACGCATTGCTAGTGATAGACTCAACCGGTTGCCGGACATCTCAACCGCAGTAGACCATTTCAACCAGTAGCTCTCAACCAGTGCAAAATCAACCAAGACCAACCAAACCAGTGCCAAAATATAGTACTAACCTACCCTAACTGTATTGGTTGATTTGATACTGGTTGAGAGCTAGTGGTTGAAATGGTCTACTGGTTGAGTTGGGTGACCTAGATATGTGTGAATTTGTGTTTTTGTCTATGTTTGTTCGTTGTTTTATGTTGTTTTTGTGTTTTCCCTGTTCTTGCTCTGTCTTGAGTCGGCCACCCCCAAGAAAAAAGGAATACAAAAATAGAATAAAATAGAAAATAAAAATAAAAATAGGAAAAGTGGGGATTGGGCCTGAGCATATAGATAGATAGATAGATCAGTGTCCTATAGTCCGTTCATTATAGGTAGGCGAGAAATCCTGAACCCTAACCTCTGTAACTCCAAAAGGGCTAGAACAAATGGGCTGTACATATCCCAACGTATTCCCTGACTGGCACTTCTCAAATGGTAACAATATTAGCTCAATTACTCTAGTCCTTTTTGTGTTGCAGAGGTTAGGAGTCAAAGATTCTACTACCTATATTGATCAGGGTACAGTACCAGTTATCCCGTACAGTACCGGTGACGTTCTTTGCATTATAATCTGGCAATGATTGGACTATTTTATTAAGATTAGGAAGGACCTCTAGCAATAATAAGGATTTAAATGTTCTCAACCAACCCTTTTAACTATCACAGATCCTTCTTAACCTGCCCTAATATCGCCTAAATATAACACACGTCGCTGGTACTGTAGGGGTTATACCGTAACAATTTATTTGGCTTAAGGGGGTAGTGTTTGCTTTTCTGGACCCCTTTCTCCCTCGTGTTTAGTCCCACTAGTTTTGATATTTTAAGACGGTTGGCCCATTATTTTGGCGATTTCAACACCTGTTGTCTCATTTCGTTGTCAATTTTAAGGCCTTTCGTGCAATTTAGGTGTTGATTTTTCCCTGGCGAGCGATAGCGAGCCTGTAATTTTTAAGTGAACCGGCCTTTGACCGGGATATTTTTCGACCGAAAAATGTAAAAAAAAAATCCTTGAAGGTCCAGGTTTTTTGTTCTAAGCGAGGAAACTAAGAATTAGATGAATAAATGAAATATTAGACCAAAAACCAGCCACTAGCTCCTTAACCCCCTCAGCACCATGACATCGTTTTACCTTGGATTCTGGCTATAATTAGACGATTATATGCAGCTTAAGAAGGACCTATGTTATTAAGAGGGTTTATTGAGATCGTATTTACCTATTTGAGTCATAGAGGTAGATTATATACTAAAATATATCGTCTAATCTCTAATGGTAACCAGAATAAGATGACATTTACGTAATGCTGGTGAAGGTGTTAAGCGATTATTTCGGTAACCATCTTGTTCTGCTAGTCTTCTCAACGATAATAGGATTAGCAACAAAATAAACGGATGTAAATTCCTTCAAATCAAAGATTCAGTAAATTACCGATAGGCTACGGTCTTAAGGGGGAAGAGTATATTTATTGGCCGACATATTTATTTATTTATCATGTTTTTTCCTCCCTAAACCTCCACCAAGCATTAAAAAAACATCCCCAAGATCTCCCTTCTACATAAACTTGTACATGTTATGCTAGAAAAATGTCCCGGCCAAAGGCCGATTCCTCCTAAATTACAGGCTCGCTATCGCTCACCATGAAAAAATATATGAGGTGAAAGGTAATACAAGAGCCACACTAATGAGCTGAACGCCTATAATACTGAACATTAATGGGGTTAAACATGAGGGAGAAGGGAGGCCAGAACCCCCCCTTCCCCGCCCCCTTGAACTATATGTTACTTGGGATCACCGATATTAGTCTCTCAAAGTTACGTTATTCATAACAATTGCAACCAATAACCACAATTTCTTAAGGGGGGTCACCTGCTTTTTTACTCTCCTTTTTTCTCTTTCTCTGGCTTGTATCCATTCGGCCCCATTCAGCCTACTGTTTTAAGACGTTTATCTCCATCCAGGTGTCGATTTCTTTCTGGTGAGCGAGAGCGAGCAAGGATTATATTGAGAAATCCGGCTTCGCCAGAGATATTTTTGTTATTGAAAAATTAACTAATTTAGCCTGCTGTCAAAAACATTGTTTTCAATTTGCTGGCTAGCTACCGCTCGCCAGGAAAAATTCGACACCTGGATGGAGATAAAAGTCTTAAAACAGTAGGCTGAATGAGGCCGAATGGATACAACCCAGAAAGAGAGGTAGAAAGAGAAAAACAAAACAAGGTGGGCCCCCTTAACCCTTGCTGTACCGGTGCTGTCTAGCTGCTAACGTTACTCTGACTACTATTAGACAATGTTATTCAGTTTAAAAAGGGCCTCTATCAATTAACAGGCTTCGAACTATCTAACTAAACCCATTTTACTACCACACATCCTTCCTAAACTGCACAAAATCGTCTAAATAAAGAATAAAGATAAAAAGACGTCGCCGGTACAGAAGGGGTTAACATTTAGTGGGTACTCCAGCGACGTCTTTTAAATTGTATTCTAGCTATATTTAGACGACAACATATGCAGCTTAGGAAGGATCTGTGGTAGTTAAAAAGGTTGACCTAGCTTGAAGCCATTTTATTGCTAGAGGTCCTTCGTAAGCGTAATAAAGTCGTTTAATAATTGCAAGAATATGATAAATAAAGGTGTTGGCGGTACAGAAGGGGTTAACATTTATTGGACCCCAATAAAGCCGCCTTAGGACCACAGCAGAGACTCACATTATGGGGCTATATAGTGACTGTTTTTTTGGTCTATAAATGTATTTATTATTTTTTATGTTTTAGTTTCCACACTAGACCTCCCTCAAACATAGAAAAATACCCCCCCCCCCCCCCCCACCCCCTCAAAATAAATGTGTAAATTTTCGGTCGGGACCGGTTCCTTTTATAATTATTATGTTCCTTCCAACAACCAACTCTACTCCTAAAATCGACTAATGAAATTTACAAACACATGTGGCAGTCCGTGGATTCGAACCCAGGACGCTCACACCGAAAATCAACACCTTATGCATCGCACCACGAAGACAGTTAAAGGATGGTGGACACTGCCTACGATTTATTATGCAACTTCGAATCCTGCATATCGATCTAAGCATGTACAGTTGTACACACATCCCAACTGCAACTCACGTAGGCTATGCATATGTGAATGGAAAGAGCAATTAATGGGGCCTTAACCACTAGGGAAGTCCTCTCGATAAATTACTCCTGAACCAATATCAATTATTATGTTCCTTCCAACAACCAACTCTACTCCTAAAATCTTACAGGCTCGCTATCGCTCGCCAGGAAAAAATCGACACCTAAATGGCACAATAGTTCTTAAAATGTACAACAAAATAGAGCTAAAGGTGTTAAAATCGCAAAACTAAAAAATTTAAAACTTAAAATTTCAAAACTAAGGGGACTAAACACGAGGGAGAAAGGGGTCCAGAAAAACTACCTATATCCCCTTTAATCCTCTCTATAGTCGATGACGTGTCTCTTTCTCTTGTTCTGGCTATCATTAGGCGATGTTACGCTACTTACGTTAGTACTTACGTTACTAGCAGAACAGAAGTGGAATGCGATAAATGTAGGGAAGTAGCTATTAAAGGTCCTAAAATCATTTGTGAAATATGTGAATCACTCATAACAAGAAAACAAAGGATCCTAAACTGTGTTAAGTGTAAAACTGTAGCGCACATGAAGTGCATCTCTAAGAAGACCAACATTGAAGAACAGGAATTCCTATGCAACATGTGTGCCTTGCATTCATTACCGAATATTAATGTAAATGAACCAATTAATATTAACAACTCAGAACCCACCCAGGACACATTCAAAATCAAAGATGAATACAGAGTGTTCACCAACAAAGGGCTCCATCTTATCCACATTAACGCCAGATCAATGTACCATAAATTGTCAGAAATTAACTTGTTAGCTAATAAGGCCAAAGCTTCAATAATTGCAATCACAGAAACCTGGCTGGATTCAAGTATAAGCGACGGTGAAATAAACATTCAAGGTTTCAATATGGTTAGGAATGATCGCAATAGGCATGGGGGAGGAGTATGTCTGTATGTAAAAAACAACCTCACACACACAACTAGGACCGACCTCCATGTAGAAAATCACTAAGCTCTGTGGATCGATCTACACCTGCCGAGGACAAGACCCATCACAATTGGGGTATGCTATAGGCCACCAAACGACACACAATTCTTGACCAAATTTGAACGAACTTTGTCATCGCTAGACCCTCGGAATGAATCCATTATACTAGGGGATATTAACCTGTGTTACAAACAACGAAATGATAGGCTTGTACGAGAATATAGGCATATACTGACAATGCACAATCACAAACAACTCATCACAACCCCCACACGTATCTCTGAGAACACTGCCACAATAATAGACCACATAAACTGTAACAGAGAGGACAAATATCCCAATCAGGGGTTATACAGACTGGGATAAGTGATCACTTCGTCACATATTGCACACGAAAAACCACAAAAATTACCCTAGAGAATCACAAGGTTATCAAAACAAGGTCACTCAGAAACTACAATAAAGAAACATTTCTGGACATTTTATGGAATACAGACTGGTCTCCAGTGTTTGGAAGTACACACGTTAATGACGCATGGGTTGGCTTCAGAACCATCATCACAAACATTCTAGACGAAATAGCTCCTCTGAAAGACATACGAATTAAAGCAAGGTCAGACCCATGGATCAACAATGACATACTACACCATCTGGAACACAGAGACAATCTGTTAAAAAGGCTAGCGAAACATAGACAGGATCAAGGTCTGAAACATGAGTTCAACAGGGCCAGGAATAAACTAAGTAGGAAATAAAATCAGCGAAAACTAATTATTTTCACAATAAGGCAGAGGAATATCAGAATAACCCAAAGAAACTATGGAGGCACCTAAAAACAACAGGCTACAGCAACAAGACAAGGGATTCGTCTAACACTAATATTGCTCTCACCATTAATGATCAGGTTTGCCACGATAAACGACAAATGTCAACCTACTTCAACTCCTTCTTCACCTCCATAGCAAACACACTTGCACAGAACCTACCTCAACCTCTCAATAAATACACGACAACAACGGCCACCTTTCGAAATTTCTACAGAGATAAAGACATACACCCGAACACATTTGGATTGCAAAATGTTACACCAAAATACACTTTTGACGAGCTGTCTAACCTAAATGTACATAAAAGCACAGGACCAAACAAAATTCCTGCCAAATTTCTACGAGATGGAGCCATTGGTATAGCAGGCCCCCTAACCCACATCATCAACTTGTCAATTAACACCAACACTGTACCTGCTGAACTGAAGGAAGCTATTGTAACCCCTCTATTCAAGAAAGGAAATAAACTAGAAGTTGGTAACTACAGACCAGTTAGCATATTATGTATTGTATCTAAAATCCTTGAAAGAGCGGTATACACCCAAATTGAACACTACCTCAAACAAAATGATCTATTCTATAAGTTTCAATCAGGTTTCAGATGCATGTACTCGACAGACTCCTGTCTCATTCACTTAACGGATCACATTCGTAAAGAAATGTCTAAAGGTAACTACACCGGTATGGTTCTTCTTGATCTACAAAAAGCGTTTGACACAGTAGACCATGATATCCTATGTAATAAACTACAAGCAATGGGCATAGGGTCTGTGAACTGGTTTAAATCTTATCTTAGTGGTAGAACCCAAAGAGTCAAAATTGATGATAATATATCTGATCCTATGCCAATTAACTGTGGGGTCCCGCAGGGAAGCATCCTTGGTCCCTTACTCTTTCTCTGTTATGTGAACGACATGGAACTGAGCGTCTCATGTAAATTATTACTGTATGCAGACAACGTGCTTCTGGTTTCAGGAAAAGACCCAATAAGTATTGCCGCTTCACTTTCCAAAGAACTAGAATCATGTAGTGAATGGCTAGTGGACAATAGACTATCTCTTCACCTGGGCAAGACTGAAGCCATCTTATGTGGAACAAAACGCAAACTGAAAGACATTGTGGGCTTCTCGGTCAACTGTAATGATATTCCTATAACAACAGTGTCACAAGTTAAATATCTCGGACTAAAACTGGACGCGAGTTTGTCAGGTGAAACAATTTTGGAATCTATCCTGAGTAAATGTAGAGCACGTATAAAATACCTGTATAGACAGGTGGGATGCTTGCCCTCGGCGACCAAAAAGACCCTCTGCCAAGCGCTTGTTCAATGTCATTTTGACTATTCTGTGTCATCCTGGTACTCTGCATCATCTAAATCAGCACAGCACAAATTTCAGGTCACTCAAAATAAAATGGTTAGGTTCATGCTGAACCTAGGACCCAGATCACATGTTGGCCAGGAACAACTTCAGTCACTAGGTATGCTCAATGTCTCTGACAGGGCCAAGCAAATCAGGCTCACTAATGCCTTCAATATTTTCTGACAGAGCTCCAGAGTATCTAAAGAATGATTTTGTTAAAGCAAATGAGAGGAGTGGACATAATACAAGAAACAGGATGTTTAATTTTAAGGTCCCGAGAATCCAATGACAGGGTAAGCAAACATTCTTCTTCACTGCCATCAAAGATTGGAACGACCTACCCCAGTCAGTCCGTGAAAAGAGAACACTGTATTCCTTCAGACGTAGCCTGAAGGAACACCTGAACCGGACAGCTGCGAGAAGGGAGCACCAAGCTTATGTCTACTACTAAATGCGACATAAGAGATAGACAAACCAAACTGAAATGATTACTGATTACGGATTACTGATATTTACTATAGGATGTAAGGTATCTTAAAATAACCCCCTAGAAATACTTTCTCTAAAGTATTTATTTCTTTATCCTCCCCTTTTTCCCCAGCTAACCTAATCCCACAAGGACCCCAATGGAAATACGCCTAACGGCCTTATTGGGCTATCCTTAGTTGGAATTATGCAAGGCTGGTACTTGTCATATTTGTAATATACTATGTGGTACCAACTCTGTAAATTGCTAACTGAATAAATATTATTATTATTATTATTATTATTACTTAGGAAGGACCTATGAGATCTTTTATAGTCAACATTCGAAGATTAAAAAATGTCTGGCAACTTGCCAGAACAATTTGAGTGGCAACGTTTCTGGAATAATTTGCCTGGTATCGGAAACTAGACTGATGATAGATGAATTTAGGGGACCGAAATATTTGAAATGATGACTTCATAAGCTGCCAGACCAGTGTTGAGGATAAATGTTGAGTGAAAAAGCGCTCGTGTGATACCGCCTTTAGGAAGGACCTATGAGAGTTCAATTGAGGTAGTGTGTGCATGTGCACCATTCGAGCCTTCAAAGGGAGGTACTCGCTTTTTCTTGACCCCCTTCTCCCTCAAGTTTAGCATAATAGTTTTGATATTTTAAGACGTTCGTTCTGTTAGTTTGGCGATTTTGAAACCTTTCGCCTCATTTCTTTGTCAATATTAGGACCTTTCGTGCAATTTAGGTGTCGATTTTCTTTCCTGGCGAGCGATAGCGAGCCTGTAATTTTAGAAGGAACCGACCTTCGGCCGGGACATTTTTCTACCGAAAAATGTACGATTTGTTCTTGAAAGGGGGTCTGGGGGGTTGTTTTTTAAGCTTAATGGAGGTCTAGCGAGGAAACTCAAAAATAAATAAATAAATAAATATATAGACCAAAAATTAAGCACTACCCCCTTAACCCCTTCACCACCAATACGTAATGTTCATCATACTCTGGTTACCATAAGACAATTTTCTTTAGTTTATAATCTACCTCTAAGACTTAAATGGATAAATACGACCTCAAGTAACCCTCTTAATATAATACGTCCTTCTTAAACTGCATAAAATCCTCTCATCTTAGCCAGAATCAAAGGTAAAAAGGCGTCATGGTGCTGAAGAGGTTAAGGGGGTACTACTCGCTTTTGTCTAGACCTCCTTCTCCGTCATGTTTAGCATATTAGCATCGATATTTTAAGACCTTCGTTCACTAATTTGGCAATTTTGAGACCTTTCGCCCCATTATTTTGTCAATATTTAAGACCTTTCGTGCCATTTAGGTGTCGATTTTTTCCTGGCGAGCGATAGCGAGCCTGTAATTTTAAGAGGAACCGACCTTCGGCCGATAAATTTTTCTATAGAAAAATTTACACATTTTTCTAGGGGTGTTTTTTTAAGCCCCCCAAAACGGCCACTAACCCCTTAAAGCTTCTCATAAATTTATTTAAACAATTTAGTATTAGCCAGAATTCAATCTATAGTGTTCTCAAATATTAAAGGGGTTAAGGTATCTTGTGATGAACATAGTACAAAGGAGTACAAAGGAAATCAAGCAACAACACTGAAGTAATCACTCTCACCCATCTTATAACACAAAGACACACACTGTAATAGTCACTGTCAACCATCTTATAACACAAGGACACACACTGTAATAGTCACACTCAACCATCTTATAACACAAGGACACACACTGTAATAGTCACTGTCAACCATCTTAAAACACAAGGACACACACTGTAATAGTCACTCACCCATCTTATAACACAAGGACACACACTGTAATAGTCACACTCAACCATCTTATAACACAAGGACACATACTGTAATAGTCACTCTCAACCATCTTATAACACAAGGACACACACTGTAATAGTCACACTCAACCATCTTAGGACACACACTGTAATAGTCACTGTCAACCATCTTATAACACAAGGACACACACTGTAATAGTCACTCTCAACCATCTTATAACACAAGGACACACACTGTAATAGTCACTCTCAACCATCTTATAACACAAGGACACACACTGTAATAGTCACTCACACCCATCTTATAACACAAGGACACATACTGTAATAGTCACTCTCACCCATCTTATAACACAAGGACACACACTGTAATAGTCACTGTCAACCATCTTATAACACAAGGACACACACTGTAATAGTCACTGTCAACCATCTTATAACACAAGGATACACACTGTAATAGTCACACTCAGCCATCTTATAACACAAGGACACACACGGTAATAGTCACTGTCAACCATCTTATAACACAAGGACACACACTGTAATAGTCATTCTCAACCATCTTATAACACAAGGACACACACTGTAATAGTCACACTCAACCATCTTATAACACAAGGACACACATTGTAAAAGCCACTCTCAACCATCTGATAACACAAAGACACACACTGTAATAGTCACTGTCAACCATCTTATAACACAAGGACAAACACTGTACTAGTCACACTCAACCATCTTATGTTACGACTGGGGTTTAAATATATCAGGGCTCTTATTCATTGGACTAGTAATGGCATAAATGCTACAACGGAAAGCGCTAGATCCAACCTCTGATGTATATTCCCAGTGAACAAAGAACACAAATACTCTACAGAGTTCTATATGCAATAATAGGCTATCAAACTCTCAATAAATGTGCGTCTACTCTAGGCTTAATGTTATGTGAAAACAGCCTATTACTACCTATAACCGAAGGTGCTTGGTTATGGTATGCAAAGTAAGGTGGTAAGAGAAGTTACAGCTTACGTTACTTTAATCAATAAATGTCAGGCACTCCTGCATGAAAGAAAGTGCACTAAAGTCCTTCAACACTAACAAGGAATCTTCTTTAAATGTTAGATGCTATAAAGATGCTCATATCGGAAATGGAACCCAAAAAGGCAGGCAGCGGAACAATGCTCGTGCAGGCTATGCACACACAAAGGCAGAATATATAATGCCGTCGGAGCCAAGAATATCCTAAACACTACAACAATAATAATCGCCACGACAATGCAGTATTCCTATCAACAAAAAGAGCCTAAGTCGTTTGTGTCTCCATACATCAAACTAGGCTGCGAAATGCTTGTGTAATGATAAATGGGTATGCATAAAAAGAGTACTTGGTTTAATATACTTAATGTCTACTATGATTGATAAAGTCTAGCTAGAGTCAATGATACGAGATACTGGTGCGCATGGCATGCTGCATAGCCTAGTGCAAATCTCAAATCTGTGCGTCAAATATTACGTTATAGGGAAGGGTAGCTCTCTTGAGAAACCTTAATACCGAAGTATTAAGCGTTCTCCTGGCGTACCTCAAAGACACACAATCGAGACTAGAACAGTGCAGAATGGTATAAGCAAAAAGCCCTCATTCGTGCATGCTCTACTCTCAATGGCACACAGACTAGAATTTACTCAATCAACTCCAGTTCTCAGGTATGTCGTGCAGCTTTTAACTAAAGCCAGCACTCATAGGAAACAATACCTTATAATATCAGACTCCTAGTCTAGCATTATCTAATCCAGCAGAACACTAATAATTAAAGGAAGCAGTACTAAACAATATGAATGCCAACCAATGCTTCGTGATCAACTTATCTTAACAACTAACATACATGGGTTATATCAGACCTTAACGCACAATACAACTGGCCAGCATTAAGCTGATTTTGAAGAGTTAACCAGAGGGGGTATAATATTAATAAAAGGTGGTGAAAGATATGGAAAATGAGAGAGATAGGCAGAGGAAAAGATTCTCAGGTGCAGTGCAGGGGACAGGTAGCAAGGGTTAAGATAGATGCGTTCTAGAAACCAGATCTGAGGGAGAGAGTGGCGAGGAACTGTATATATACTCGCACTAGCTCGAGGCGCGTGGGAAAAAAGCGGTTACAAGTCCTCTAGCCACTAGCAAGGGAGCTAACAGAATGGTAAGGACCTCTCTTAACCAACCCCCACGAGGCAGCCAGCCGTGACGTCATCGAGCGAGACAAAAACACTGCGCGCTCCCTCTCACTCTGTTCTACTCTCTCTCTCTCTCTCCCAGATCCCATCATTACTAGTTAATGATAAAACATATACTTTACAATTAGATATATAAAGCCTTGACATGGGTGAAAACAAAGAGCCTTTCTGGACTGCCCATGACACAAGCTTTCATATGAAATAAAGCACACTCTAATATATAAACTGTAGCCCCATCCACTGCCCTGGCGATCCTAGCGAGTCACTGTAGGACAAGCCATGCGGTTCTAACGGAGTGGTTAACGTCACACTTATAACTATGGACACACACTGAAATAGTCACACTCAACCATCTTATAACACAAGGACACACACTGTAATAGTCACTGTCAACCATCTTATAACACAAGGACACACACTGTAATAGTCACACTCAACCATCTTATAACAACGACACACACTGTAATAGTCACTGTCAACCATCTTATAACACAAGGACACACACTGTAATAGTCTCTGTCAACCATCTTATAACACAAGGACACATACTGTAATAGTCACTGTCAACCATCTTATAACACAAGGACACACACTGTAATAGTCACTCAACCATCTTATAACACAAGGACATAATACTGTAATATTCACTGTCAACCATCTTAAATACAAGGACACACACTGTAATAGTCACTCTCAACCATCTTATAACACAAGGACACACACTGTAATAGTCACTGTCATCCATCTTATAACACAAGGACACACACTGTAATAGTCACACTCAACCATCTTATAACACAAGGACACACACTGTAATAGTCACTGTCAACCATCTTATAACACAAGGACACACACTGTAATAGTCACTGTCAACCATCTTAAAACACAAGGACACACACTGTAATAGTCACTCACCCATCTTATAACACAAGGACACACACTGTAATAGTCACTGTCAACCATCTTATAACACAAGGACACACACTATAATATTCACTGTCAACCATCTTATAACACACGGACACACACTGTAATAGTCACACTCAACCATCTTATAACACAAGGACTCACACTGTAATAGTCACACTCAACCATCTTATAACACAAGGACACACACTGTAATAGTCACTGTCAACCATCTTATAACACAAGGACACACACTGTAATAGTCACTGTCAACCATCTTATAACACAAGGACACACACTGTAATAGTCACACTCAACCATCTTATAACACAAGGACACACTGTAATAGTCACACTCACCCATCTTATAACACAAGGACACATACTGTAATAGTCACTGTCAACCATCTTATAACACAAGGACACACACTGTAATAGTCACACTCAGCCATCTTATAACACAAGGACACACACTGTAATAGTCACTGTCAACCATCTTATAACACAAGGACACACACTGTAATAGTCACACTCAACCATCTTATAACACAAGGACACACACTGTAATAGTTACACTCAACCATCTTATAACTAAGGACACACACTGTAATAGTCACACTCAACCATCTTATAACACAAGGTCACATACTGTAATAGTCACTGTCAACCATCTTATAACACAAGGACACACACTGTAATAGTCACTCTCACCCATCTTATAACACAAGGACCCACACTGTAATAGTCACTCAACCATCTTATAACACAAGGACACATACTGTAATAGTCACTGTCAACCATCTTAAATACAAGGACACACACTGTAATAGTCACTCTCAATCATCTTATAACACAAGGACACACACTGTAATAGTTACTCTCAACCATTTTATAACACAAGGACACACACTGTAATAGTCACTGTCAACCATCTTATAACACAAGGACACACACTGTAATAGTCACTGCCAACCATCTTATAACACAAGGACACACACTGTAATAGTCACTGTCAACCATCTTATAACACAAGGACACACACTGAAATAGTCACTCTCAACCATCTTATAACACAAGGACACAAGACTTGTAGTGGTGGCGTCTACACCGTGGGTCCACCTCCCAGGGCTGCCGACCATGTATGGCTGCCTATCGTCCCGGCTGGGGACAAGATTACCGACAGATGGGGGACAGCCGGCTGCCGACCGTGGGAACCAGTTTCTGGGAGCCAAACCGCCACAACAAACCCCCGCCCCCTCCTTGAATGCACGAGAACCTGGGAGCGCCTTCGGTCCCCCGGGCATGTACTACACCTCTCACACCACACACACACAATATACTGTTTTTTCCACACCGAGAAATTACTCTCCGGCTGTTATTTCTCGAAGACTTCTACTAGCCGGAGACATCGAGAGCAACCCAGGATCCACCCACAAATACATATGTCTAACTTGATTAAAACCTAGCACTTCTAGTCGCCACACAAATGGTTCAGTCTCTGCAATTCATGTGGGACCTGGACCCATTTCACCTGCACAACGCTTGCCTCCACGGAACACTACACCAACACCCAGACCTGTTCCGCATGCCCCTCCTTCTCCCAGTCAAACCCCTCACCTACGCTCCCCACACTCTCCTTTCCAACCCACCAATCCTCTCCACACAATCCACACCTCAACCCCTCACATCCCACCCCAACCTAATCCATCCATATCCTCATCTCCTGCACCTCAATCACCATCACCACCTTGCCCATCTCCTTCCTCCTCACCCCCAACCCCACTTCCACCATACCTCCGTACAGCAGCACCCAACATACACCGCACACACGACATCAACATTTTTCAATTAAACATAGATGGTATTAACATACATAAAAACACACTCTCACTCTTCATCAAACAACACAACATACACATTGCCATCTTACATGAAACAAAACTCTGCACAACACAAAAAATACCTACATTTCATGACTTCACCACCATCAGACAAGACCGGTCTGACGGCGGCGGCGGTGGACTCATTACCCTGGTTCACACTGCAATAAACTTCAGACACCAGTGCGCATACGAAATCCCTCCTCCCCCCACAAAGGTAATGCAACATAAATACAATCCATAAAATACGCACTGGCAAAAACTCAACCATTACCATCATCAATACATACATCCCCCCTCCCCCAAACATCCCCCACAGTACCCAACGACTACAGACCACAATTACAATAAATCACAAACACTCCACACATCATCCTTGGTGGTCACTTCAATGCCAAGACGTCGGCCTGGTTTGTCGACAACCATGACACAGACAGAGGGTGATCCTACAATGCCAATCAGATAACCTTTACATCTTTAGTGACATCCATCAACATACCCATATTCCCCTTCAAGCCCTCTTCCACCGATCATTTCCAGATATCACCTTTTGATCCCCAGAACTCGCCCCCACAACATCCTGGAAGGTGGTAGGAGGCTTGGGTTCCGACCACCTCCTGATCATTAGTTTCTATAACCAACCTACTCTGTTCCGCAAGGATGGCACTCATCTAAACCCTGTGGGTTCAGCATGCATGGGTCGTCTCCTACATAAAGCAGTCCGCAGCCATGGATCAAAAAACGCCATTCGAGAAGAAGAAGCTGCAGCGACGTAAATCATCCAATGCCAAGCAAAAAACAGAGGCAACCGAGGACCACCAGCGATGAGGACCGAGGACTGAGGACAGCCATGAACATAAATGTAGATCCGACCAGAACCAACAAATTTATTAACCTCTCCGCTGCGTAGGTGGGGTATTGGCCACCCCTCCCTGTGCGGAGGTATTTAGACGGTTTCCTAAACTCAAATCGTCATCGTACCATAAATATCATTAAAACTTATCCATATGCGCCTATTTTAAGTTGATTGTAAAGGTATTAACCTGTTACAACAATAAAACAAGTGGAAACAGCGTTTGGATTGTCAAAATCGGCGATAGAGGCCGGGAGTTACATAACTTATGGCTGAGGCAGCCTGCCAGCCAGCCAGCCGTCACGACGGCTGGAGAGACACTGTTGCGTGGTAGTCTCTGTCTCGCTCTTTCCCACGCTTGGTAACACAGATGACCACGCCCTGCTAGCAACTCGCTAATGTTAGCACGAAAACATACCTAAGAATAAGGGAATAACCGGGAGAATAGGTGATAATTGAAGGGGGGGGGGGGTGGAAGGAGGGGATGTGGAGGAGTGATATTTGGCATGGCCAAGGGGCAATAAAAAAAAAACAAAAAAAATATACTGGGCTGATTTAAATGTTTTTTTTTTAGGCCTTGGATTATATGAGGAGTTCCGCAGCGCAGCAGTAAAACTCTTATGATGAGATCCGCACTTGCTGGGTTAAAGAGCATTCTGTGAGTTCTAAAATCACAAATTTAAATGTTCTCTATGCAAACGCTCGTAGCATACGCAATACATTTTCAGATTTAGAGGAACTAGTGTTTACAGAAAATGATGACGTGATTGGCATAACAGAATCTCAATATAGAAGACAGGGACTTTTTAGCAGAGTATTCACTTCCCGGTTATGTAATATTTGAGAAAGCCGAATAAATAAAAATGGAGGTGGCAATTTACTTTTTATCAAAGAAAGTCTTAACCTGACCATCATGTCAAAACCTCAAATTGTGAACGTCGACACATCGTCTATGCTAATAAAGAATAATAAAGGTACAAAAATAATACTTGCATTAATATACAGACCTCCAGCTCAATCAGTGCAAACTGACCGAGAAATTTACGAACAAATTGCAGATGTAAGTAACTCACAAGATACCGTAATTTTGGGCGACTTTAATTTACCTGTGACCAAGTGGGGCGATACTCTTACTTCACACTCTGGACATGACTTGTATGCGAACTTGCAAGAGAGTTCGCTCTATCAATTTGTTCGATCGCCGACCCGTGGTAATAACATTCTTGACCTTGTACTTGCAACAAAAGAAGAATTAATAGAAAATTTGAATGTTGGTGATGAATTCAGTAACAGCGACCATCGTATGATAAATTTCAGTTTAAAGTTTACTAGTAACGAATCAAATATAGCAGCATCGAGAAAGTCCCTAATTTCAAGAAAGCAAACTTCCGTAGACTTAGAGCTATGTTTAACGATACTCTAGTAATGAACCAAATAGCAGCATCGAGAAAGTCCCTAATTTCAAGAAAGCAAACTTCCGTAGACTTAGAGCTATGTTTAACGATACTGACTGGAGCTTTGTAAATAACAATAACGACATAAATACATCTTGGGAAATATTTGCAACCACTTACCTAAAATCAGTGCAAGACTGCATCCCATCGAAAATACGGCGTACAGGCCATAATGATAAGCCCAAATGGTGGAATAAAGAGATTTCAGACAGTTTGCTTGCTAAAAAGATTGCTAATGATAGATTAAAATCCTCACAAAATGACGAAGAACGGGTGAAATTTGTAGAACTACGACGCAAAGCCAAAAAGGTAATTAAGCAAAGTAAAAAGTCCCTGGAGTTACATGTTGCGAATCAAAGTAAAACAAACCCGAAATAATTCAATAGTAATATCAGAAAGAAAAAAGTAGTTACTTCATCTGTTGGACCGTTAGTCGATGCAAATGGAGAATACAACAAAAACGAAGTACAAATGAGTAATGCCCTCAATACCTTCTTTGCACCAGTTTTTACAACAGAAGACCTCAGTGATATCCCTACCGCATAGCCGATTTAAATTGATAATTCTGACGTTTTAAGCAATATCACCATTACAGAGAGAGATACCTTTAGATAAACTCAAGGTAAACAAAACGCCTGGACCTGATACAATCTCACCTAGAGTTCTAAAGGAACCTAAGGATGATCTCTCCAAACCACTGACATTGCTATTCAATATATCCTTGCAGTTTGGAACTATGCCTGATCAGTGGAAGCTAGCCAACGTAACATCGATACCAAAAAAAGGCAGAAAATCCCTACCCAGTAACTATCGTCCAATTAGCTTAACCTTAGTTGTATGTAAAATGTTAGAAACACTCATAAGAGACAGACTCGTAAATCACTTCGAGGAAAATATCATACTTAAAGATACTCAACAAGGCTTTCGTAAAAAAAGTTCCTGTTTAACAAACCTCTTAGACTTCTTCCACGATATCTTCAACCTCTATGATTAGAGTAAAGCTGTAGATATCATATGCCCTGATTTTCAAAAGGCCTTTGACAAAGTTCCCCATAAACGTTTTCTGCTAAAACTAAAAGCGCATGGAATACAAGACAGTGTGTTGAAATGGATAGAAAATTGGCTCAGCGACAGAAAGCAAAGAGTAGTCATAAACGGTAAGGCATATAAATGGACCAATGTAAGTAGCGGGGTACCCCAGGGATCGGTACTAGGACCAATTATTTTTCAAATTTACATCAACGACATAGATGAGGGTCTCACCTGTACAATATCAAAATGTGCTGATGATACAAAAATTGCAAATAGCATACTCTCAAAAGAACAAGTTGACGATATGCAACACAATCTAGATAAGTTGATATGTTGGGCCCAAATTTGGCAAATGAGTTTCAATGCGGATAAATGTAAAGTACTACATATCGGATACCAAAATGAAAAAGCAAACTATTCGATGAATGGCACTCAGCTTAAGAATGCAAACAGAGAAACCGATCTGGGAGTAACAATATCGAGTAACCTAAAACCGAGTCAACAATGTTCAGAAGTTGTTAAGAAAGCAAACAAAATAATTGGCTTTATAGGCAGGTCATTTGAGCATAAATCCAAAGAAGTTATCCTAACCCTTTACAATTCCTTAGTCCGCCCTCTTCTGGAATACTGCGTTCAATCCTGGTGCCCTTATTATCAAAAAGATATATACAAACTAGAACGAGTTCAACGTAGAGTTACCAAAATTATACCTAGCCTAAAGAACAAACCATACGAGGAGCATCATAGAAAATTAAATCTATTTCCTTTAACCCAGCGCAGATTAATTAAAGTGTTCAAAATCATCAAAGGCATTGACAATATGAATTGTAGTAAGTACTTCACTATCGACCAATCTAATTACACACGGAGAAACGGTTGCAAAATTATTGGTAAATCTTTTAACTCACACGAATCTAAGAATTTTTTCTTCAATCGAGCTGTCAACTTGTGGAATAGGCTTCCCCGAGACGCTATAGACTGCAGCACCGTTGATTTATTTAAACTTCGCCTAGACAAATATCTTGCATCAAACCCGCGACTGACTGCGTTTGTAAATGAATAACTCTATTTTATCCCCTCTCAGTTACTAACCCATCTGTCCCCTACTAACTTCCTAATCCTGCAATGGACATTAGTTCCAGGGCAGTAGTTCCCTTTCTAATGTTCCCTTACCCACTCTAAACCACTGTTTGGACACTTGATCCTCAGTGTTTTGGAGGACAAGCAGCCTAGAAGGGTCACTAGACCTGTTGTTGCTTGATTTCCTTTGTACTCCTTTGTACCACCAAAACCAGAATCACCCCAGCTAGCTACAGATACACATACACAAACTATAAAAGAGCCAACTGGGAAGCTTTCACAAATGAGACAGAACAACACTTTGACACCTTAAACAGCACACCCATCTCTAACATCAATAATGCTGTTCACACTTTCAACACAACTATCCAAAACGCTGACAAGAAACACATTCCAAGAGGTAACAGCAAAAGACACAACCCCAACTTCACACCAGAAATTCAGAACATCGCACAACAAATCCAAACTCTCAACACACAGATTAACAACAAAATACAAGAACAACAAACACTAAACTGGAATAACTACCTCCAATCACTTGATCACAAAACACACCCCCAAAAACTCTAGAAATCACTAAAAAGCATCACATTTTCCAACAGCAACACAACAAAATCATATGCCGCAATAACACCAACAGACTCTATTCCTTCATACAAACAACAAGCAAACACTCTCATTAATCATATCTCTCATGTCAGCCATCTAAACCCACATCAAGACAACCGACGTGTCATCTGACATAAGAGACAATTCCCAACAGACCCTGACTATGCACCCTTCACCAACAACCAAACAAAGTACATCATCAACAATCTCAAGCACTCACCCGCCTGTGATCCAGACAACATAAGCAAGATACACCTCAGACACCTAGGACCACAAGGCATAGAAGCACTCACCAACATATCAAACTACAGTTATTCACACAACACAATTATAGGTTTGAGTCCCGGAGGGAAGAATGAAACCTGATATTTAGTAGTGGCCCCTCCATCATTAACGATATGCCTATTAGTATAAGAGTCCTCTTTCAAGCACCCGCCGCAGGGAGAAGTCCTAACATCATAAGTGTAACGCTAATTCTCTTATGGAATCGTCTTTATGATTGGGTACTCACTACGAAAAAACTTCGTAAAAAAATAGAAAATAAAAATTAACTTAAAATTTGTTATATTAAGGCTTTCCATCTCGTGGATGTCTTTTGTGGATTCTAGCCGAGACACTGAATTCAGCGACGCCATTCTGCCTTCAATGATATATCAAGATTAAACTCAAGACATCAAACGAATGGGAAGGGAATGGAAGGGAGGACCCTACATTGTCAATGATTTCGGGGCCACTACTAAATATTTGGCTTTCATTCTTCCCTCCGGGACTCAAATCTAAAATTTATTAGTGGCCCCTCCATCATTGACGATATGCCGGATATCTCAAGACTGGAGGGGGACATTCGTGACAATATCAAACCACTAACAAATAACCATAGGTAGAGACAAGGATCCATATAACAAACTTAAGTCTTTATTGTTTACATACAATAAAGTATAAACATTGGAAAGAAAGCAGTGCGTTACTTCGAAGAAGATCTGCTTACAATGACCATACAGGTACATCTGTTAAAGAATATCACATTCATATTCAATAAATTTGTTTTCCAAGAACATTCTTTTATTCCTGTCCAACTTTGTAAAGGCACAAATAAATCATTTGAGTATATCTATGTCCTTAAGTTAATTTGTACGTATTGTATATTTTGTACAATTTAAACTTAATATTCTATAGTTGCAACTATGATATATATCTTATAAAATAAAATAAAATTTTGAGCTGTATAACCAGCTCGACTTATTAAGTATCACAGCTCGTGACCTTATCATATCGTCCGGCGGAGGGTCTAGAGGGCCTGGACTCTCCAGCACCCCCCCCCCCCCCCCCCTCTTTTTACCATTAAGATTAAACTTAACTTGGTAGCACATAGACCAACTAGACCCGCAGTCGTAAGGCCACCAGGTTAGTTTTGGTTTATCCTAAGCCACCGACAGGTACCGCGTCAAGAAAGTATGATTGGAAGCCCACAATTTAGTATCAGCTATGTCATCAATTGAATAATTTTGCAAAAACCTTAATGAGACAGCCCATTTTCTGATGTCATGGGCTCTGCCCACTACACCAGGGTTACTTTCACGAATTACATCTACGAGCAAAGAAGCCAATTTTCTTCTTGTGATGCGAGTACCTGTATTATTGACCCATAAGGCTCCCTGTTGTTGGGGCTGAGACACCCTCATAAACTTGATTAAAGCCTGCACCGGGCATAGGACATGATGTGTATGCCCGCATTTAAGAGCAGGGATCGTAAACTCAGAGAACACATGATCACTATGTTCGTTCTTTGCAACGAATGTGGGAGATGGAGCAATTTGTAAATTTTAATTCAGTCTCCCAAACCTGAGGCAATTAGGTTCGTTGCTCATCGCCGCCAGCTCAGACACCCTGTTTCCTGTAGCCAAGGCCATAAGAAACACAGCCTTCTTTAATAATGAGTCAAAATCCGGCACGAGATTATACTTGCGCGAATGAAGTATAGACAAGGCTTTGTCTAGTGACCAGGTAGGCATGAGCTGATGGGGTTGTGGGCACAGTTTGAAACATGCCCTCATGAACCCTTTCTCCTCCGCCTGTGGTATGGATAGACCGGTAAGGTCGTAAAAGGGAGTTCATGGCAGACAGATGATTCTTCAGCGTAACTACAGAAAGGCGTTGTTGTTCAAAAAATAGTCTAAGTACTTAAAAACCAACTACTGATGCATCTGTTTGCGCCGTTTCTACTATCAGGTTGTGAACGTTTTCCAATGCGATTGATATTGTCTCCTGGTAGACATAGTATACTGATTAAGACATTTATTAGTAACACTCTCTCCATACCGAGTTAACCATTTGGCATTTTGAATGTCCACAAGGCGAAAGTCAGCGAGGTCTCTGGGTTGCCCATTGTCTCCAAGTGGAAGGACGAGACCGGGAGCGACACCGGGTTCTCGCACCATGTTTTCAACTGGTGGTACCACACCTGAGCCGGCCAAAGGGGCGCGAACATCGAGACAAAGCCCCGGTAACCTCGTAGTTTGTGAACTACCTGACACACGAGTGAAGTGTCGGGAGGCTGAAAAAGATAGATGGAATTCCACTTGTTCCAGTCCTCCAACAATGAGTCTGGACCCCCCGCCGAAGTCAGTCCCCGGCGGGTTAGGTAGAGAGGGAGTCTGTGGTTCTCCTCGGACGTGAATAGATCCACTTGTGGACGGTAAGGCTCTGCTATCATCTTGTTGAAGATGCTTTGCTTGATTGCCCATTCTACTGTGGTGCTCTGTCGCCGGGACAGCGCATCTGCCCAGACGTTCGCTACGCCTGAGAGGTATGATGCATGAAGATGAATGCTCAGCTCTTCGGCCAGAGCAAAAATCTTCTCTGACAAGTCTAGCAACTTCCGAGACCTCGTTGACCCTTGCTCCTGAATGCAGTGCACCGCATTCCGATTGTCCATTCGAAAAGCTACTGATTTCTCCCGCAAGGAGGAGCTGTGAGTTTGAAGGAAAAACAAAGGGACTAAAAGCTCTTGCTCGTTGATATGAAATTTCTCGGTTTGGGACCAAAGACCTTGATCATAATGGCCTAGGCTCGACTGATAACCCCAGCCTATTGTCACTGAAGCATCTGTATCTACCCATACCGTAGGTGGGGGAGAAACCCACGTCCTTATTGAGCGCAACATTTCTCTCCTCGCCCAGACCGACAGTAAGTTGTGAATTAATCGAGGAATTTCCCATAATTTTCCCGCCGGCAATAGTGGAAAATATTTGTTTCCTTCCAAGATTAATCTCTTTACTTTCAACTGGCCCAACTTTACAGTTAGTTGAATCCAGTTGAGAGAGCCGACCAGTGGCTCCCAGGTCCTTCTCGTCGTGTTCAGACTGTGGAGAAACAAACAATTTCTTTCGAAATCTGTTGCGGTTGTCCACACTCGGACTGAGAGTAAGGTTGGCTGTGTCCCAGACCAGCCCTATCTACTGAATTACCCATGTGGGAACAAGATGTGACTTTGCCAAGTTGACCTTGAACCCTAGGGATTGTACATGATTGATAATTTGATTGACATGGATTTTGCACAAACTCTCTGACTCCGCCACTACCAGCCAATCGTCCAGGTACCACAACACATTGATCCCCTGATTTAACATTGGCATGAGGGCCTGCCGGACTAATTTCGTGAAAATTGAGGGTTGAGCAAGGTGATGAAAAGGTAGTAGAAGTGGGGCGATGCCATAAACTCTTTCATGTGGGGAAATTCCGTCCTCCCTGGGACAGGTGTTCATTCCCCACTGAATCATCTTCACCTGTGTTGACCAGTCAGAGGTATTTAAAGCAATCATTCTTGTTCTTAACTGATTGTTAATGGTGCGATGACTCCGCTCGCAAATTGAATTACCTTGAGGCCAGTAGGGTGAGGAGTGTTTGATGCATAGGCCGCATTTCTGAATAAAAGCTTCCCATACCTGTCCTTTAAACTCGGGAGCATTGTCGGACAGTAGTGATAGTGGTAAACCAAAATTTGGGAAAACTTCTGTGGCTAGTAAGTTGGCTATGGTTAGGGCACTGTGATCTTTCGTTGGGCATGTTATCAAAAACTTGGAGTAGTTATCGACAAACATGACTATGAACCGTTTGCCTTGACTGGCAGGAAACGGACCCATTACATCTAGTGACAATGTCTGCCATGGTTTGCTTGCAGAGATGGTTCCTGCTGGTCCTGGCGTTTTGCAACGATCCTTCCCTAAAGCACAGGGCTTGCATGCTTCGGTTACATGTTTGGCAATACCGGAAGGATTTACTGTCCAGTATTGATCTTGGAAGACTTCATCATTTTCTTTTGTCCCAAGTGAATCCCATCTCCTTTGTGAATCAAGATCATGTAATTTAGGGCTAGATGTGGTTCCAGAACTACGTGACCCAATTCAGTGGTAAGCTGATCTCCCCATAGACTTAATTTCTGGAAAATATACTTAGGAATCCACTTAGGTTTACTTTTCCTCTCCCAAGATTGTAGTAAGGTGGGTTTCGGATCTTTAGTTGTCAGAGATTCGTTGATGATGGCAGGGGTAGAGTTGTGAACAGCAGCGAGATGGTTTGATATGTTATCTGGAACTGTAAGGCGTGATAAAGCGTCAGTGTTCGTATGTAATTTACCAGGTCTATAATGAATGACGGAATCATATTCCTCTAGTGTTTCTCTCCAACGAACTAACAAGCCTGAGCTCGTTTCGCATTTTCTTAGCCATTGTAGAGACTGATGATCGGTTATGATGTCTAATTTAGCTCCTAAAACAAACAAACGAAAATGGTTAAGAGCCCATCAATAATAAATGCACTGAACTATCCAACTCTAGCTCTTCCCAAGCTTTCTGGCATCTAGCCAAAAACCTCTCCAACAATTTCTCTTCCTCGTCTTTCCCTCCCCTTTCCCACTCTGATGGCACAACCATCACTTCTTCCTCTGACAAAGCTAAACTCTTCGCTCAAACTTTTGCTAGAAACTCCACCTTGGATGATTCCGGTGCTATTCCTCCCTCTCCGCCCTCCTCTCTCTTACTTATGCCTAATATCCTAATCTCTTCTACTAAAGATGTACTTTCTACCCTCTCTGGGCTTAACACTAATAAGGCGTACGGTCCGGACAGTGTTCCTCCTGTTGTTCTCAAAAACTGTGCTTCCGTGCTGACTCCCTGCCTAGGCAAACTCTTTCGTCTCTGTCTATCCTCTAACGTCTTCCCTTCATGCTGGAAGTTTGCTCACATTCAACCTGTCCCAAAGAAGGGTGACCGCTCTCAACCCTCCAACTATCGTCCAATTGCTCTTATCTCTTGTCTTTCTAAAGTTTTTGAAACTATTCTTGCTTCCAAATTTCTTAAGCATTTCTCTTCTCATAATCTGCTCTCAGATCGCCAGTATGGCTTCCTTAAGGGTCGCTCTACTGGTGATCTTCTTTCATATCTTACTAACTCTTGGTCATCCTCCTTCCGGGACTTCGGTGAGACTTTTTCTATCGCACTAGACATATCGAAAGCCTTCGATAGAGTCTGGCATAAATCTTTAATTTCTAAACTACCCTCCTTCGGTTTCTATCCCTCCATCTGTGCCTTTGTCTCTAATTTCCTTTCCGGCCGTTCCATAGCCGCGGTTGTGGACGGCCATTGTTCACTTCCTCACCCTATAAACTCCGGTGTTCCTCAGGGCTCTGTCCTATCTCCTATTCTCTTTCTAATTTTTATAAATGATCTCCTCAACTGTACCTTAATTCCCATCCATTCATACGCAGACGACTCAACCTTACACTACTCCATTAGTTTTTCAGAACACCCCAGCCAGCAATCCCTCAACGACAAACGTAATGAAGCCATAGAACTCTTAAATTCTGATCTAAATACTATTTCCAATTGGGACAGAGAAAACCTTGTTAACTTTAATGCTTCCAAAACCCAATTTCTCCATCTATCTACCCGTCAGGATCTCCCAGCGGACTATCCCTTATTCTTTAACAATACAAAAATCAACCCTTCATCTTCTCTCAATGTTCTTGGTGTCTCTTTTTCTTCTGCTCTCATTTGGAAGGACCATATTACCAGTCTTGCTAAGGCAGCCTCCCAGAAGCTGGGTGTGCTCAACCGCCTTAGGGGGTTCTTTTCCCCTGCACAGCTTCTTGCTCTGTACAGGGGCATAGTGCGCCCTTGTATTGAGTATTGTTCACATGTGTGGGGAGGTTCCTCTCACACCGCTCTCCTAGACAAAGTTGAAAGGAAGGCCTTTCGTATCATTAACTCCTGTCCACTCACCAACTCTCTGCAATCTCTCTCTCTCCGCCGCAATGTTGCATCTCTCTCGCTATTCTATCGCTACTATAATAATCAGTGTTCCTCAGAGCTATCCCAGTGCATGCCACCTCCTTTACGTAGAGCACGTGGTACCCGTCTTGCAACTCAATCCCACCCCTACTCTGTGCAACTCTCCAACCCAAGAGTGAAACGTTACTCTCAAACTTTCTTCTACTCAACAGCTGAGCTCTGGAACTCTCTCCCAGAATCAGTTTTTCCCTCTTCCTATGACTTAAATTGCTTCAAACTCCGTGTGTCCAGGCATTTTGGCTCGAACGTCCCTTGATTTTGGCCCTGTCACTCTTTCAACTATGGGGGAGGCATTCGCTATAGGCAGTTATGCCTTTTGCCTCCCTCAATCACATAGAAAAAAAAGATAATACCTGGCTGCATAATATTGTTGGGCAGTATTCAAGGTTGAGCTGGCATATGCGATGACATGTTCAGTACTGTCTTGCACTTGAGCTAGTACTGCTCCAATGGCATAAAGAAAGACATCGGTATAGAGCCGAAAAGATTGTCGGTAATCTGGAAGCGAGACTATAGCAGCTTCCACCAGTTATTGTTTTAAATTTTCAAAGGCTGCATCTCTCTCAGGTGTCCATACGAATTCTGTGTCTTTATGTGTAAGTTGGTGAAGTGGCCTTGCGATAGCTGCAAAATTAGGTACGAAATGCCTGTAGTATATGGCTAAACCTAGGAATGATCTTACTCCTTTTACTGTTGTAGGTGGCTGTTGTTCTTTGATTGCTGATAATTTCTTTGGATCGGGAGAGATACCTTTTCCCGATATGACATGGCCCAGGAAACCTACCGAGTTTCGGGCAATTTCACATTTCGAGGGCTTGAGTTTCAATCCTGCTTCTCTGATGCATTGCAATACTTGTCCTAGTCATTGGAGATGTTCAGGCCAAGTTTTTGAGTATACAATCACATCATCTAGGTAAGCCAGGCAAGTTTCCCAAGTCAATCCTCTCAAAACGGAGTCCATCAGATGAGAGAACGTGGCTGGACCATTACACAAACAAACCAAAAGGTAACACGTTGAACTCTTATAGATGTCCTCCACTGGTTGAAAAAGCTGCTTTTTGTTGATGTTCAGCTTTAATAGGAAATTGCCAGTAACCAGCTTGCAGATCCAAGGTGGTGAACCACTTGGAGCCATGTAATAAATCTAAAGAATCATCGATACGAGGTAACGGTGTTGCATCTTTTATCTTGGCGTCATTTAAGCGTCGGTAATCCACGCAGAACCTGGTCAATCCGTCTTTCTTCTTTACTTATACTACCGGGGAGGACCATGGGCTGACGGAGGGCGTGGCAATTCCGGCGTCCAGCATTTCTTGTACCTGTCTGTCTTCCTCTTGCCTTTGTAGAGGATTCTTCCAACGTGACGGTTGACGTAGAGGAGGTTCTGTGGTGTGTATTTCATGTTCTTCCATGGTGGTCTTCCCGATCTCGGTTGGTGTTTTGGCAAAAACGTCTGAAAACTTGTGTACTAGTGTTTTTATTTGTCGTTTTTGCAGCTTGGATAAAGTACTGGGAATGGGGGGTAGTATGGAGGATGTGTCATCTTGGTCTGGAGTGGAGGCAATTTCATCAAAGATCTCCAAATCTCCAATTATGAGACCTTTTGGAAGAGTTAAGGTATCGTCAGAAATGTTGGCAATTATTATGGAATTTAACTGAGAGGATATTATGGCTGGTTGGATTCGGCAGCAAATTTGGCCATGGTTGTTATTTGTAGGGGTAAGAATCATGGTATCTTGAGGAATTTGATGAATCGGTACCCATTGTTGGTGTTGAGGGGGAATGGATTTTTTTTTTTTTTTTTTTATGGCTGGGCTAATTACAGTGGTTGATGGGATACAAGGTTGATTTAAGTTTTGAGAAGGATTCTGTTTTTGTTCGGAGGCTTGACAGGAGTGATTACTTTTATGACGTTGATTTTTTTTTGGGGGGGGGGGGGGGTAGCAGATGGCCTTGAGCAATTCAGTTTCTGAGATGATGGAGTTTGTTGGGGCTGAGATCTGAGGTGGCAATTTGCTGGACAGGAGTGACTACTTTTATGAAGCTGAGTTTTGTTCTGGTGGTAAGGTAGCAGATGGCCTTGAGCAATTTAGTTTCTGAGATGATGGAGTTTGTTGGGGTTGAGATTTGAGGTGAATTGGTTTAGTGTTTTTTTGTTTTTGTTTTTTAAATGTGGCTAACTCTGTCCGCAGTCCACCTGTGCTTGGAGATTTTGCAGTAAATCCAAACCCAGGTAGCCATCGTAGTGTCTACAATCTGATTAGAACACCACGAAGGGGTGGTAGGTGTTGGCATGAACTTGTGGAGTGGTAACGTGAAGTGGTCTGGTTTCTTCAAATATCTTCCTGTGTTTCAGGTAGAAAGAGTTGAAGAGACACGAGCGAGCAGCGCCCGTATCAATCAGTAACCTTACTGGAATTTCCTTGATCTTGGCATTTTCTTTTTTCTATGTGAATGAGGGAGACAAAAGGCATAACTGCCTGCAGTGAGTGCCTCCCCCAGATTTCAAAGAGTGACAGGGCCGAAATCAAGGGACGTTCGAGCTAAAATGCCTGGACACACGGAGTTTGAAGCAATTTAAGTCATAGGAAGAGGGAAAGACTGATTCTGGGAGAGAGTTCCAGAGCTCAGCAGTTAAATAGAAGAAAGTCTGAGAATAGCGTTTGACTATTGGGTTGGACAGTTGCACAGAGTAGGGGTGGGATTGTGTTGCAAGGCGGGTACTACGTACCCTACATAGAGGAGGTGGTATCCACTGGGAAAGCTCTGAGGAACACTGATTTTGTAGTAGCGATAGAATAGCGAGAGAGATGCAACCAAGTTATGAGATCGTAAGGAATCAGCAAGAGTGGTGTCAATTTTGCTACTCTTCCGCTTGACCAAACTTTTTCGCTAGACCTTGAGGTTTATATAGCGGCAAATTTTTACATCTAGCGACACAAATTCTGGTGATAATATGGAGATTCGAGCCAGATTTGATAGATATTCAAGGGACTTACATTGTTCTGAAGATTTTTTGGCACACATTTACTATGTAGCTGCCTTCTAGCAACATTTGAGAATGGATTTAGCGGATTATGATGTTTTGATTTGGTAACCCTGAGCTTTGTTGTTGTCTGCTAGGCTACAGTTTTCGGCATAACAATCTGGCCATCTTTGTCTAAACGGGCAGACAACGGTATTTTCGTTGTGTTCCATGGTTGCTTTAACCCTTCTGGCCCGGGCAGCATTTTAAAATGACGCTGCGCCAGATGGGCCAGAGCCCGGGTGTCCTTTGTTACGTTACGAGCGGGGTTCGAACCCATAACATAAAGAAACATTCCACTAAACACCACAAAACGAGGACTTATTATTTAGCCTCACAAAATGCGGAAAATATGACTATCAGTTTCAGTCAAGAATAAGTGGTATGTTAAACTTCCACAAAACTAGCAACTCTCTTTGTAGCCACTAAAACCTTGGTAGGTGAAAAGATGTGGCAAGTTCATAAAATATCAGTTGATATCAAATGGCTGTTTTAGCCTAAAAACCCCAAAGTTATTCCTTTCTTATCACTCGTTCAGAATTAGTTATCTTTAGTTACTTTGACTTAGATTTATCCCAACAATCAAAAGAATAATATATTAGCATATAAAGGTAAAATGTAAAGAGTATGTAAAATATAATTATAATTTATTTAAATGATTAATTATACACAAAAGTTACTTCTAGTGAAAATATCAAATTTGAGAAACATTGATGTGAAATAATAAAGAAACTCTTAAGAAAAATAATACATAGTTATATCAATACTAGTTATATAAATAATAGTTATATAAATACCCTCCAAGAGAGTAAGTGAAAGCAATCAATAAACATAGAAAAAATCCTAGGCGATACTTGTTCAACTCATGGTGATTCTTTTACAAACGAACTCAGGGCAGGTCAGCTTAAGATGATGGTGGAGAATACACTACCTGTGGTTACGGTACTAGCGGTTTATAAACCTTAGCGCACCTGGCTCTGATACCAACTTCTCTAACTGTATTAATCTCAACTCATTATATACATGCTGAATTAAAGTATTACTTTTACCAAGAACTCTATGATATATCTTTTAAACATTAATTTTGATTAAAAAAGCCAAATACATTATTACCTAGTTATAATCAATATCATTCATACGTCAGGCAACGAAGAAGGGCAAGGGGGATGGAAGAAAGGGGGGGAGAATGAATAGGGTTACGAGTGTAGGACGATAGGGGGTAGAATGGAATGTGAACGAAAGGGGGGTAGTCTGCACCAAGCCTCCCTCACCTCACCTCACTCGTTCTTGTACACACGTGAACAAAAATATCTTCCTAGATATAACTAAGCTGTCTACAGGTTAAATTAATTATACCGGGCTCATAACATTGCATACGATGTTCAATCATAAATAATTAAAGATCGTACCCACCATAACAAGCACAATACCTAAATTACAACCAGTGACACTTTAATGAAATAGAAATCCCTAACACCTCCCTCACAAAGAGATTTATAAGAGAAGCGAAACTAAATTTAAATCCTAATACAATATTTTTAAACCTAATACCATTCACCAAACCATAAACCAAAACCCAAATCACATTAACGAACTTACAAATTATTGCTGGCAAAATAGCTCCAACAACTAAAATGGTTCTCATTCAGTTCCGGGACAACATGTCCGCGATAATATTGTTCTTTCCCTTTATGTGGTGAATTTCAAGGTTATATGGTTGCAATGCCAAGCACCATCTCATTAACCGCTGATTCCAGTTTTTCATTTTATACAAGAATTTCAGGGGGTTGTGATCAGTAAACACTTTCACGGGAAAATGTGAACCACTAAGATACACATTAAACTTATCCACTGCAAAGAGCAAGGCAAAACACTCTTTTTCAATAGTGCTGTAGTGTTTCTGATAAGGTTTGAGTTTACCGGATGCATAGCAAACTGGATGCAAAATCTCAACATCACTGTACTGTAACAAAACTGCTCCTACACCAACATCACTAGCATCCACCTGAATTATGAACGGTTTATGAAACTGAGGAGACTTCAGAATAGGTGCATTGGCTAATAGGCAACGAATCTTTGTGAATGAAGTTTGGCATTCTGGGGTCCACACAAATTTTCTCTTGGGACTAATCAAGTCTGTTAGGGGGGCAGAGAGGTCAGCGAAGTTGGGTTCAAATCTCCGATAGTACCCAGCCATACCCAAGAAGCGCATTACTGCCTTGCGGTCCTGGGGAATAGGCAGTGTTGAAATGGCTTCGACTTTGGCAGAAATAGGGCTGACTTCCCCTTCTCCTACCACGTGACCCAGAAAGATTAGTTTGGCATGGCCGAACTCACTCTTGGCAAGGTTTACAGTGAGTCCCGCCCTGGCCAAGTTGGAGAAGAGACTCTGTAGCTGGTGAAGATGATCCTGCCAGGATTCGCTGTAGACCACAATATCGTCGAGGTAGGATTGCACGCCCGAGAGTCCATCTGTCACCCGGTGGATTAGTCGCTGGAAGGTGGCGGGCGCATTCACCATACCAAAAGGCATGACGGTGTATTGGAATAGCCCGTCCGGGGTGACAAATGCAGACACTCTCTTGGCCCTCTCCGATAGTTTTATCTGGTAGTAACCCTTCAGCAGGTCAATCTTGGAGATGTACTTAGTTCCTCCCAAACGGTCCAACAGGTCGTTGATCCGTGGTAGAGGGTAGCAGTCCTGGCGGGTGAGTTGGTTTACCCGGCGATAATCCATACACATCCTAAATGTACCATCAGGTTTGTCCACGAGTAGGCATGGAGAGGCCCACTCGCTGTCGCTCCGTTCCACCAATCCATGGGCGAGTAGGAAGTCCACTTCCTGTTGAAGTGCCGCACGCTTCTCTGGATTGGCGCGGTAGGGATGTTGTTTGATGGGAGTGGCCCCCTCCGTCAGGACCACATCATGTTCCACCAGGGGACACTGCTGGGGAACGTCACCAAACAGCTGGGGAAACTCGGAAAGCAGGTACTCCAAGTCTTCACCTTGGTCAGACAACAAGTGCTGGAATTTTAAATGGGGGTTAGTCAAGAAGTCAGAGTTTTGCAATTTGTTATCAAGAGGCAACTGGATGTCATTATGCTCCTTGATCTTTAGATCCTCTAGTTCACCTTCAAACTGTGCTACTGATTCAAAGTTTAATACCTTATCTGGATCTCTGCAGTGATAGGCTTTCAGCAGGTTAACATGTACTAGTCTTTCGGACTTCCTACGATCAGGAGTTTTTAAAACATAATTCACACTACTTGTTTTCTTAAGCACAACATATGGGCCATGGTACTTGCTTTGTAGCGGCTTTTTAGGTATAGGCAGAAAGGCTAGCACTAGATCTCCTGGCTGAAATTCTCTGACAACTGTAGTCGTATCATACTGCACTTTCATTTTATCTTGAGATTTCTCTAAATTGTTCATAGCTAGTTCTACTGCAGATCTCAGTCTAGATTTAAATTGATGCACATAAGTGAGAAGATGTTTATTAGAGTTAGCATTGATCCAAGTATCTTTTAACACTTTCAAGGGACCTCTGACCTCATGACCAAAAACTAGGGAAAATGGTGAAAATCCTAGAGAATCTTGTACCCTGCTTCTTACAGCATATAACACAAAATGGATACCCTCATCCCAGTCGGCATTGTTCTCTTCACAATATTTAGTGAGCATTGATTTGAGAGTCTGATGGAACCTTTCTAATGCCCCCTGGGACTGTGGGTGACTGGCAGTGGAATGGTACTGGTGTACTCCCAACTCTTCCATGGTTTGCTTGAAGAGCTGAGAGGTAAAGTTGCTTCCTAAATCAGACTGTACCACACGGGGTATTCCATACTGGGTGAAAAATTTACTAAGCGCCTTTATTACATTCTTTGATGATATACGCCTCAAGGGGAACACTTCTGGATACCTAGTGGTGGAACACATGACAGTTAACAAGTACTCATTTCCACTACGGGTTCTTGGCAAAGGTCCTACACAGTCAATTATGATTTTACTGAACGGTTCATCCGTTACAGGGATGGGATTTAAGGGTGCAGGCTTTATGGGCTGGTTGGGTTTCCCAGCAAGTTGACACACATGACAAGTTTTACAGTAAGACTTCACAGATTGTTTCATCCTCGGCCAAAAGAAATCATTGAGAATTTTGTCATAAGTCTTGTTGACACCCAAATGTCCACCACTAAGGACATGAGCAATGGAAATGATGTCTACTCTATACTTATGTGGCACAACTACTTGATGCACCTCTTGCCAGGGCTCATCAGCTGGCACATTGGGAGGTCTATTCTTGCGCATCAGGGTACCATTACTTAGATAGAAGCATTGAGGATAGTTTCCTATATCTGACTCTTCCACAGCCCTATCAAAATATATTGCCAGTTCAGGGTCCTGCTTCTGAGCCTCTTTGAGAGTTTCAGAATCAATGGGAATCTTGCTAATATCCTCTGACTCTACATCAGGAAATAGGGAGGAAGTGTCTAGGTCAACACTATCAGGATCAACTTTGTCCTTCTTACTGTGGTGACCAGCCCCACTCCTAGTCACTACACATGAGGGAAACAAATTGGGATACTGACTTTCTAATTGCTTAGTGTTGTTATCAGAGGAGGGAGTGGAGGTAACTATGGGGTCTGGTATCACTTTGCCACCGGCGATATCGTTGCCCATCAAAAAGTTCACTCCTTCTACAGGTAGGGAATCTTGAATCCCAACAGTAAAGTAACCACTAGCTAAATCAGTTTTTAGATACACCCTAGCCAAAGGAACAACAAGACACCCACTGACTCCCTGAATGAGTATACTCTGGCCCAGCAAACAGTTCTCAATACTGGGCACCAATCCTCTTACCAAGAGGCTATGAGAGGCTCCGGTGTCTCTCAAAACATGAATGGGATAGTCAGTGGAAGTGTCAGTAGAGGAAACTGATCCTGTGGAAAGAAAAGGTTGGAACTGGTTAGAACAGCTAGGTGGTATACTAGGGAAAACCTGGTTGTGAGAGCCATCCGAGTCAGAACATGCACTCACAGGTAGAGTAGGAGGGGATACTGCTACTCTATTTGGATGAAGTAAAAGGGAAGAGGCTAGAACAGCACTACTCTCTGGTTTACGAGTTTTCTCTTTTAACTTTAATTTGGGACACTCTCTGATAAAATGTCCAGGTTGTTTACAGTAGGCACAAACTAAGGGTCCAGGAGGTTTAATGGAAGAAAGAGAAGTTTTGTTAAATTCCTTTTTATCAGATCCATTGCCCCCAGAAGCTACCCTTGAAACTGGTTGGGAAACACCACCATAACCAGACCTACCACCAGTAGATTGGAAACTACCACCATCACGAGGACCAGCACCAGAATGTGGCCGGTTGCCAGGCCCTCTCTGTCCTGTCCTGAAATAAGAATCGCCATGAGTTAATCGGTAATTTTCAGCCAAAATAGCCGCCCTGTCTACAGATTGCACCTCTCTCTCTTGGAGGTAAAGTTTTAAGGGGTAGGGGACTTTGCGGAGAAATTCTTCAAGCATAACTAGCTGGCACAACTGCTCAAAAGTTGTTACTTTACTGGCTCTCAACCAACTCAGAAACTTTCGCTCTTTTTCCTTTACAAATTCTAGATAGGTTTGTTTTTCACCTTTCTTCATATCCCTGAAACACTGACGATGAGTTTCAGGAACCTGATCATACACTGCTAAGACTGAAGTTTTAAGAGTTTCATAGGTCAAGGAATAAATGGGGAGATTGGTGTAAACCTGCTTGGCTTTACCTATGAAAGCAGTCTGGGCTAGAAATGCCCACTGATCATTTGGCCACTTGAGTTGGTTGGCTGCCTTCTCAAAAAGGATGACAAAATTCTCCGGGTCAGTCTCATCAAAACTAGGGACAAATTTCAAACTATGACCCTTATCAGAAAATGGTTTATTTGCAACCGAATCCCTTTGATTCCGGTTTTCTTCAGCTTTTAACTTTAACATGCGCTCATCGTGTTCTCTCTCACGTTGTTTCTCCTCACGCTCATGTTCAATCTCACGCTGTTTTTGTTCAAACTCTCTTATTGCCGTATGCTCCCTCTGCTCCCTGTCAGCTTTTGCATTCTCCAGCTCTAATAGTTTCACTCTCATTCATGCCTCACTGCCTCCTTCCTCTGCACACAACTGATATGCTGCCTCAGACAAAACACCAGTAGTTACCAATTTTTCAATCACACTCCTTCTAATCTCACCTTTGGTATTACTAGTTCTGTAAGGTGCATCATACTCTGTAGCTAAGGCAATCCAGTCTACTTTTCTGAGCTTCGACACAGACAAGGTGCTCAAGGAGGGGTCACTGACAAATTCACTAATTTTAAATTCCATGATTGAATGCTATGAACAATGGATGAACGAGAAAATGTATGACTAATTAGGAAGAGTGTGAAACGCGAATAATTGGCATTAAAGAACGTAGAGGCTGACACAGCTCTCTCAACTCATAAACAGAACAAAACGAGATGGATGAAATGAGTATGCGATGTCCTATCGAGGGACTTAATGTTTCACTAATGTTCTCAATTACTACCAAACGAGGGAAAGAAAGGAATCCTGGTCACGGCACCATGTTACGTTACGAGCGGGGTTCGAACCCATAACATAAAGAAACATTCCACTAAACACCACAAAACGAGGACTTATTATTTAGCCTCACAAAATGCGGAAAATATGACTATCAGTTTCAGTCAAGAATAAGTGGTATGTTAAACTTCCACAAAACTAGCAACTCTCTTTGTAGTCACTAACACCTTGGTAGGTGAAAAGATGTGGCAAGTTCATAAAATATCAGTTGATATCAAATGGCTGTTTTAGCCTAAAAACCCCAAAGTTATTCCTTTCTTATCACTCGTTCAGAATTAGTTATCTTTAGTTACTTTGACTTAGATTTATCTCAACAATCAAAATAATAATATATTAGCATATAAAGGTAAAATGTAAAGAGTATGTAAAATATAATTATAATTTATTTAAATGATTAATTATACACAAAAGTTACTTCTAGTGAAAATATCAAATTTGAGAAACATTGATGTGAAATAATAAAGAAACTCTTAAGAAAAATAATACATAGTTATATCAATACTAGTTATATAAATAATAGTTATATAAATACCCTCCAAGAGAGTAAGTGAAAGCAATCAATAAACATAGAAAAAATCCTAGGCGATACTTTTTTTTTTTTTTTTTTTTTTTTCTATGTGATTGAGGGAGGCAAAAGGCATAACTGCCTATAGCGAGTGCCTCCCCCATAGTTGAAAGAGTGACAGGGCCAAAATCAAGGGACGTTCGAGCCAAAATGTCTGGACACACGGAGTTTGAAGCAATTTAAGTCATAGGAAGAGGGAAAGACTGATTCTGGGAGAGAGTTCCAGAGCTCAGCTGTTGAGTAGAAGAAAGTTTGAGAGTAACGTTTCACTCTTGGGTTGGAGAGTTGCACAGAGTAGGGGTGGGATTGAGTTGCAAGACGGGTACCACGTGCCCTATGTAAAGGAGGTGGTATGCACTGGGATACCTCTGAGGAAAACTGATTATTATAGTAGCGATAGAATAGCGAGAGAGATGCAACATTGCGGCGGAGAGAGAGAGATTGCAGAGAGTTGGTGAGTGGACGGGAGTTAATGATACGAAAGGCCTTCCTTTCAACTTTGTCTAGGAGAGCAGTGTGAGAGGAACCTCCCCACACATGTGAACAATACTCAATACAAGGGCGCACTATGCCCCTGTACAGAGCAAGAAGCTGTGCAGGGGAAAAGAACCCCCTAAGGCGGTTGAGCACACCCAGCTTCTGGGATGCTGCCTTAGCAAGACTGGTAATATGGTCCTTCCAAATGAGAGCAGAAGAAAAAGAGACACCAAGAATATTGAGAGAAGATGAAGGGTTGATTTTTGTATTGTTGAAGAATAAGGGATAGTCCGCTGGGAGATCCTGACGGGTAGATAGATGGAGAAATTGGGTTTTGGAAGCATTAAAGTTAACAAGGTTTTCTCTGCCCCAATTGGAAATAGTATTTAGATCAGAATTTAAGAGTTCTATGGCTTCATTACGTTTGTCGTTGAGGGATTGCTGGCTGGGGCGTTCTGAAAAACTAATGGAGTAGTGCAAGGTTGAGTCGTCTGCGTATGAATGGATGGGAATTAAGGTACAGTTAAGGAGATCATTTATAAAAATTAGAAAGAGAATAGGAGATAGGACAGAGCCCTGAGGAACACCGGAGTTTATAGAGTGAGGAAGTGAACAATGGCCGTCCACAACCGCGGCTATGGAACGGCCGGAAAGGAAATTAGAGACAAAGGCACAGATGGAGGGATAGAAACCGAGGGAGGGTAGTTTAGAAATTAAAGATTTATGCCAGACTCTATCGAAGGCTTTCGATATGTCTAGTGCAATAGAAAAAGTCTCACCGAAGTCCCGAAAGGAGGATGACCAAGAGTTAGTAAGATATGAAAGAAGATCACCAGTAGAGCGACCCTTAAGGAAGCCATACTGGCGATCTGAGAGCAGATTATGAGAAGAGAAATGCTTAAGAAATTTGGAAGCAAGAATAGTTTCAAAAACTTTAGAAAGACAAGAGATAAGAGCAATTGGACGATAGTTGGAGGGTTGAGAGCGGTCACCCTTCTTTGGGACAGGTTGAATGTGAGCAAACTTCCAGCATGAAGGGAAGACGTTAGAGGATAGACAGAGACGAAAGAGTTTGCCTAGGCAGGGAGTCAGCACGGAAGCACAGTTTTTGAGAACAACAGGAGGAACACCGTCCGGACCGTACGCCTTATTAGTGTTAAGCCCAGAGAGGGTAGAAAGTACATCTTTAGAAGAGATTAGGATATTAGGCATAAGTAAGAGAGAGGAGGGCGGAGAGGGAGGAATAGCACCGGAATCATCCAAGGTGGAGTTTCTAGCAAAAGTTTGAGCGAAGAGTTCAGCTTTGTCAGAGGAAGAAGTGATGGTTGTGCCATCAGAGTGGGAAAGGGGAGGGAAAGACGAGGAAGAGAAATTGTTGGAGAGGTTTTTGGCTAGATGCCAGAAAGCTTGGGAAGAGCTAGAGTTGGATAGTTCAGTGCATTTATTATTGATGAAAGAGTGTTTGGCAAGTCAACTTATTCAACTCATGGTGATTCTTTTACAAACGAACTCAGGGCAGGTCAGCTTAAGATGGTGGTGGAGAATACACTACCTGTGGTTACGGTACTAGCGGTTTATATACCCTTAGCGCACCTGGCTCTGATACCAACTTCTCTAACTGTATTAATCTCAACTCATTATATACTTGGTGAATTAAAGTATTACTTTTACCAAGAACTCTATGATATATCTTTTAAACATTAATTATGATTAGAAAAGCCAAATACATTATTACCTAGTTATAATCAATATAATTCATACGTCAGGCAACGAAGAAGAGCAAGGGGGATGGAAGAAAGGGGGGGAGAATGAATAGGGTTACGAGTGTAGGACGATAGGGGGTAGAATGGAATGTGAACGAAAGGGGGGTAGTCTGCACCAAGCCTCCCTCACCTCACCTCACTCGTTCTTGTACACACGTGAACAAAAATATCTTCCTAGATATAACTAAGCTGTCTACAGGTTAAATTAATTATACCGGGCTCATAACATTGCATACGATGTTCAATCATAAATAATTAAAGATCGTACCCACCATAACAAGCACAATTACAACCAGTGACACTTTAATGAAATAGAAATCCCTAACACCTTTTAAAATCCCTATGCTTGAAAGCGTGCTTTGAATTCCGCGCGGCGAAAATTTCCTTTGCAGGGGCGATCGCAGCGACACCAAGCCGCAACTACTACCGTTATCAGTTCCTACGTGCCTGCCATAGCCAGTAATAGCAAAAAAATGTCGTCCGACGCATCCAATTCCGTGCAACCTCCCGCGCGCCCCACTGCTACCCCACTCGCTACTTCTACGCCTGTTGCAAGCAAGAAAAATCTCAACGCAAGAAAGCAAAGGTATTATTGAGTGATAGTGCGATTGAGAGAGAACTTTTTGCCATCGAAGAAAGCAGTGGTGAAAGCTTGACCAATAAAGAACAGTTTATTAGTGCGAGTGAAGACGATGATTTTGTGGGGTTTGGGGACGATGATAATGTTGACTTATTTGAGGGAGGAGACAGTAGTGATGATCCTGATGTGGAAGTGGTGACTGAAGGTGCATTCGAACTTCCGAGTGTGCTTGAGCCTAGGCCTAGCCCTAGCCCGGGACCTTCCCCTTTGCCTGACCGTACGCCCTTGAAAGTGGGTAAATACTTTTATAAACAATCATTGGTGCAAAGTGCAGCCAAGAAAGCATGCAGGGCAGCAGAAAAAGCTAGGGAAGGCGATGATAGTGATAGTGACGCCGACCCTGGTCTAGCAACCACCCGCATTCCTTTGTCCCGACGCCTTGACCCGGGACGCCGCGCGGGTCACCCACAGCCCTCAGCTTCATCTCGCCCTCAGGATGAACAAAGGGCCTCTACAAGTGGTACTAGTGGTGCTGCATTGTCCTCTGACAGTGTGCCACTACAACCCTCGCATCGTAGAGCATTATTTCGAGCGGAGAACCCCTAGGCTCGCCGCAAAAGGATCCCAACTCCCGAGGCTGAGGTTCCCATTGTTCCACCTCCCACAGCCTCCCGTCCCCCACGCCGCCGACACCCGGTCACGTCTTCGCCAGAATTGTCCCCCGAAGAAGATGCTGACGACCCCAACATTGCACCAGATGACTTGACATCACCTGAGGAGGAGGAGGACGAAGAGAAAGTGGAAGAAGAGGAAGTCCCAACACGACGAGTTCGAGGGCGAGGTCGTGGGCGTGCGGCTCAGCTTGCCGATGCCGCTGCCCCTGGGCTTGGCCGTGGGCGTGCGGGGTGTCTGCGTGGGCAAGGGCGTGTGTCTGGGTGTGTGCCTGCTGCGCCTGCGCGCTCATCTAACTTTTTTGTCTGGACAGATGGGGCAGATTTTGAGCCAGATTGTCCTGCCTTTGACGAGCAGCAGATTGGATCAGGGGTGTCACCAGCATATCCCTGTGGCCCAGATGCTACCCCCAGTGAACTTTTTTGTGGCTTCTATGACAATGAAGTCATGGAATACCTCGTCGATGAAACAAATAATCACCATGTGATCTGTGCTAACTTTCTTGGCAGGAAGACCAGTGCCAAGATGGTGGCATGGAGAGCTGTCACTGTGGCAGAACTGTATGTTTCTGGGACTAACTATGCTGATGACACATTAGGAAGCACGCTCTGGCAGATTATTGGATCACTGCCGACCTCATCACAACTCCAGCATTTGGAAAGTACATGTCCAGGGACAGGTACTTTGACATCCTCTCCTATCTCCACCTGATCAACAACATGGCAGTCCACCTTCCCGACGCACTATGGAAAATCAGGAAGCTGTATGACATGATACGTCATCGCTTTACCACCTACCTGATTCCATTTCAGAAGATGTGCCTCGATGAGTCTCTGGTCCTGTTCTGTGGTAGGCTGCATTTCAGGCAGTACATCCCGTCAAAGAGACACCGCTTCGGCATCAAGCTCTTCGTCCTCTGCGACTGTTAGACGGGGTATGTGCTGGACTTTGTGGTCTACAGCGGCAGTGGTGGGGAAATTGTGACTGATCCCGACATTGGATTTGGCGGCGCTGTAGTGCAGAAAATGATGGAGAAACACTTCCATAAGAACCACATTCTCTACACTGATAATTACTACACGTCGCCCATCCTAACCAAGTATCTCCATGACCGCCAGACCGGAACTGTCGGAACAGTCAAGGCCAAGAGGAAGGGCATGCCAACATACCCAACCAAGACCAAGAAAACGGACATCTTCCATAAGAAGAGTGGCCTCATCCTCTCCATCCACTGACATGACCAGCGGAAGGTCAACCTCCTCACCACATGCCACAAGGCAGAGATGGTCGCCACAGGGAAGGTGGACCGAAGAACCAAAAATCCCATCCAGAAACCTGCTGCTGTCCTGGATTATAACCTCAACATGCGCATGCGCCTCATCGACAAGTCCGACATACAGATGGGCTTCATCGACTGCCTGCGAACATCTTGCAGGTGGTATAAAAAGTTTATTCTGCATACAGTAGATATGTCGGCCCTCAATGCCTACAACATCTACCGTCTGAGGACTCCCGGAGCCAAGAAGTACAAGTCCCTGCGGAAGTTCCACAAGCAGGTGATACTTGAGCTCCTGGCTAAACATGCGGGTACACCCGGGAGGCCAATACAAGGACCAGGCCAGCTGGACCGCACAGCGTGTGCTGACTTCTTCAGGAAGCACCAGCTCAACCCCCTTCCTTTCAAAAGACCAGGTGGTAGAGTTAGGAGTCAAAAGAGGTGCCATGTGTGCAGCCACCCAACTCGCAGACCCCACAAAGTAAAGAAAACCACATGGGAATGCCTCGAGTGTGAAGTGGCACTGTGCGCTGGACGGTGCTTCAACGACTTTCACACTCTAGTGCAATATTGAAGTGCCCGTGACAATGACAGTGAAAGTGACACTCTAAAATGTAGGCTAATAGTAATAATAAAACTAAGTATAAGGGAAAGAGACACACATAAGTAATAATACGTGCCTTCATAACAATATGAACAAGTGAAAGTGACACTATATATATTATTAGCTTACCTAGCAATACATAAAAGTGAAAATGACACTATCAATTATCATAGTCCAGTGAAAGTAACACTATAATAATAATAAAACTAAGTATAAGTGAAAGAGACACACATAAGTAATAATAAGTGCCTTCATAACAATATGAACAAGTGAAAGTGACACTATATATATTATTAGCTTACCTAGCAATACATAAAAGTGAAAATGACATTATCAATTATCATAGTCCAGTGAAAGTGACACTATAGATAATCACAATAAAACTGAGTAAAAGTGACAGAGACACAAATAACTTCATAAAAATAACTTTATTGAGTGAAAATAACATAATAAGTATAATAAATGGCAGAATTAACAATAAAAACTCTCAAATCGCTTCCCGGCATAATTTCGGGTAGGGCGACGAGTGCAACAGGGTGTCGTAGCCGGGGCCGCGGTTGAGTGTTCGGACGCGCCAAGGTAAATACGCGCCAAACGTTACCTCCACTAACATCACCATAACTCCGGAACCAGTTGAGCTAGAGAGCTCTACTTAACGCCAGTCTACGCAACAAGGTAAGGCGCACATTTCCATGTTAGTTTAATTATTGTAGCTCATATATTTACCTATTAAACGCGAAAATACCCTAGGGGCAAGGGTACTTATTTGTGAATTTATAGCCTTGGATTCTGACAGAATTAGTTATATTTACGATATAGAGCATTATTTGTTTTCAATATACTTTTATTTTACATATATGATGTATATATGAACCTTTAAGAGTGCTAAAATAAGTTGGAAAAGCATTTGGGTGGTGAAAAACTAAGATATTGGCCACCCGGAAATAATCTTAGGCGAGAGTGAGCTACACGCAAGCCTCCCCTCTCGCTGTCTGTGAGTCAACTGAGGCGAGCAGGCGGTGTCTGGGTGTTATAAAACGATCTTTTATACAACCCACTTGTGCTACATTTTCGTGGGAGAGAAAAATAACAGATACATTATTAAAATAAGAGGAAAAATAGGTGATAATTGAGGAGGGGGGTGGGGGGGGGAATAAGGTGGGGAAGGAAGGGAAGGGGGGGGGTGAGAAACACATGGATGAGTACTAGAGGGGAATTATCTCACCTAGAGACAAATTCCTTTGTTTTTATAGCCCCTGGGATGTTTTGGAAGGCTTTTTTTATGGTCTTGCTTCCATGAGGCCTATCGCGTTCCCTATAGTAAGCCTTCCGTGAGGCCTATCGCATTTCATGGGTTAAGGGAGATAGGCCTTTGTTTACATGAGTCATTTTTCAGCCTGATCGCCCGGATACGAGCTCCGTCATTTAGAAAGCCAGCCCGGGCCGGGAGGGTTAATGAATGCAATCTTAAGGGGCGGCTGAACCTTCATTTAGCCCAGAAGGCTGAACCTTACACCCCCAATTCACCCTGTATAAGAGATTTTGTTTCTGGCATTATACCATCTTAATACCAATGGAAATACTAAAACTCGCTGAAAAATTCATCTCTCTATGTGCGTGCGTGTGCACGCGAATTTCATCGTATTATGTGAAAAATCATTCTAGACTTTGAAAATTGTTCAAATTTCCCTCATTTTTTTTATGGCGTATCCTACAAGCATCCCCTACAACGTAGCGTTCTCGCCCCTCTGATATTTTCCAAGATTCAACCTTTTTCATGTCGAATATTGCGCCACAAAAAAAAAATATATATATATTATATATTTTTTTCAGCACCTTCTATTATTCAATATGGGAAAGCGAGAACGCTACGTTGTAGGGGATGCTTGTGGGATACGCCATAAAAAAATTGCGGGAAATTTGAAAAAATTTCAATGTCTAGAATTATTTTTCATATAATGCGCGTGCGTGCGCGCGCGCGCGCGCGCGCACGCACATAAGGAGATGAATTTTTCAGAAAGTCTTAGTATTTCCATTGGTATTAAGATGGTATAATGCCAGAAACAAAATCTCTTATACAGGGTGAATTGGGGGTGTAAGGTTCACCTCCCCTTAAGCTATGATAGGAATTCTAGATTGGCCATTAAATTTGCAGATCACGAAAAAAAACGTACAAATCCAAGAACAGACATGTAAGCGAAACAAGTTAGGCTAGTCCTAGCCTAGGTTAGGCTAACTAATTTAATTCTTTCGAAATAACGAGTTGATGATGCCATACACATATAAATGACAAACTTATGAAAACAAATCAGATTAACAATGAAATGAGTAGATCTAGGAAAAAGTAATGAACCACGAAAAATTGGTAGCGAAATGACATTGAGGTTAGGCTAACCAATTGAAGTATTTTTCGCAACCATAAGTTAATGCTGCTATAGCATAATTATACATGACAAGCTTATGGAAAAAGGTTCAATAATAGCATTTAAATCAGCAGTTATTATGTGTTATTCAATTCAATTTGTTCATGTTTAACACCTTACGAGCGGCCTATGCGGTTTATTTATGTGTACCGCCCAGCGGGGTGTTTTTAGCCAAAATAGGGCTGTTTACGTGATCATTTTCATGCCTAAATAAGACCCAGAACGTAAAACAAGTACCTATCCCTGAAAGGGCATAAACAGAGCTTTCGAATGACACCATAACGATCCTTGTATGATGGATAGTTTTCTTGCAATAACCGTGCAACGCGAGTGCAAAAAGCAGGTAATTCGGTACTTTCGGTACATAATTGAGTATGTAGCGAGTGAGAGAGGGAGGAGGGAGCTGAGATTTGTGTCAGTAGGTTCGCCGCGGTGGTCTGGAGCAGTCATACGCTCGCTAGTCTCCTGCCACCACTTGTCTCTCTCTCTCAGCCACATTTCGTGCTGAAATTGCCACTCGAGTTATGTCGAGCGCCGCCACATAGTCCAGCTTTATTTAACTCGACTTATGTTGCTCGCCGCTAAATAAGGGTTAAAATGGGGAAATACACTGTGTACGAAAATTACTTAAGGGGAAATACACTGTGTACGAAAATCACTTTAATGTGTGAAACGATTTTGTAAACAACATGTGGAATCTATCATCATTTTGAACTAATAACACCGTTTAAGGAGTGCCCTCACTAGAAGTTGAGTTGTTTGAGTGTTGAAAAGGTTTGAGGCTAGGCTAGCCTTTGGTATAAAGTTCGTTTATTTGATTTATGGTATGTTAAGTGAGCTAATGGTAGTATTTTGTGATCTTCGTACAACCGAAATTTCGCTGAATGGACGTTCTTAAGTCGGGGGTCAACTGTATGTCTTTTACCTTTTTTTAATTGAAAAATACAACATTTCTGGTGTAACTTATCCACTTCCTAAAACAAAATGCTAGTGCGTACCTTTTGGTGTTTGGTATGTGGGCTCTGTCCAATAGGTATGCACCCAGCCCTGGTTATATCTTGTGTTTCTGAGCAGTCCTGATGCGTTTTTCTTATAAACCCAAGCTCTCACTTAGATTAAACCTTTTTTCTAACACATAGCCTTCTCAAACTGCATAAAATGTTCTAAATATAGCTAGAATAAAATGATAAAGAAGTTGCTCTTACAGAAGGGGTTGAGGATAGATAAATAGATTTATTATGCTGGTAAAGTATATACAATTTGTTTGCACAATTACACAGTTCAGAGGCACGTGAAAATCCTGATTTAGGCCTCATAACTTGTAATTGAAACCTCATAAATTGCTGAGAGAGTGAGAGTGAGTGAGATAAAGAGAATGTGTTTTTGAGTGTGAGAGAGTAGGTATTGTAATAGAGGGAAACACAAACAAATTGTTATACTGTATTGAGAGAGAGAGAGAGAGATCCTGGCAGGTGTAACTTTGTTTAAAAAAAAAAAAAAAAAAAAAAAAAAAAAAATAATAATAATAATAATAATAATAATAATAATAATAGGGTGCGTGTTTTGTTAAGGTTTACAAGCCTTCCTATGCTGATTTTGTATGTACTGTAATCATATGTAACAAGGTTGAAGGTTATATCTTATGTTTCAGACCACACCAAAAGTATTATATACTTACACAAATGTTAATACTGCATGAAACAAAAAAATACCCAAGTTTTATGTTTCATTGAAAAAGCTTGAAAAAAATCCGTTGTGGCTGTCAACTTTCAATGATACTTATATAGCTGAGTAGAGTAATGAATGACATACTGTACATCATATGTACAGAGGGACCACCCTGCTTTTATAATGTTCGAGTTAAAAGGCCATGAGTATCTATTGGGCCGGCCGCATGCATTTAGGGCATTGAGGAAAAATAGGTATACACTAACTTTCAGCCTATTTTTCTCAACAATGAATAGGTATGTATGTACTGTTTGTATATACAGTAATAATATACTTTTGCACCTTCCCCAGTTTTTCCTTTTTTATTATTTTTTTCTTTTTTGTGGGGGTGGCCGACTCGAGACAGAGCCCGAATAGGGACATCACAACATATCAGAAAAAAAAACACAAAATCTTACACACATCTAGGTTGCCCAGGAGAGATACCCAGAGACCCATGCCCATTTGGGGTCCCCAGCAAAAGATTCCCAGGTCCCAGATCCCCCGGAGAGGCGCCGATTTCCGTAGGCAGGCCCGCAGCGAAGATTTACCACCACAAACCCACCCACCATGTTTCCAGGTGCACCCTTCATTACCACCGGCTGCCCGGGCCAGGCGCCTGATGGACTACTATCTAGTCCAACCGGCGCGTGACCCTCTCTCCCAAACGACTGCGTTTACATTCATCTATACACAAGCATTTTCCATTCATTCCTGTTCTTTACCACTTCCTTTTCCTGATCTATAGTCATTCCTCTATCATCCAAAGCTTGTCTTACACAGTCTCTCCCTCTTAATGGGGGTCTTCCTGCCCTTCTATCTGACTCACATATTCTCTTTGTAAGCCTCTCATCCTCCATTCGTTCAACATGACCATACCAGCTCAGCATCCTTCTGTCCACTCTGGCTGACAAATATTCCTGCTGCCTCACTCTCCTACGTATCTCTTCATTCCTCAATTTGTCTCTACGAGTAACTCCACACATACTCCTCAAGCAGCTCATCTCCATCACATCCAGCTTTCGTATAACCCTTACCTGGCTTTGTATCCAGGCATGTGCAGCTAGTTATGGTCTATGGTGCTACGTGGTTGGTCGCTGGAGTATTGGTTTGTGTGGATGAGTGTAGCCCTCAACCTACCAGTGATATCGCGAGTAAAGCAAACTGCTATGAGGTGCCCACTCACCTTATGTTTGGCTAGCTCCACAGTGTCAGGGCTAAGGCCCGTCCATGCCTGGGCTCTGTGTTACTTAAATGGGCACCCTGTATATCTTTCTTACTTTATGGCGACAACTAACAGTAAATCCTTGGAGGTCCCTGGTGACGTTCCTGGTCCCCCTCCTTCCCCCTCCTCCCTTCCCGGTGTGGGCGGTCTTATGAGTGCCGATGTCCAGCCTTCCGCCACACCTGCTAATGCAGACAGCCTTCCTTCTCAGCCTGCCCCCACGGTTACTGACTCTGACACAACTTCAAGTATCTCCCTGACTCCTTGCCACTCTGCTGTAGAGCCACCATTAGTCTCCTCGATTACGACTGTGGTTGATGCTCAATCTGCATCCACAACACGCTTGCCTGTACTGTCGGGTCCTTATGACACCATCTCATCAGCTCCCATGCATCCACTTACCATGACATCGACTTCTACATCCAACCCCACAGATCGCGCCGCTGCGAACCCCCCACGTTCTACTTCCTCTAACCCAGTTCTCTCTTCTATTACCACTCTTGCTCCTTATGACACTTCTTGTCGATCTACTGCTCCCACGGTTCCTTCTCATACTTCTCGCCCTCATACCTCTGTTCTTCCTCCTTCTACTCTGTTCTCTTCTGCCAGCGGTGCCTCTTGGACACGATACCATGACGTTCCTGCATCACAGGTACTGAATGATTTTGAAATCCGATGACTTTTGATCACTCAGGTTGGCCTCGATACCACCTTTTACACCCGCCATGACGGATCACGCCTTATAACAGTTCATTCCCCTGCACAGGCCACAGCTCTCCAACGCCTCTGTACTGCTACTGGCGAACCAGTATGAGTCGAGAAGAATGCACGCCTCAACTCGAGTGTTGGTACAGTCGTCAGGATTAATTTGTTTAATTTTCCCTGTTAGTAGCACTGCACGGCAGAGAGGTATCCCCTCTACCCCCTTTCCTTGTTGGTTCCATACCTCCACCTAAGCCCTCCCATTTTCTCTCCGACCCCAGAACTACACCCACCCTCCCTTCTCTCGCTCTTACCCAGCTAGGAGCTACTTCTGGCACCTCACCGATTACATTTTGTTATGCTGGGCTTTAATACTTTTATTCCCTTGATACAGTCTGTAAAACAATCCAATACTGGTTTGATGGACTTAAATATACTTGACAGGAACGTACCTAGTAGGCTCTATATGCAATAAAATGGTATTCAATAGTTCAATGTAGTACTCAATAACAACACAAGGAAGAACATATATGAAGGTTTTATTTAATAAGCATGAGGTTTGGATAATAATAAGGATCATAAAGGGAGATCCAACAACAGTAACAAATATATATATTATTCTTGGTTCAGAATAACGGTACTGGTACTAGAATAACTCAATAGTGAGAGTCTAGCATTTAATCATGTAAAGTAGGAAAGTATACCTAAAGGTATTATACACGTAAATAAATATTAACCTTCAATACAATAATAAATGAGAGTCAAGTATCTTCCGTAATCACGAGAGACTTCAATGCTCAAGGTAATGATCCTAGAGTTACAGCTGAGAGAGTGGAGGTTGTAAAGACGTTGCCCCAAGGTTTGGGGGGAGTCACACGTATAGCTCAGGTGGAGCCTTAAATATGACCGCGTGAATTTACCTTTAGGCCAGGTGACTGGGAAGGTCACTAGTTGGACTGTTCTAGTGATAAATACTTTTTTTCTAGTTAGTGCAACTATATTCTTAGTCGGAATGCGATGTTAATTTATATTATAGTAATGAAATGAGATTATTATTTATATTAAACGAGAAGTACAAAATAACTCAAAAGGTGAATTTATATTATATCACGGAATTACATTACTTGAACATATGCTACGATAATGACCCAAGCTTAGGAATTCGTCTTTCTATATTTTTCTTATGTAAAGCAAGGTAATAGCGTTGATTTGGCAAGAGTGAAAATAGAGTTTATTACTTCTATTTGACGGTATTAATTATGTCAAAATGTAAACTTTAATATTCGTAATTAAGACAGTACGTTAAGATAGGCAAACTAATTAACTGAGTTCCACGAGACTCAGACTTGAATGAACACTATAAACTAATCTTAATAATTAGATCTGAACAGGTTAACAGATATCGATCGATAGATCGCAATTAGTAATTAAATTGGCGCTAATGACGTAGTTTAGCTCATTGATATTTAAATCAATATCAGTCTCGGTTCTGAACGGGTTAACAGAGCGAGGTGAATAAAATGTACAGGCACAATTAGTACATGGGACGCAGGCGACGAAGTCCTACTCATTGATACTTAAAACAGGCAGTACCAGTCTCGGTTCTGAACGGGTTAACAGAGCGAGGGGAATAAAATACACAAGTATAGTTAGTGTATGGTGGATGAAAGTGAGACGAAACAATGAGGAAAGCATTCCTAAACACGGTATTCAAAATATCACAACATCAAGATTTACAAGCACATAAAAGCACGTTTATAAAATATATTTCATATGCGATTAATTAGCGAAAGGTTAAAGGAATTATGCTATGCACTCATTGGAAAATTGGGCGTAGGTTCTAGGTAAATGGTGAATATATTAATGGATTGATTACGGAATACACTAAGACTTCAACTCACAAATAATAAATCAATATACACGTAGTCAGTAAATCTGCGAGCGTGTGGTCTGAATATATTTGAGTAACACTGGTATGTAACGTATGCGTAAGTTATGACTTAGCAAATTAGGCTTGAATAAGGATCAAAAGTTAAAGGCAAAATTAATACAGAATAACACAGGTTGAGAAGGATGAAGATATTACCCACGTACGTGATCTATGTGAGGTTCTTTACTCCGATGACACCGTGAGGTGGATCTTCAGTAGGCCTCTCTGTGATGCATAATGTTTGTAGAAAACTGCCACCACTAATAGTTTATAGACATTTTAGGAGTCTGGAATTAATCAACCCATGCGATCAGCCTTTCCTTTATTTGTTGTATAAGTATGCAGGAACACAGTCAGGAATCAAATCAGGTGTGAAATGATGAAATGGTGAGAATGGTGAAAGGGGTGTGTGAGAGCGTGGTGAGTGGACCTCCGCCCTCGACTCGTGTCTGTCGAGTTCTCTCCCGTGTGATCGCTGTCATGCCTAGGTTCAACCGCACCTCGCCTTCCGAGAATGCATAACCAATCATGAAAGCGTGAATAATCCTGAATGACGAGTGAATAACAATACATGACGAGTGAACAATCCTGCATAACTCCAGTCCACGGGTCTCCTGGTGTTTAGGTTAGCAAGTCGTTAATATAGGAATGTAATGATTAATCAGCATGTTTACCTTAGCTATTGATAAGGACACCTGTGGTCTTGCCTCTGGACCACAGCTAACAGCTCCTTGTACAGGCATATACAAAGATTGTGTCACAAGTATGAATTGAGTTATCTATCTATCTATTGCCTGACGCCGTGATCCCCGAAGGGGCGGCCACGAACGAACCGCCCCCATGCACCTCTGTCCCCAGTCAGTCGACGCCCCTCCCCCCAACGTTCATGTACTTCCTCACTCCATCCTTCCACCTCTCATTCGGTCTACCTCTCCCTCTCTGTCCCTCCACCTCACTCTCGTACACCCTCTTAGTCATTCTCTCGCTTTCCATACGTTCCATATGGCCGAACCATCTCAAGTTGTTCCTTTTCACACTTTCCAGCACATCTACCTCCACACCACACCTCCTTCTTACTTCCTCATTAGTCTGTCTATCCCTCCATGTAACTCCGCACGCACTCCTTAAGTAATTCATTTCCACTGCTCTCACTCTTGGTCTGAGTCTCTCAACCAACGTCCATGCTTCGCTTCCGTAAGTCAGTGTCGGGATTACCATACTGTCATGCAAGGACTTCTTCACTTCCATACTGACCACCCTATTTCTTGTTACTGCTTTTAGCGTTCCTACAACCCTCTTCCCCTGTTGTACCCTCTCCCGCACTTCTTCATCCATAGTCCCATCTTTACTCAACACACTGCCCAGATACTTAAAAGAGTTGACGATCTCCATAGCCTGACCGTTCAGCTTCACCTCACACTCTGTGACTTCACCCCTTTCGAAGACCATAACCTTGCTCTTCCCCGCATTTACCTTCAAATTCTGTTTTTCGCACACTGTTCCAGACTCATTTACCAGACCCTGCAACTCCCATTCATTATCACTCATCAGAACTGTATCATCCGTAAACAGCAGTATAGGTAGCTTCCACTCAAGTCCCTCCCTTTTCAGCGATACACCAAAATCCACTGCTCTTGATAGTATTTCTTTCATGACTCCATCCATATATACGGTAAACAACCACGGGGACATCACACACCCATGTTTCAAACCAACATTCAGGTCAAAGAACTCGCTCTGCTCACTCTCCACACGTACTGCCGCCTTTGCACCCTTATACATGCTCTTCACTGCTTTCAGCAACTTGCCCTCTACTCCGTATATTCTAAGTACTTTCCACAAACCTTCTCTATCCACTCTGTCATAGGCCTTCTCCAAGTCCATAAAGGCAACATACACCTTTTGTTTCTTCTCCAGATATTTCTCCACAACACAATTCAGGGTAAAAATCTGATCTACACATCCTCTTCCCTTCCTAAAACCTCCCTGCTCGTCGCCTATCCATTTCTCCGTTCTCACTCTCACTCTCTCCATCACTACCCTACTGTATACCTTTTGAGTTATGAGTTGTCTAAATATGAGTGAAAGGATTGTATAACACGCCCCCACTACGAGAGTTTTGCTCCCACTGCAAAACAAAACTGCAAATGGAGCACTAAAATTATAATACAAAGTGAAATAGAGTGAAAGAGAAATAAAAACAAAATTAAATGCTTAAGTCTAATGAAAGATTATAAAGGCTGAGGTTTTGTAGATTTTCTATAATAAAAAAGATGAGATGTGATGAAAATGGTACATACATAAAGATATATATACATATAAAATGGTAGATACGTAAAGATATATATACATATAAAATGGTACATACATAAAGATATATATACATATAAAATGGTACATACATAAAGATATATATACATATAAAATGGTAGATACGTAAAGATATATATACATATAAAATGGTACATACATAAAGATATATACATATAAAATGGTACATACATAAAGATATGTATACATATAAAATGGTAGATACGTAAAGATATATATACATATAAAATGGTACATACATAAAGATATATATACATATAAAATGGTACATACATAAAGATATATATACATATAAAATGGTACATACATAAAGATATATATACATATACAATGGTACATACATAAAGATATATATACATATAAAATGGTACATACATAAAGATATATATACATATAAAATTGTAAAAGTAAGAGTAATTATTCCATTAAAAAAAAATCAATAATATAAACAAGTACATAGTCCTATATAATACAACACTAAGTATTTGAAAAATTAGAAAGTACCCAATATATAAAGTTCAATCTTCAGATTAGGAAACTTTCCACATTAACAAATCAATGTTTATAGTATGTATTTTCTAGGATAGTGCAATGTCATTCTTTTCTAAAATATAGACTATATTTTCTAAGTCTGATTGTGTCAAATATATAGACTATATTTTCTAAGTCTGATTGTGCTAAACATATAGACTATATTTCCTAAGTCTGATTGTGCCAAATATATAGACTATATTTTCTAAGTCCGATCATGCCAAAAATACATTTTCTTGTGCATATGTAACTAGTTTCCACATGTATCATGTTAGTGCTTTCACGAAATGTTCAAGTTCACTAATACGTGATGCTAGGCGAGAGTTTGAGCAATAACATAAGATAATAGCAATAATCAAAAGAATCATGAGTAGACCAATGGGAGGGTATACATAGTAAGGCTTGACAAAGTGAGTGAAAGACAGAGAGTCCAAAGATGAGTTAATTAGATTCAAAGTGTTGATGGTATGTGAAACAACCTTAGGAAACGAAACATTTCCAGAACTGTTAACAGAGGGAGGAATGTCAGCAAACAAACCCGACTGTTAATAGAAATTGAACTCAGGTGAAATGTGGAAGGGTAAATAGTGAGGAAAGGACAGACAATCATGCATGAATCCTTTATGTAAATCAAACCTACTGCGTGTCTGTGGAAAGGTGAGCGATCGGGACAAGTCACAAGGAGAGTAGTTGCTTTCACAAAATATAGAAAATGAGTATCCAAAATGTGTGCATGGAAGAAACTTTTCTGAGGAGCGGGAGTGAATTGATAATAATCTAGCATATGTTCATTTTTCTTAATAGCACGACTACAATCATCATAATTCAGGGGGAGTAATTGGATTAATTGAGCAGGACAGGTAGTAATGACGTCTAAGATAGTGTGACAATGTTTCTCATAGACCGAAGTGTCTACTAAAGCCAGATATTCATCAGGGTATTTACCTGTAGAAAATAACAAATAGCTGAAGGGAAATTAATCTCAAGAAGTTCGCCTTGGATAATGGTGGGGAGAGGGATAATTTCTTGTCTAGTCAAAATCATATCAGATGCAAATGGAATTAACATTTAAAAATCACCAGCATTAATGTGTACTGGGGGATGTAATGAGAGTAAGAACAAAAAATGGTATGTACTACTAAAAATAGAGTATATAAATAAATTATTAATTACATGAAGTTAAATTCTAGAAGCTCTGATTGTTCAAGAGTGATAGAGAGACTGAACTGTGGACGAGCCGGCATGATCTACCGCTCCATCAATCGTGAGAATCAGAGTTTATTTACATGTAGAACGTATCTACCTTAATATCTAGATTGTCTAACCACCACTGGGCTACAAAATCACCCTTCAAAGATGACGCGGCAGCAATGGCGCGTGACCGAAGGTCATATCTGTCATTAGGGGGGGGGGGGGAGGGGTTCTATTCGTTTTTCTTTTTCTTTATCTTTTTTGGTTTCATTAGTGTTTCCTCGAAATTCGTGTTTACGTATCCGGGTAGAGTACGCCGAATTTTCTTCAAATGATCAACATGTGCTCGTTTCTCATTACCTACATCTAAATGTTTAATTGTTGTTCTATTTCCGTCAACTGTCAAAACTCTGTAGGGACCATCAAAGGCTGGTTGCAATTTATCTTTAGCGTAAAAATCTCGCAGAAAAACAATATCTCCAATATTGATATTCGGATTAGATTTATTTTTGTTAGCTATGGTGGTCATTTCTTCCTTAGAGTGAGTGAGATTATTTCGAAGATTCTTGTAAATAGTACGAAAATTATTTAAATGATATACCAAATAATCATCCGAATTATACACAGGAGTGTTGGCTTTCTGTAAATTAGTAAAAGGTAGTTTCTTATCTCTGCCAAAAACAATGAAATGTGGAGAATCAGCAATGGAAGTATTAATAGATGAATTAAGTGTGGCTTCTGCGTAATGAATAAAGTTATCCCAAGTACCGGTATCGCGTTCGTGTAATAAACAGCGTAGGGCATAATTAAGGACTGATTAGCACGTTCAACTAAGCCATTACTGTGTGGTGAATGGGGGCAAATTGTCTCGTGATTAATATTATATTCTCTACAAATGTCTTCCATATCAGAATTACAAAATTCTGTGCCATTATCACTAATTATAGTGTTTGGGCAGTCAAGTTTACAAATTAAATCTCGTAAGAGTCCTTGTGTAATAGATTTCGCTTCTTTATCTTGCAAAACTGAAAGAATCACATATCTCGAAAAGTGATCAATCATAACCAGTACATATTGATCAGCAGTATTTGTGAGGGGTAACTTGAGTAGATCTATTCCAACTACATCAAAGGGGTAATTAGGTATCGGATAAGTACCGATCTTAGCAGATGCATTTAACTTGGGTTTAACTTTAGCGCAAGTAATACATTCATCTATGTGAGTGAATACATCACGTTTCATTGTACGCCAGTAAAATTACCTTTGAGCTTGAGAGAAGGCTCTATCCTTACCAGGGTGTCCAACTAATTTGTGACCATGAATAAAGTGTAGCGTCGCATCTATGCGTGAAGAGGGAATAACTAATTGCAACACCTCTCTATTAAGTGATTTCCTGCCAGATAACTGCGTTCTCTTGTACAAACAATTATCGTGTATTTCGAAGTCTTGTAAATTCAAAGCTATTAAATCGTTAGTGCTCGAGTTAACAGTATTACCTGATTCTATACTAAGAATGACTTTACTCCAAAACGTGTCGGATCTCTGCTCCGCAGCAATACCATCAGTGTTCAGAATCGCATTGGCTGAAACTGAAGCTACTGGATTACGAGATATCGTGATGCTCCCTGGACAGTTGTTCCAACAAGTGCAACAACCTGCAAATTTCTACGGCGGCCAGTTGCCCTCAGCAACAAGTTCATCACCTTGGATGACGAATGTGATGGTGAGGCTGCGAGTGCTTCCTTCGGCGAGGAAACCAGGAGAAAGGTAAGTAAGTTGCCTCCAACAGGGAATGGTGTGACTGCTGCCCCCCCAGGAGTACCTTCAACTGCTGCCCCAGGAGTTCCTGCCGCTGCCGCAGCTGCTATCAAGTCATCGACAAGGAGAGGCAAGTCCTTCTCAATTGTTGGGGACTCCATGGTCAGACACTTAGCTAGGTCCACCTGTACTGATATTAGGAAGCTTGTCTGTCTGCCTGGTGCCGGGGTTGGGAAAGTGTTAGAGGACATTGATTACATCATGAAAGATATTGGAGATAGCCCCATTATCTGTCTCAGTACAGGGAGCAATGATGTTGGTAAAGGTAGGACGGAAGTACTGCTTCGGCAGTACAGGGAGGTGTTAGATAAAGTTAGGAGGAAGGGAGGCATACCTGTAGTACACAGTATCTTGCCACGGAGAGGGGTCAGCAAGGAATGGTCATCTAGGGCAATTGGTATCAATTGTCGGCTGGAAAAATACTGCAATGCAAATGCAATACCATTCCTTGATAACTGGACCCGTTTCTATGGTAAAAATCAGTTGTACGCACAGGACGGGGTTCATCTTTCTCGGCTAGGGGTGGCAAATTTAGCTAGGTCAATAGATAGGATTGTCGCGGGGTTTCGCTGAAAATAAAGCCTGAGAATATGAGTAAGAATAATTGTCTAGATAGGGTAAATTGCCGTACTGGTACATCAGATAGGAATAGAAAATATCATTCACAGGATTTTAATTGTACTGCTAGTAGAAATATTAAAGGTGTAACAGAAGATGGGAATTCAGTTAGAAATAAAGGTAAATCCGATACCAGTAAAATAAATTCATTGCGATTATATTATACAAACTGTAGGAGTTTATGTAACAAAATGGATGAACTTAGAGCACTTGTTAGCAACGAAAATATAGACATTATAGCACTGACTGAAACATGGATTAATACAGAATCAAGATTTTTTTTAGCAGAATTCCATATACCAGGATATAGTTTGTTTAAACGCGACCGAACAAGTAGGAGGGGCGGCGGAATAGCAGTGTTTGTCAGGAGTTCTTTAAAAAGCTGTATTAAATCAGGTATTAGACTAAATATTGATAACGAAAGTGTTTGGGTTGAGGTTAGCGAAGGTAGTGAGACCATAATTATTGGAGTTATTTATAGACCACCAAATATGAGTAGAAACGAAGGTACAGTTTTATGGCAGGAAGTGAAAATAGCATCAAGGTTTAGCAATGTGTGTATTATAGGGGATTTTAATTTTCCGAATATTGATTGGCAGCATCAAATCGGCGACTCAGATTCAAAAGAGTTTATTGAGGCGGTACAGGATAGTTTTTTATTTCAATTCATAGACTCGCCTACTAGAGGTAATAATATCCTCGATTTAGTTCTCAGTAATAATGAACAAATGATAAATAATGTAGAGATAGGAGACCAACTAGGAAATAGTGATCATAAATCAATTTATTTTAACATACAATGGACAGGAAAGGCTAAAGAGAATACGACACTTATCCCAGATTTCAGAAAAGCCAATTATGGTGGATTAAGACGAGCCTTAAGAGTCGATCCTATGGTTAAACTATTAAGTGGACCCAGGTGCGCTAATGAACATACTCTCTCTCAGATACCTGTCTTAACTCAGGATAATTTGACAGCTACATATAATAATTTTATTTCTTCACTCCACAATGCGCAAAATAAATATATCCCCAAAAGAAAATTTAGATCAACACAGAACCAACCCAATTGGATGAATAATAGACTATTAGACCTTCTAGGAAAAAAGAGAGGAATATATCGAAAAATAAAGAAAGGCGAAATTCACCTACTTGCTTACTATCAGAATCTATCAAGAGAGGTTAAAAAATGTATAAGGACAGACAAAAGAAATTATGAAATCAGGATAGCCAATGACTCAAAAAATAACCCTAAGGCTTTTTACCAGCTATATAAATCTAAAGTTAGAGATAAAATAGGCCCCCTTAAAACTTCGATAGGAGAAATGACAGAAAATGATTTAGAAATGTGCAGTACATTAAATAGTAAGTTTCTATCCGTTTTCACTAATGAAAATTTGGCACAGATTCCAGAAGTCCGTAAGGTATATAGAGATAGTATAGAAAATAGGTTAAGTACGGTTACTATAAGTAGAAATGATGTGCTTAAGGAAATTGACAGACTGAAACCTCAGAAATCGCCTGGTCCCGATGAGGTATATGCCAGAGTATTAAAAGAATGCAGAGATGAGTTAAGTTACCCATTAACATTTCTTTTTAACAATTCATTAGAAACAGGTATAGTTCCAGAAGCTTGGAAGCTTGCAAATGTAGTTCCGATTTTCAAAAAAGGTGATAAATCAATAGCATCTAATTACCGTCCCATTAGTCTCACTTCAATCATAGGAAAGCTACGAGAGTCAATTATTGCTAGGAAAATGAGAAACCACTTAGAAACATTTAACTTAATCAATTCTTCTCAGCATGGATTCACACAGGGACGTTCTTGCCTTACTAATTTGCTTAGTTTTTTCTCAGAGGTATATGAAGCAGTAGATAATGACAAGGCATACGATATTATATATTTAGATTTCAGTAAAGCTTTCGACAGAGTCCCTCATGAGAGATTGATGAGAAAGGTTGAGGCACATGGAATAGGTGGGGCGTTGTTGGGATGGATTAAGTCATGGCTAATTGGTAGGAAACAGAGTCAGCATAAATGGTACCAAGTCAGAGTGGGGAGCAGTCAAAAGTGGTGTCCCCCAGGGATCGGTATTAGGTCCCCTGTTGTTTCTTATATACATAAATGACCTAGATTTAGGTATAACTAGTAGGATAAGTAAATTCGCAGACGATACTAAAATGGGGAGATCAATTGATTCAGATAGCGATATAGAGTGCCTCCAAAGGGATCTAGATACCTTACATGAATGGTCAGTAAATTGGCAGATGAAGTTTAACATTGACAAATGCAAGGTATTAAAGATAGGGAAGATGCAAACAAATGTTAAATATAAACTAGCTAATTTAGAATTAGAAAATTCAGACTGCGAGAAAGATCTAGGTGTGTTTGTTAGCAATGATTTGAAGCCTAGAAAACAGTGTATAGGCGTTCGTAATAAGGCAAACAGGATTCTCGGGTTCATCTCTAGGAATGTGAGTAACAGAACTGCTGATGTTATCTTAAAACTTTACTTGTCATTAGTGAGACCCCATATGGATTATGCTGTCCAATTTTGGTGTCCTTATTACAGAATGGACATAGATTCATTGGAGAGAGTACAGCGTAGAATGACAAAAATGATCCATAATATTAGAACTCTTCCGTATGAAGAAAGGTTGAAGAAATTAGGTTTACATTCGTTAGAGAGACGCAGAGTTAGAGGGGATATGATAGAGGTGTTCAAGTGGGTTAGTGGGATTAACAAAGGGGACATGACAAATGTACTAAAGCTCAGTGATAGCGAAAGAACTCGTACCAATGGTTTCAAATTAGATAAATTTCGTTTCAGAAAAGATATAGGCAAATATTGGTTTGGTAACAGAGTTGTAGATGGGTGGAATGGACTACCAAGTGCTATAGTGGGATCTAAAACTGTAGGGAGCTTTAAGATAAAATTGGATAAGCATATGGACGAGAAGGGTTGGGTGTGAAGGGGGATCAGCCGGGTTGGGCCAATCAGCGCTCTGCAGACCCCCATAATCCTGCGTTAATCTCTAACCGTTTTGGTAAGATGATCCTCAGGGTATTAGAGTGTTGAGCCTATAATTGGGCTTTGTAATTGATTTGGGGTTGTGTGGGACAGGGATCTGCCTTGCTTAGGCCAATCGGCTTTCTGCAGACTCCCATTTTCTTATGTTCTTATGTTCTTAAGGCATCAGCTGCAACATTGTGTTTATCTTCCACGTACATTAATTGGGGATTATAAGATGCCAAGATTAATTTCCATCGAGCACGTCTGCCAGACAAATATTTATCATCGAACAACTTAAGTAAGGGTTTGTGATCTGTCCATACAGTCACATTATAGCCATAAATTATTTCTGTGTACGTCTGAAGAGCCCATATTAATGCAGCGCCTTCTAAGTCAGTTACACAATAATGTATTTCTGCCGGTTTGAGAGAACGGCTTGCATAGCCTAACGGGCGTCATTCATTCCTTTCATCATACTGCATGAGAGTAGCACCGAATCCGGAGTACGAAGCGTCAGTGTTAATAACAAAGTCTCTATTAAAATCAGGAAAGGCAAGTGTGGGTCTCGTGGTTACGCTAGTCTTTAATTTATTAAAACTTTGCTCTTGTTCATAACTCCAATTAAATTCCACACCTTTCTTTAACAGTTCGTAAAGGGGTTTCGCCATGATTGCATAATTTCTAATGAAACTCCTATAATAACCCTTGATACCAAGGAATTGTCGCAATTGTTTTACGTTAGTGGGTGTTGGGAAATTTGTGACAGCGTTCGTGAGATCAGGAGTGGTATTAACACCATCTGGGGTTAATTCATGTCCTAAAAAATTCAGTTTCTTCTTGAAAAAGTTACATTTACTAATTTTAATCTTTAAACCAGCTTCATTAAGCCTAGATAAAACTTTCCTCAGTGCTTCAACATGGTCCGATATATTTTTTAGAAAAAATTATGATATCGTCTATACAGTATACATAAACGTTATCACCTAATAATCCTGCCAATATATTAGACATGAGACGTTGAAATACTGCCGGTGAATTTTTAAGGCCCTGTGGTAAGCGTTTGAATTCATATGTTCCAGAGGGGGAATTAAATGCGGTGTATTGACGGGAATCTTCATCTAAATTAATCTGATGGAAACCACTCGACAAATCCATAGTACTAAACACTTTATTATCAGTACCTAACGAATTTAAGGTTTCAGGGATTGCAGGCATATGAAAATGTTCAGTTTCTGTGAGAGAATTAAGTTTCCTGTAATCTACGACAACTATATATTCGCCCTTATTTTTCTTAGGAACCAAAAATAGGGGACTACGCCATAAAGACAGAGATGGCTGTATTACATCTTGTTCCAATAATTCTTTCACATGCGTATTAGTTAATTCTCTTTGCGAATGAGAGAGACAGATAAACAGGTGTTTGATTAACATCTTTCAAAATTATGCGGTGATCCAGGATATCTGTAAATCCCATAGAGTCAGTTTTAAGGTGTACAGTGGAGTGAAATTAATTTAACAATTCGTGTAAAGGAGCGTTTGCCTCGGGATAATCTACTGGGTTAAATTGCCTTAATATTTCTTTCATTCGTTCATCAGAAAATGATGGTGTGAAGGCTTTCATATTAACATTACTTGGATATAGGACTCATTTCCTCAAATATTCCGGGGATGACTTCAGCTTCACAAATAACTACCCGCAAATATTTTTATCATACCATTAGTAAAATTAGTTAACAGTGTCTTAAAACAATTAGTATGTTTAACTTAATGTAAACTTTGGGAGACGTGTATGCCTTTAATCATTCTAGTGTCTGGAAGTAAAACTAGTGAGTTAACAACTTCACATAAATTATCAGCATATACAACAGGACTATAGCGGAGTGTAGCTCAATTACAATATCGTTGTCCATAAGAATATTTGTAATAGAGGACTTTAATCCGACATAATCACTTACCGTGACTGAAGGGGTTTGAGGTTGAGAATAAGATAAGGGGGGGTGTTTCCGCGTATGGGTAAAACCTTGTTTCCCGCGGCGCTCGTAAGACGGCGGGTGTGTGTGTGTGAGTGTGTAACGGCGGGGGGCGGTGAATGTGTGGTGCGGTGCAAGATCCATATACACCAGGTCGGCTGGGGTAATTACCAAAATACGCTCGGTCTGCGCACGTGACGTGAAGTAGTACGAGGTCGACTGACCACCACGCTCCTCCACTTATTCGTTAGCATATACCTCTTTGTTTTTCACTTTATGTCCCACATTGCATTATTATTAGTATTAAGTGTGTGTGTGTCAATTGTTGTTCATTTACAGTAATTTTTGTAAGCAAATTATCGCAATTGTAAATATAGCCTATGTATTACCGAGAATACTATAGTATAAAAATGGTAGACAAAAGGGTAGAGTACTAATACAGTACTTTCCTTTAAGGGTAAGTCAACTTGATTTTAATAAAACCCATATCGTCCATATGCCATCTATTTTATCTTGCAGCTTTCTATCATTTGTAATCCTACTATGGTGCTAGGTAGCCTATTCCACATTTCTATATCTTTTACCAAACTAGGATTTGCCACTATTTACTTTGTGCTTTAGTAAACCTGAATATGGTATTTTAGAACATATGAGGTTCTAAGGTGTATTGATTGACAGCAATATATAAATATATATATAGAGAGAGAGAGAGAGAGAGAGACAGAGAGAGAGAGCGATATATAAACACATAAGAACATAAGAACATAAGAAAATGGGAGTCTGCAGAAAGCCGATTGGCCTAAGCAAGGCAGATCCCTGTCCCACACAACCCCAATTATAGGCTGAACACTCTAATACCCTGAGGATCATCTTACCAAAACGGTTAGAGATTAACCCAGGATTACGGGGTCTGCAGAGCGCTGATTGGCCCAACCCTGTTGATCCCCATTCACACCCAACCCTTCTCGTCCATATGCTTATCCAATTTTATCTTAAAGCTCCCTATCGTTTTTAATCCCACTATAGAGCACTTGGTAGTCCATTCCACCCATCTACAACTCTGTTACCAAACCAATATTTGCCTATATCTTTTCTGAAACGAAATGTATCTAATTTGAAACCATTGGTACGAGTTCTTTCGCTATCACTGAGCTTTAGTACATTTGTCATGTCCCCTTTGTTAATCCCACTAACCCACTTGAACACGTCTATCATATCCCCTCTAACTCTGCGTCTCTCTAACGAATGTAAGCCTAATTTCTTCAACCTTTCTTTATAGGCCTACGGAAGATTTCTAATATTATGGATCATTTTTTTCATTCTACGTTGTACTCTCTCCAATGAATCTATGTCCATTCTATAATAAGGACACCAAAATTGAACAGCATAATCCATATGGGATCTCACTAATGACAAGTAAAGTTTTAAGATAACATCAGCAGTTCTGTTACTCACACTCCTAGAGATGAACCCGAGAATCCTGTTTGCCTTGTTTCGAACGCTTATACACTGTTGTCTAGGCTTCAAATCATTGCTAACAAACACACCTAGATCTTTCTCACAATTCGAGTTTTCTAATTCCATATTAGCTAGTTTATATTTAACATTTGTATGCATCTTCCCTATCTTTAATACCTTGCATTTGTCAATGTTAAACTTCATCTGCCAATTTACTGACCATTCGTGTAAGGTATCTAGATCCCTTTGGAGGCACTCTATATCTCTATCTGAATCAATTGTTCTCCCCATTTTGGTATCGTCTGCAAATTTACTTATCCTACTAGTTATACCTAAATCAAGGTCATTTATGTATATAACAAACAACAGAGGACCTAATACAGATCCCTGGGGGACACCACTTTTGACTGCTCCCCATTCTGACTTCGTACCACGTATGCTGACTCTCTGCTTCCTACCAATTAGCCATGACCTAATCCATCCCAACAACGCCCCACCTATTCCATGCGCCTCAAGCTTTCTCATCAATCTCTCATGGGGGACTCTGTCGAAAGCTTTACTGAAATCTAAATATATTATATCATATGACTTGTCATTATCTACTGCTTCATATACCTCTGAGAAAAAACTAAGCAAATTAGTAAGGCAAGAACGTCCCTGAGTGAATCCATGCTGAGAAGAATTTATTAAATTAAATGTATCTAAGTGGTTTCTAATTTTACTAGCAATAATTGACTCTAGTAGCTTTCCTATGATTGATGTAAGACTAATGGGACGGTAATTGGATGCTATTGATTTGTCACCTTTTTTGAAGATCGGAACTACGTTTGCAAGCTTCAAAGCTTCTGGAACTATACCTGTCTCCAATGACTTGTTAAATAAAAATGTTAATGGGTAATTTAACTCATCCCTACATTCTTTTAATACTCTAGCATATGCCTCATCAGGACTAGGCGATTTATGAGGTTTCAGTCTGTCAATTTCCTTAAGCACATCATTTCTACTTATAGTAACCGTACTTAACCTATTTTCTATACTATCGCTATTACGGACTTCTGGAAACTGTGCCAAACTTTCATTAGTGAAAACGGAAAGAAATTGACTATTTAATGTACTGCACATTTCTAAATAATTTTCTGTCATTTCTCCTATCGAAGTTTTAAGGGGACCAATTACAGCTCTAACCTTGGATTTATATAGTTGGTAAACAGCCTTAGGATTATTTTTTGAGTCATTGGCAACCTTAATTTCATAATTTATTTTTTCTTTCCTAATATCCTTTTTTACCTGTCTTGATAGATTCTGATAGTAAGCAAGTAGGTGAATTTCGCCTTTCCTAATTTTTCTATATATTCCTCTCTTTTGTCCTAGAAGATCTAATAGTCTATTATTCATTCATTTGGGTTGGTTCTGTGTTGATCTAAATTTTCTTTTTGGGATGTATTTATTTTGTGCATTGAATACTGACTCGATAAAATTATCGTATGTATCTACCAAGGTTGACGTCTCTTCCTGACTTAAGATGACAGGTGCCTGAGAAGGGGTACACTCATTTGGACACCTGGATCGACTTAATTTTTTGACCATAGGGTCAGCTAATAGGGCTCTTCTTAACCCACCATAATTGGCTTTTCTGAAGTCAGGTATTAATGTTGTATTCTCTCTGGTATTACCTTTCCATTGTATATTAAAATACACAGAATTGTGGTCACTATTTCCTAGGTGGTCCCCTATCTCTACATTATTTACCATATGTTCATTGTTACTGAAAACTAAACAGAGAATATTATTACCTCTAGTCGGCGTATCTATGAATTGAAATAAAAAACTATCTTGTACTACCTCTATAAACTCCTCAGAATCAGAGTCTCCTATTTGATGCTGCCAATCTATATTCGGAAAATTAAAATCCCCCATAATGCACACATTGCTAAATCTTGATGCCATTTTAATTTCCTCCCATAATGACGTTCCGTCATTTGTACTCATATTTGGCGGTCTATACATAACTCCAATAACTATGGTCTCACTACCTTCGTTAACCTCTACCCAAACACTTTCATTATCGTTATTTAGTCTAATACCTGATTTAATACAGCTTTTTAATGTACTCCTGACAAACACTGCTATACCGCCACCCCTCTTACTTGTTCGGTCATATTTAAACAAACTATATCCTGGTATATCAAATTCTGCTAAAAAATGCCTGGTTTCTGTATTAATCCACGTTTCAGTTAGCGCTATTATGTCTATATTTTCTTTGCTAACAAGGGCTCTAAGTTCGTTCATTTTGTTACATAGACTCCTACAGTTTGTGTAATATACTCTCAATTTACTTCTTTTCTTTATACCTAATTTACCTTTATTTCTAACGACATTTCCATCTTCCGTTGCACCATCACTACTATCATTTGCAATATAGTCATCATTTTTAGCATGAGACTGAATATCCTTATCGCTTTCGCCTGACGCTAAAATTGTTCCATTTAACCTCTCATTTACACTCAATATTTCTGTTCAAAACCCCACAACCATCCTATCTAAAGAACTAGTTAATGTAGAAACCCCTAACCGTGAAAGATGAACCCCATCCCTTGCGTACATCCCATCTCTCCCATAGAAACTATCCCAGTTATCAATGAATGGTATTGCTTTTTCTTTGCAATATTTCTCCAAACGGCAATTGACACCAATCGCCCTGGATGTCCGCTCCTTGGGAACTCCTCTTCTGGGTAGGATACAATGTACTACAGGGATCCCTCCCTTCATCCTAACCTTATCTAACACATCCCGATACTGCTGCAGCAGTTCCTCACTTCTACCCTTACCAACATCGTTACTCCCGGCACTGAGACAGATAATGGGGTTATCTCCACTATCTTCCAACATGTGGTCCATCTTCTCTAAAACCCTCCCAACTCCATGGCCAGGCAGACACACAACCTTCCTAAGTTTAGTGCGGGTAGCCCTAACTAAATGTCTTACCACGGAGTCGCCCACAATCGACACAGACTTACCTTCTCGGGACACAGACTTATCTTTCCCTCGGGAGGATCCAGCAGCTGCAGTTGGAGAACCCCCGGTGGTGGTAGAAGCTCCCTTGGTGGTGGTGGTGGTGGGGGTGGTGGTGGTGGTAGGTAGCACAGCGTCAGCGGTTGGAGCTGAGTCGGCGGCAGGCACTTTGTCTAACCCTCCCTTATCCTGACTATCTTTTCCCTCACATTCGTCTCGCAAAGGAGAGAATGTATTTGTCACACTCATACCTATTCTACTATCCTGCTTCTTGAGTGTGACTTTCCCACCCGTATTTTTAACAACCTGCCATGAATACAATTTTTCATCAACTTCCTCCCTTTTCCCCTTACTCGACTTAATTTCCTCTTAGCTAAGCTTGAAAGCTAGATTTTCGTCTTTAATCAAATCCACTTCCCTCTGAAGTTTAACATTAACCTCCCTTAGAGCCAAGACCTCTTCCTTCACCACAACCATCTCTTCCCTTACCTGGAGAATAAGATGATGCAGTTCAGTAAAGGACTCGCACTCCATACCTGACATGATCCCAAAAAGCTTAGCGAGGAGCAAACAACTAAGTACAGAAAACAAAAACAAATAAGTCAACTAACAGCTAAAAACTGAGCTAAAACACTTTTATATATACACGAGTGCACTGCCTCCAAACACAGGTAGGTGCGTGTGGTCACTGGGTTACGAGCAGGTGGTCCGGGCAGGAACTCAGATTAACACAACCTCCTCCTGTCACTGACTGAACTGAACTCAATATAGAAAGGCAGAACAAGCTAGTAGCCTATTAGTAAAAAATTTATAGATACAAACATCGCAATACACAGATAGATCAATAATTATACACTAAGACAGGTCAAAATGTAGCTTGTGATCACTGTATAGCAAAAATAGTAAAAGCTACCATAAATCCGTAGATAATTCAACATAAACTACTATATATATGTTGAATTATCTACGGATTTATGGTAGCTTTTACTATTTTTGCTATACAGTGATCACAAGCTACATTTTGACCTGTCTTAGTGTATAATTATTGATCTATCTGTGTATTGCGATGTTTGTATCTATAATTTTTTTACTAATAGGCTATATCTAGAAGCCAGGTGAATACATACCATAAAATTCTAATATAACATAGGGAATACTTCATGTCCTAAGGGGAGATTGTAAAGGCCCTTCGTCCCCGTTTGGTGTTGATTTGTTTCTGACGAGCGATAGCAAACCTGTTAATTTAGGAGGAATCGGCCTTTGGCCTGGATATTTTTCTATCGAAAAATGTACAAATCTATCTTGAAAGGGGTTTAGGGTTTTCTTTTCCTACGCTTGATGGAGGTCTAGGGAGGAAACTAAACACAATATATGAATACATTAATTAATAGACCAAACAATCGGTCTGCCTCCCATTAACTGTAGCATAATGGTAGTAATTACAGTTGGAATGAACTGCCCAGATCAGTGATTAACTCAGGAACAGTTGAAAGCATAAACGTATGTTGGATTCTCATATGGATATGAGATGTGTGTGAATGAGAGCTGCCTTGTGTGGGCCGCATGCGTTATGCAGTTTCCAGCTATATTATGTTCTTATATATGTACGGTACACTTCACAAATAGCCTTATAGCTACACGTAAAAATCATTCTTATAACTACACCTTAACATTAGTCTTACAACTAACATGCGGTAACAATAGGTTTATACATTATATATATATATATATATATATATATATACCGGTATATATATATATATATTAAGTCTAATCAATAATATAGCTCTTCCTCTCTCTCTCTCTCTCTCTTTCTACATTGGCATCCTTATTACTTAAACACTGATCACAGTAATATATCAATTGTAACACCAAACACAAATAAACAATGCTTACTCTTTGGTAGAAATAGTGAAGGTACAGCATCATCTTTGAGAAGTCGTTTATTTCTTGGACTCTCAATGCCTAGTAAACGACTTTTCATGTCATCAATATAATCGCTATTGGTGAAGTGTACAGAGCATACAACTGCATGTTGGGCATTAATACCATCTTGGCGACGACACAAGTTTATCCACACGCTTCTGAAATGTGCATCCCTTGGAAATCGGAATGTTCTTATATTTTTCCCGTCCACTGTACGCGGTTTATTGCCGTAATTGTTTAATCGAAGTCCTTTTTTTCTAGTTATTTAAAACGTATTCTATGGTGTATTATATGATATATATAGAAGCAATAGAACTGTTCAAATGACCTGGGAAGTTTATATTAAACCAAATACAAAACTTTTAATAATGAGGTAAGAGATATGTGTTTTTTATCACTTTTCATTCCAAGACCACCGGGGGTCTGGGGGCAGCAGCCCCCAGGATGCCCAGGTTACCTTAGGTTAGGTTAGGTTAGGTTAATGACCAGCTATGTAAATACAGTAGTGAACATTTGGTTCAGTCTGTGCTCAAAAATCCATTTTCTTTAGGAGGAGGCCATACACTAAACAATTACCTTTATTGCTACAGCCAAATGCTGCACACTGGGTAGGCATTATGATTATTAGCCAACCACAAAATATCTCTGGAATACTAACATGTCAGACAGAACTCCAAGTGTTCCACATGTTTACTGAACAAAGGACAAACAAGTACTGAATTTTCTTTCTCTTGGGATAATCTGGGAGACTGACTAGGAGTACGTATATGATACTGGACCACGCTGGTCTACACTACTTGTGACGTCACGCCACCTGCGCGGGTTTGCCTACCTGGCTGAACTGGTGTATATGGATCTTGGTGTGGTGGAGGTGGTTTGACCTTGAAACGCGACTGCCTTACATCTCGCCTCCACTACGCTCGCACTAGACGGGGGAATATTTAATGTGATACCTTCAATAAAGCACTTTTCTATTTCCACTCCGTTCATGTGAGGGAAGAGCAACATTTTTCTGTTTCTCATAGTACCATACCCTAACAATATGTCAGCTCCCACATTAGGTGTATGTAAGACATCAAATTTCTCATTATAAGGATTTAGATCTGAATGCAAAGTCAGGGGCAAGTACGTCACTCCAATAATTCCCAAATGATCACCAGAAACACTTTCTAATATTACATCTGGAGGGGATATTTTCAAAGACTTGTCAGAATTTAGTCTCTCAAAAATATTTTCAGGAATGAGGTTAACAGGAGAACCCGTATCTAACAAAACTGTCATTGATATACCCTTACATTGAGAATTAAGAACACATAACTCTGGAGATTGCATTAGGGCACCAACACGTAATTTTCTGAGGGATTTGGGTTTCACTACTGGCGGGAGGGGGGTGGAACACTTATATCTATGTTATAGTGAGGTGAGAGCCGCGCGCCATGTTTCCCGATAGTCAAGTTGCCAAAATGTTGACCCTGCAATGTTAATTACTTTAAACTTTTTTTGAGGAAATGTATTATATATGGTTAGGAGAGCAAAATTAGCTTGGTTGCTACTTGTGCAACCTTTAGCATTTCTCAGAATTCAAGATGGCGCCCTCTGCCATCTTGAATTTCGGCCAGTTTTCACCTTTGGATCTTGATGACATAGAGGGTCGTGTAATACCTCTTTTTAGGGGTTTTCCAGGAAGGGAGTCCATTTCCGGGGTTAATTTGTGGATATAGGGTGAGTATCAAGGTCAAACCAGAGGTCAGAGATCAAATTTTGCCTAAAATCTGGAAAATCACCAATATTGACCGATTGTATGTGGTTCATTGTCTTTCTATTCCAGCATTTTACTAGGTTGGGTAGGTAGGTAGATATAATATGTTTGCTATGTCTACATGTAGGTATATCCCGGGAATCATTATATATTTTGTATTAAATTTTGTTTAGCAGGTTGAGCAATGGGTCAGAGTTCATTGAACACCAATATTCACCATGCATGCACTCCCCATGCTGTGCGATCAGTGGTTTAACAACTTTTCTTCTCATTTCAGATTGTGACAAACCAGTGTAATCAGCATTGATACCCCCAGGCTGTCACACTCATCATGTCTGCTGGAGGGGAGAAGTGCCTGTTTAGTCCATGTAATGCCAGTGGAGCGCTGCAAACATTCAAGACCGTCGCTGTGCAGAAGATCATCGCTACAAGCAAAGTGAAGCAGGATGAACTGTACAGAACTCTCTCTGGAAGTAATATTCTAGCTCACAAGTCATGTTACTGTAGCTATACTTCGAGAAGTAGAAACAATGAACAGCCGAAGAGAAAGTCTACACTAATTGACAATGGTGTTTCCAAAAGATTGTTGAAGTCTCAATGTAGTGACTTTGTTTTTCAAGCGAGACTGTTTGCTGTGTGGGAAAGAGTGTAAGCCGAAAGACAGCAAGAACCCACACAGCTGAGTGCAGGTCAGACAGTGTAAAACTTTAGATAGAAGTGGTGATATCACGTTCAAGCAACACTTGGAGGACATCTGTGATGAGAGACAGGACCAGGGGGCTAATGAGGTAGTTGTTCGACTCAGTGGGGTCATTGATCTGCATGCTTCTGACGCACAATACCATGTCTGCTGTTATGATAAATTTCGAGTTGTCCCAATGTCCTGCCCCTCCATGACGGCGCCTGTGGAAGAGGCGCTGAGGTCCGTGGTCATGACGATGGCTGAAAATATGACAGAGACGTGGACGACAGCGGAGCTGTACTCCATGTACATCGCTGCTTCGGGCACTGTGACAAGAAGACAGTTTGTGTCCAACATCACAGATTACTTCGGTGCCAAGCTGCTTGTACTCCACATCGAGGGTTGTGAAAGCGTAGTTGGATTTAAAGCCAGCCTCGGACAGTTTATCAAAATTGCCAAGAAAAGTAGCAGCGACGATGACGAGCTGGAGAAGATGGTGAGGAAGATTCGTGGCGAGGTCAGGGCGACACATAGGCCTGGACACTACAACCTCAGTGACTATGTTCGTCACAAGATCATTGAAAACACCAGTGCTACTCTTCTTAAACTCGTATCTAGCCTTGTATCTGGAGGCAACATCACAAAGCCATCCCTGACCCTAGCTCAGTGCATTCAACAGCACATTTGCGGTGCCGGCAGAAACCAGACTACACTCGGGCTCGCTGTGAAACTACAGCACAAGCATGGTAGTTCAGAGCTCATCAAGACTCTCAATGAGCATGGTATCACAAGCACATATGATGAAGTGCTGTGCTTCCGCAAGTCAGTGGCCAAGTTCGTGTTGGACAACAAATCAGATTACTACAAGAAACTTGGCTTAAGCACAGAGATCGGCCCTATCTTCAGCTGGGCTGACAACTACGATTTGTACATTGCGAGCCCAAATGGAATGAAGAGCACCCACGCCATGGTCATGGAGTTCACCCAGCATCCTGCTGGTATCATCAACACAGGAAACATTGGCGTGATGCAGCTGACTATTCCTCGACTCAAGAAACATGACATGTTCTCTGTGCGATTCACCCACCAGAGTATACAGCTGGACCACTATAAGGGGCCTTCCAAGGTGAATCCACCCCTGCTTCCGATGAAAGCTCTGTCCGCTGAAGAGTTGCAGGTTCAGTCCGCATCAGTCATGTTCAGTCAGGAGCGAGATGCGGCATGGTTGTCATAAGTCCACGGGAACGATAAGCCAGTTGAGTGGGCAGGCTTCAATGCTCAGCAAGACCGATTGGTGGCAGGTTCTGCCCAGAAGCCCAAGACACTGGTCGAGTTCGGACCGATGATCGACTCACCGCCTGCTCACCCTGACACTGTAATAACTACGCTTGTGTATCTTGAGAGGACTCTCAATAGTTTTGGGATGCAGTACACTCACCTCACAGTTGACCTCCAACTGTATCAGACTGCATGCCTAGTTCAATGGAACGACCCTCTGCGCGGGACCGGCGTCATACTTCACCCAGGTATGATGCACACTCTCATGAGTTTCCTGGGCTGCATAGGAAAACTGATGAAGGCATCTGGTGTGGACATTCTCATCAGTGCAGCGTTTGTTGGCATCACCAGCATTGTCAACGGAAAGGCCTGGACCAATGCTCTACGGGCATACCGTCTCATCATTGCCGTGTTGCTGCAGAATTTCTTCTCGAATGGCGCCAAGACTTATGAGGAGCAGAGTGTCTACCTGGAGTCAGTCAGACAGCACCCGACCAGGAGGCTATGGGTGGAATGCCTTGTCAAACCGACATTGTTGTCGCTTATGTTCCTGCGCGGAGAGAGGAACGGTGAATTCCTACTCCAACAGCAGTCTCAAGGAGATGCTGCCATACTTCTTCGCAGCAGGTCATCAGAACTATGCCCGCTATCTGAGCTGGTATGTGCGACAGATGGAGAACCTTCCCCAGCATGCCAAAGAGGACCTACTGGCAGGTGCGCACGTGTGTCGGCACTCAGATGGCGGAACCGCAGTGCCTGCAGATCAGTTCGGAGAGCAGACATACATCAAACGAGGGAAGGGTTCTGGAGGTATGAAGGGCATTTCAACGAGCGCTGAGCAAGTGGCTGTGTGGGTGAATAGTTTCAGTGTGTGCGCCCACCTTGACATTGCCATGGAACATATGTACGATGAATCTGAGGAGGAACTGAAGCCACACGGTGGAGTAGATGGGGAAGAGAAGAGTAAGCACAAGGAGGAAGGAGAGAGAAGAAGGAGACTGGACGAGGCCGATCGGAGGAAGATCGCGGTGGAGCTGGAGAAGTACAGTCACCCTTTCAATGACCAGGAACCAGGTCTTTATAACATATGCAATGGACAAGTGGCAACAGACACAGTGAATGTTCAGAACGCATTGGCCATCGGGAGTGAGCAGAGCACGCACTTCTCTGCTTCGCTGAGCAGTGAATTCCACAAGACAATAAAGAAGAAGGTCAAAACAATGGAGTCTCTCAAGAAGGCAGTCACTATCAAAGGGAAGGCCGTCTACGACATCGAAACTCTGTTCAGTCGGCTGTGTTACGACCGGGACTCGTATAAAACAAGGGCTCTTAATCATTGGACTAGAAAGGCACACAGCCACAACGGTAACACTAGATCCAACCCTCGAACTTATAATGCCGGCGCACAAAAACACCTATACCCTCCAGAGTTAAATCTGCGATAGCTGGGTATCCTCTAACTCGGTATAAATGCACTACTACTACAGGCTGATGATCTCTGATACAGCCTGATCACAACAACATACAATTACGTTAATAATGTATACAAGGAAAAAGATAGAGAGCTTAATTAAATCACTGGGATGATTTAATGCAAACAAGAAGAAGGTATAATTAAAGTTACTCTAAACAATAATAAACTGTCACTCCTATATTAAAGAAAGTGAATGAAAGTCCTAAAGCATCGAACAGGAATCTTCTGAAGAAAGTCTGATGCTGCTTAAGATGATCGAATCGGATTTTGAACTGTTATACAAAGCAGGAACAAGATATGACAAGTGTAGGGACATACAGTGTTAACTGGCACGGGAATAACGATAAATGCGCAATAGTATTATCTCCAACAACAAAAGAAGTACTTCCTCAGGCAACGCAAAAGCCTGCTCAGGTTGTGCAACTCAACAACAACCAAGGCTTACAATCAACGTGAATAAAAATGCTGCATACATAACATAAGAGCTTATAATCCTAATCGGGTGTCTGCTAGGTGAATAAAGTCTAGCTGGGATGTCGTAGGCTAGGAAACAATGGCTGAGCAAGCGGCTCGTAGCCTAGCGATGTCCTTAAGACTGTACGGCCAAATTATGTTAAATGACGGGGTGCTCTCTTGAGAGATCCAGATCGCTAGTATCTGGTTCTCTCCTGGCGACCATCTTCAAGTCAAAGCAAAACGAGTTAGCACAGTGTTGGGTGGCAGAGGCAAAAGCCCTCACTCGCAACACAATGCTAAACTCACAAGGTACACAGTCAGAAAGACAACCTAGGCTTCCCACGTATCCGTTGCGATTGTACAAGTTCAACAAAACCTGGTACACATCGGAAATCACAACACCAATAGCCTCACCCCAGTCTACCATTAAATAGCCCAGCAGACAACCAAGAAATAGGTAGGGAGACACCGCGAGTGTGTCGAACCTCTACAGACAAAATGTTAACCCCTCCAAAATGTCTAACTAAACATGAAATATCTGAGAGCTTCAGCATATAATACGATGGCCGATATATGAAATCGTGCAGAACCAAAGGGGAGTTATGATGTTAAATAGATTAGAAGAATAAGAGGTAAGAAGTTGAGAGAGAGAGAAAGTGTTCTATAGGTAGAAGTCGGGGACAGATGGCAAGGGAGATGTGAAGGTTACGCTGGTCAGGCAAGCTCTGAGCAAGGAAGGCACAAAGGCAGCAAGGAGTGCGGAGGGACTACCTGCTGCTGCGGCAGGAGGGCGGCAAAGCGGCCAGCCACTCAGAGGGCCCGGCCGTGGCATGACGTCACCGAGACAACGCGTAACACTACGCGCACAAAACTCTGCCTCCTGCTGTTACGATCCAGGTTCTCAAAGACACAGGGCTCTTCAACATTGGACTAGATAATGGCAAAATGCAACAACGGTAACACTAGATCCAACCCCGGCCTTAAACACTGGAAAACAAAACACCATTACCGCCCTGAGTCGTGCCTGGACAACGAGGTATCCTATGACTCGGTAACTGGTGCACACACACTAGGCTGACGCTCGATGAAACAGCCTATTCTCAAACAGTAAAAGATTACTCGATTAGGTTACACAAAGAAAAGATAGTTAACGTGATTAATTAACGTTACGGTAGATACTCAAATAACTGGCACTCCTGTATTAAAGAAAGTGCAATGCTAGCCCTGCAACATCAACTGGAAACTTCTGAAATAAGTCTGATGCTGGGAAGATGTTCGTAAAGAATCTTGAACAATTATAATGCAGAATACGGGTCACAATAAATACTAGGACATATAGTAATAATAGGCAGGCGAATAATAAAGACTGCGCAAAGGTAGTAATGCTCGACAACTAAAGAAATGCTTCGTGACACAACGCAACAGCCTACTAGGGTTGTGCAACTCAACAACAACCTCGGCTCAAAAGTGCAGTGAATAATAATGTTGCATACATATAATAATGGGGGCTTATCTCTAACCAGTGTCTGCTCAGTTAATAAAGTCTAGCTGGGGTATCAAGGCAGGGCAACAATGGTTGAGCATGCGGCTCGTAGCCTAACGTTGTCCGAAGGTGGTATAATGAAGATTACGTTATATGACGGGGATGCTCTCTTGATAAATCTAGGTCTCTAGTACCTAGTTCTATCCTGGCGATCCCTCAGAAGTCAACACAAAGAGGCAGCACTATGTTGTGAGGGATAGGCTATGGCCCTCTCACACCACAGCGCTGTGCTCGCAAAGTAAACCCACCCGAAGACAACTTAGGCTCCCACAGTACCTGTCGATGTCGTGCAGGGCTTAGCTAACACTGCACACATCGGAGACAACGACACAGTAACCTTACCCCTAGTCTAGCTTTAGATAACCAAGCAGAATCACTCAACACCTTGCCAGGGAGACATATACCGGTCTACAACCTTCCCGAGAGAGGACACATACGGAAAAGTCCGTCTCTCTAACCTCAATAAAGCATAATACCTCCTTAACCTATTACATGGAAATATCTGAGAGCTTCGCGTACAATACGACTGGTCGACGGTGAACGTCTATGCTGAAACCAGAAGGGATGTTGAGTTTAATAAAGATTAGAGAATGAGAAAGGAGAAGTCGAGAGAGAGAAATAGTATGCAAAGTGGCGAGTATGGGGGACAGAATTGCAAAGGATGTAGGCGATACGCGTGTCAGGCAAGCTCTGAGCTGGTAAAGAACACGAGGCCGCGATGGGAAGGGACTAGTTGACCACCCGGCCGCCAACGCCGTCAGCGCCCAAGCGAGCCGCGTCATAGCTCACCCCGCTGCCAGGTGTACTCCCTCACCCTCTCTCGCTCGCCTCCCACACAAGCAACATTTATATTATGGCGAATATAAAATATAAGGCGCGGTCACAGACCAAAACAAAGACCATTTCTAGACTGTCTGTGGCAACACGACACTAATTAAATAAAGCAGATCATTCTAGGACAACTGTAGCCCATCCCCCCATCCTGGCGAGCGCTAGCGAGCTGCAATGCCCCACGCAACCATTCTGCTAACGCCGGGAGGCGTCACACTGCACTTACTCACTCACACTCTCTAGCTGTATCATTCATTAGGTAGCTTGCTTGGACAGGCTCTTGCAAAATGCCCCTCCTTATGACAATGGAAGCACTCTAGCTTTCCCTTGGGCTTCCCTTGAGGTGAGGAAGGACCCGGACCCTTTCTAAACGGGACGGTACTAGGTTTATGGTCAGTTTTGGTGTCGTTGCTCTGGTTCTTAGTGTAATTATGTGTATCAGTGTTTCGGGGAGGGGGAGGGTTACGCTCCTTATTGCCTGCATCACTTCTCTGTGCAGAACCGCACCCACGAATCAAAGATAACCGAAGGTCAGCCATCTCAGCTGCCTCCTGAAGAGTTTATGGGGTTTTTTCTTTAAGATTCAACGTCAAATCGCTGCCCGTACACTTGAAAAATTGTTCTAGAAGCATCAGCTGTTTCAACTCCTCAAACGTTGATGCCTTCTCAGAACGCAGCCAGTTTCTAAATGCATCGGACAGAACCAGGGCATGTCCAAGAAAGGTGCACTCACGACCCTTCGTTACACCCCGGAACTTCAATCTGTACGTCTCTGGTTGTAACTCGTACGCCCGCAGAACAGCCTCCTTCAACACCTCATAATCGACGTAAGACTCCAAGGGCAACGCATCATATGCCTTGAGTCCTTTGCCAACCAACCTAGAGGAAACAAGGGCTGCCCACTTAACCTCGGGCCATTGGTGCTCCCGGCACTTCTTCTCCAAACGCATGAAAAATTCGGTGACACCCGACTCATCAAATACAGGGACCAACTTGAGCAGGTGCGATAAAGACTGATCAAGACCTCGATTCCCAGAACCGAGACGCTGCCCTGTCGACTCCACCCGAGACTTCTCAAGATCTCTGTCTGCACAGTACATGGCCTTTCTCTCATCAGCCTGAATCCTGGCCATCTCAATCTCAGATTCATGCTTTCGTTGCTCAAGCTCATACTTTCGTTGCTCGAACTCATACTTTCGTTGCTCAGCCTCATGCTTTCGTTGCTCAGCCTGCTGGTTAAATTTGGCGAGCTCGAGCTGAAACAACATCTCGGAAGACAAACCCTGAGGAGGGGGTGCTACTATTGGGGACCCACTCCGTGAATCACCTAGAGGCATGCCCAACCGCCAGCGGGCATCGGTCTGCGGGAACGTACCCGGCTCCGGAGCCCGAGGGGGCGCCATGGTAGGAGTCGAGTGGAATGGGGGCTGGGCAGAAGGTGCCCCAGCTCCCGCTCCACCCGAAGCCCCACGCACCCCACCGAGCACACAGGTAACCAGCTCACCTCTCGACAAACTGCTAGTACCGGGAAACCCTAAGACCGCGGCTACACACTGTAGTCCGTACCGGTGTAGCCCCGACACGATCCACTGACACCGGCTCCTCCAAAAATATCCGAGCATCCTCCTCACTGTTTACCACCCGAGCGCCGCTAGGCAACTCCACCTTCTCCACCTCCTCGCCTGTGCTCTCACTATGTACTGATCCGTCGTCCGACATAGTGTCCACCGAAAATTCTCAACGTTTATAAAAAAAAGTACCTAAACTCTCATGTAGCACTATTCACTCAAAAATTCTTGAAGACTCTTAAGTGTTATACTACTTGCCAAAAAAAAATCCGTGTCCACTATATTCCTTTAAACAAAAAAAAACAAATGACCACTACACTCCTGCAATATTTCTCTAAGTTCACAAAATCCTGAGCAAGGTCGCCATTTGTTACGACCGGGACTCGTATAAAACAAGGGCTCTTAATCATTGGACTAGAAAGGCACACAGCCACAACGGTAACACTAGATCCAACCCTCGAACTAATAATGCCGGCGCACAAAAACACCTATACCCTCTAGAGTTAAATCTGCGATAGCGGGGTATCCTCTAACTCGGTATAAATGCACTACTACTACAGGCTGATGATCTCTGATACAGCCTGATCACAACAACATACAATTACGTTAATAATGTATACAAGGAAACAGATAGAGAGCTTAATTAAATCACTGGGATGATTTAATGCAAACAAGAAGAAGGTATAATTAAAGTTACTCTAAACAATAATAAACTGTCACTCCTATATTAAAGAAAGTGAATGAAAGTCCTAAAGCATCGAATAGGAATCTTCTGAAGAAAGTCTGATGCTGCTTAAGATGATCGAATCGGATTTTGAACTGTTATATAAAGCAGGAACAAGATATGACAAGTGTAGGGACATACAGTGTTAACTGGCACAGGAATAACGATAAATGCGCAATAGTATTATCTCCAACAACAAAAGAAGTACTTCCTCAGGCAACGCAAAAGCCTGCTCAGGTTGTGCAACTCAACAACAACCAAGGCTTACAATTAACGTGAATAAAAATGCTGCATACATAACATAAGAGCTTATAATCCTAATCGGGTGTCTGCTAGGTGAATAAAGTCTAGCTGGGATGTCGTAGGCTAGGAAACAATGGCTGAGCAAGCGGCTCGTAGCCTACCGAGGTCCTTAAGACTGTACGGCCAAATTACGTTAAATGACGGGGTGCTCTTTTGAGAGATCCAGATCGCTAGTATCTGGTTCTCTCCTGGCGACCCTCTTCAAGTCAAAGCAAACCGAGTTAGCACAGTGTTGGGTGGCAGAGGCAAAAGCCCTCACTCGCAACACAATGCTAAACTCACAAGGTACACAGTCAGAAAGACAACCTAGGCTTCCCACGTATCCGTTGCGATTGTACAAGTTCAACAAAACCTGGTACACTTCGGAAATTACAACACCAATAGCCTCACCCCAGTCTAGCATTAAATAGCCCAGCAGACAACCAAGAAATAGGTAGGGAGACACTGCGAGTGTGTCGAACTTCTACAGACAAAATGTTAACCCCTCCAAAATGTCTAACTAAACATGAAATATCTGAGAGCTTCAGCATATAATACGATGGCCGATATATGAAATCGTGCAGAACCAAAGGGGAGTTATGATGTTAAATAGATTAGAAGAATAAGAGGTAAGAAGTTGAGAGAGAGAGAAAGTGTTCTATAGGTAGAAGTCGGGGACAGATGGCAAGGGAGATGTGAAGGTTATGCTGGTCAGGCAAGCTCTGAGCAAGGAAGGCACAAAGGCAGCAAGGAGTGCGGGGGGACTACCTCCTGCTGCGGTAGGAGGGCGGCAAAGCGGCCAGCCACTCAGAGGGCCCGGCCGTGGCATGACGTCACCGAGACAACGCGTAACACTACGCGCACAACACTCTGCCTCCTGGACTTACTCACTCACACTCTCTAGCTGTATCATTCAGTCTTATACATTAAACTTATAACTGATGATATAAAATATATTGCATTGTCACAGAAGAAAATAAAGACCACTTCTATACTGCCTGTGACATGACGATTCACAGGAAAGAAAGTACAACATTGTAGATAGACTGTAGCCCATTTCACTGCCCTGGCGAGCGCTAGTGGCTACCGGGAGGCGATTCTGCCAACGCTGGTAGGCGTCACAGCTGTTAGTCATGGGGCAGCAGCGCAGCATTGATATAGCCACTGTCTTCCAGTTTGAACTGAGTCTGGTCCCTCCAGCCCTTATCGACGAGTACGACTGCTTGAGGAAGGGTGACAAGGCAGTGCTCGTCAAATCTCTTGGCGTCTTTGTCACGATTCAATCTGCTCCAGATGTGGTGCTGGTTGATGGCGGTCAGCTTCTGTACCACATTGTATGGCCAGTCTCCGGGACTACAGGAGACCTGGCTGCAAGTTTCGGCACTAGACTGGCCCACTACTCTCCTGTCTCCAAGAAAATACTTCTGTTCGACAGATATGACCAAGAAGCTCCCAGTGCAAAGGACCACGAGCGAACAAGAAGAGGAAGAGCCAAGGAAGTTCGTCTAACCGCAAATACTCCCCTTCCATGTCGAGAAGCTATTCTTCACAATTCCAAGAACAAGAATCTGCTCAACAACATTCTATGCGGCTATCAACTTCCACACAATATTCAACTCATCAACAAGCTGGAATGTGTCGTTACCCATGACGAGGCAGACATAACCCTCTGCAGCTACATGCTGAAAGCAGTGGAATAAGGCGCCGAGACCATCCGCATCCTCAGTGATGACACTGATGTCTTTGTTCTCTTGGTGTACTGGACATCGAGGATGCGAGTTTCCGCCAAGATTGAAATGGAAAAATGGAATGGGGATATCTTGGACATCAACGAAACTATTTGGCGGTTAGGCCCGAGAAAGTGCAGCCAACTTCTTGGTGTCCATGCACTGTCAGGCTGTGATACAGTATCATACCCCTTTGGAAAGGGAAAGCTGTCTGCACTAAAACTCCTAGAGATAGATATACCAGGTCTCGATGAAGTGCTCGGACAGCCAAGCGTGACCCACACTCAGTTGCAGGAGACAGCATGCACCTTCTTTTTACCACTCTATGGACAGAAGAGCTGTACAACAATGAATGACACACGTGCTCACTTCTACCGTGCCCGTAAGAAGCCTCCAGCACTGAAGAAACTGCCACCGACTGATGCGAACCTGCAGCTGCACGTGCTCCGAGCTCATCTTCAAATGCTACTGTGGAAGGCAGCGGACCATCGTGATCCACCTGTAGAAGCTAGAAATATTGCCAACTTTGGTTGGAACATCGAAAGCTCCACCATCACACCGGCCGTCTCAACAGCGCCAGTTGCTCCCCAAGCACTCCTGGATGTGGTTAGCTGTAGCTGCACTGCAGAGGGCAAGGCTTGCAGTGGCACATGATACAGCTGCAGCAGTGCAGGCTTTCATGCACAGACTACTGTAAGTGCGAGGGAGGAGACATTTGCTGTAGTCCTTTCACCAGGAAGCACATGGATATAGAAGACGAAGAAGGGGAGCTAGATGTGGATAATGAATAAACAAACATATGATTCACTTCTTTTATATATATATATATATATATATATTTGCATATTGTAGTGGCTGACAAATAAATTCATATTCAAACCACATAAATGTGATTTTTCCAGATTTTAGGCAAAATTTTATCTTTGACTTCTGGTTTGACCTTGATACTCACCCTATATCAACAAATTAACCCCAGAAATGGACTCCCCGTCCTGGAAAATCCCTAAAAAGAGGTATTACACGACCCTCTATGTCATCAAGATCAAAAGTTGAAAATTGTCCAAAATTCAAGATGTCGGAGGGCGCCATCTTGAATTCTGAGAAATGCTAAAGGTTGCACAAGTAGCAACCAAGCTAATTTTGCTCTCCTAACCATATATAATACATTTCCACAATTTTTTTTTACAGTAATTAACATTGCAGGGTTTACTATAGGAAGTATAGGGGCGGCAACTAGACTACGAGTGTTTAGCAGTGTGTCTGATTGATTTGTGGTTCGCTACGACTGCCGCGACTACCTCACATTGGCTGGTCCAATGTGTCCTTTCTTTGCACTTCCGACAGTATGGCGAACGTCCTGCCGAAAATTCATGACTTTCCTTCTGCTTGATATGGCAATTAGAAACCTTATGGCCTGCATAACCACAGTAGTAACACAAGTCGGTGTTCCCAGTTTGAGAATTATGTTTGGCCTGAAAATGAGTGGGAGAATGTGGAATGTTTCCGTGAACGTACGAACGTGACACATAAGCGTAATTTCCATGACGGGAGCCAGAGGGATACTGAGAGACAGGGGAATTAGCCGGGGCGTATTGTTTTGGTTTAGGGAGCTGGGGTGTCTGTGAGGAGGGTTTGGAATACTGAGCTGTTTGCGGGGAAGGTTTGGGAACCTGAGCATTTTTAACATTAGTGGGTTTTATTTGAGCAACAGTGAATTGTATTTGATTTGAAGTGATGCCGCCATTGTCACAAGCTTGTTGCAGAGACTTCGTGAATTTAGTCAAACTGTCAGTTGGAGCAAATTCAACTCTACAAGCAATAGGCTGTACATTTTCTGGCAACGCTGAAACCAACAGGGTATATGAAAGGAGTTTACTAAACTGTTTCAACGAAATCTTGTCATCTGTAAACCAAGAGTTACCTTTTAAACCGTTGCTCATTGTGTTCGCCATTACGGAACAATCTGCCAATAGAGTATCAACAGATTTGCCCTTACTAATATGTTGGATTGAGTTAGCAAAATCATGAATCAGAGCAAAGTCACCTCTTGAGTTTCGTGCAAATTTCTCCAAAAACTCGTCTTTGAAGGTTTGATAAGTCGTGCATTCTAGCAACTCGTCACAAGCTAATAAATTACCGGCTGGAGTTCTACCCTTATCAAATTTAGAGCGAAATATATTGATTTTACCTCTGTCATCTGTGACCTTTCAAGCGGCGACCTCAGACTCGATATCACTATATACCGCAAAAATCGATCTATTATCATCTAGGCCTGTAAATACCTTTTGCGCCTGACCGTGAACAACATGTAAATTAAAATGTTGTGCCATGTTTGAAGGTAGGTTAATGGGGTTGGCGGGAGTGAAATGGGAAAACGCAGGTGTGGGGTCTGGCAATGTAAGGTGACGGTTACCAGAACGAAGTTCTCTGTGATGAATATCATTTAAAATAGGTGGCTGTGTTGACCTAACATGATCGGAAGGTATCGAAACATCGTCACAATTAGCATTAACAACAGGGGGAACATTTGAAGTACTGGAAACTGAATTATTTATTTCTGTATCGCCTGAGTTATCGTCCTGAGCTGTAAGATCGGCCTCAAAATGAGGTAGGGGAGAAGTACTGAAGATATTTCGCAAATTGTTCATGAGTTAGAAAAACACAATGAAATGTAAATGAGAAGCACCTCGCATTATAAACACATCATATATTAGTGAATTTCGATATGCACATCAATGTAACACATAATTAGCACTTGCACATATATATTGGCTTTTTATAATTCACTGGGTAGGTCTCGAACAAAAGTTTGCAAAATTAGTAATAGGGAGTTTACAGGAAGTAGACCTCCTTTCAAAGTATAGAAAAGGAAAGTCATAGAGATTATGAAAAGAAACTGCAGTGTTGTGTCTCACCCGATGTTGTTATGACTGAAGGTGAAGGGGTGATGACAACACACCTCTGGTACAGGAACGGGTGGGTGCGGGCGCGGGTGTGGTTTGTGGGTCGGGTGTGGCGCCGAAGAACGGGGTGTGGCGCGCTCACAAGGCTGCCGGTTGATTGAAGGTCGATCGTCCGGTTGATTGAAGAGTCGATTTTGGTTGATTGGTAGAAGTGGAGAGGGAGAAGGAAGCGTGGTGTAGGCGCTCTTGTCTAAGCAGTTGTTTTAGAAAGAGACCATCCGCTGCCAGACATGTGAGGTTCTTTACTCCGATGACACCGTGTTGAGGTGGATCTTCAGTAGGCCTCTCTGTGATGAATAATGTTTGTAGAAAACTGCCACCACAAATAGTTTATAGACATATTAGGAGTCTGGAATTAATCAGCCTTTCCTTTATTTGTTGTATAAATTTGCAGGAACACAGTCAGGAATCAAATCAGGTGTGAAATGATGAAATGGTGAGAATGGTGAAAGGGGTGTGTGAGAGCGTGGTGAGTGGACCTCCGCCCTCGACTCGTGTCTGTCAAGTTCTCTCCCGTGTGATCGCCGTCATGCCTAGGTTCAACCGCACCTCGCCTTCCGAGAATGCATAACCAATCACGAAAGCGTGAATAATCCTGAATGACGAGTGAATAACAATACATGACGAGTGAATAATCGTGCATAACTCCAGTCCAGGGGTATCCTGGTGTTTAGGTTAGGAAGTCGTTAATATAGGAATGTAATGATTAATCAGCATGTTTACCTTAGCTATTGATAAGGACACCTGTGGTCTTGCCTCTGGACCACAGCTAACAGCTCCTTGTACAGGCATATACAAAGGTCGTGTCACAAATATGAATTGAGTTATGAGTTGTCTAAATATGAGTGAAAGGATCGTATAATATCTAGGGCACAGATTTCAATTAAATCAGAGCACAACACGTTTCACATATTTACCTAATCAATACCTCACAACAATAACCAACCAAAAGAGACACAGAAACACTTAAGTATTTGGGAGGGCAGGGGATGAGAGTACGGGTCTGACCGACGTAGAGGGTAGTGGCCAACACTGCAGGGGTGGTTACGTCCTCGAGCAGGGGTCCTAGGTTCAGGCCTGCTTACTTAACTCGAGCAGGGGTCATAGGTTCAAGCCTGCTTACGTAACTCAAGCAGGGGTCCTAGATTCAGGCCTGCTTACGTAACTCGAGCAGGGGTCCTAGGTTCAGACCTGCTTACGTAACTCGAGCAGGGATCCTAGGTCCAGGGTGCCAGGCAGCAGACGAGTAGCCTTACAGTAATCCGGCAGGTGCTACTTCAGGAGGCACTCTCGAGGGGCAGGGGGAGGAGGCTGAGGCAGACCGAAACACTTGCCATGGAGCCCGGACCCGAGGGTATTAGACTTTCAGGGAGGTGGTGGTTTGCATACTTTCCTCAGGTTTTCCTGAGGTCCTATGCAAAATAATTCTTGATTCAGGTGTCGATGAACTCGGGGTTATAGGGGTATTGAGAAAAGAGGAAAAGTGGTTGTTGTGAGGTACATATACAAAATAATTTTATACATTCTAGCCTTGGAATTTTGGTATCACACATGGGCCTGGTTCCAAGGTATTATTACAATATTCATTGGGGAAACTGGAAGGTCCTGGGTTGCTGTGAAAAATAGAAAACTTATATAACCTGTATTGTAACAATTGTGTTGCAGGTCTTCTAATTATCTTATTACATATATCTCGATGATTGTGTTTGTATCATCGGGAACATAGGTTTGTCAGGCACTGTTCAGGTCCATTTGCCCCTGTAATATTCTGAGCGCTGGTGAGTAGATTGCATAAGGGAGTGTTCGGTATACTCCAAATCTGGTGGAACAATACAGGGGGCGTCACTCCTGGTGGAGGCTACGTAGAAGGGTGGTTCTAATTGGCTGTTCATGGGGGGTTTTGGTTGGCTACGGAACACGGCCTGTGACTGGCTGGGAGAGCACTCCATTCTCTTTGAGGGCTGCTGGTGTGAGAGAGAACTGCTGGGCATGACTAACTCAGGTAGATGTAGGTGTGATCGGAGGGAGGACTCAGGTAGATGTCCTCGCTGTTCTCTCGGGCGCTTAGATGTGGCCTGTGTGGTGATGCTGGCAATTCTATGTACCGTTGGTTCTGGCATACGTTCCGCACCCGGCATCTCACATTTATTCTAAACACCTGATGAAGGAATGAAGTATTTCACACACATCTCTCGACCACCATCTCCTGCACATTAAACATATGAAATAAACGAAACCTAACCTGAAGCTGCTAATTACTAGCGTTACTAGTAGGGTTGACATTACTGGATAGTGATATGGATATGCCAGGTATGAGGGGTAGAAATACACACTTATATTATTGTATAATAAAGGTATAATGAGATTATTTGGTTATACCGAGTGGTATTGTAGTAGACTAATTATAGATCAGTTCGATATTATAACTTGTAGTTAGTCTGGGATATAATAAATGGGCGTTATATAGTTATTAAGTAATTATTCTTAACAGGTGTGAATTTAAATTATCTTTTAAGTTATCTCAAGAGAATAAGCTTGCATAGGCCCGAAGCTTTCAATAGTATTATGTGGAGTAGATACGGCTCGCTGGTGTAGTGACTAGCGTCTTGGACTTCCACCCAGAAGGCCCTGGATCGCGCCCACGCTCGGCGCATTAAAGGTTTTTCACAAGCACTGAGTCGTTACCGTCCCTCATGAGCAAGGGGATGGGGTAGTAGTACAGGACCCCAATGGAAATACGCCTTATCGGCCTTATTGGGTTATCCTTAGCTGGCGCATGCGCTAGCTTTAAGGACTATTATTATTATTATACTCTACGTCTTGCCATTACTCAGGGAGTATTTAACACAATTTGCTATGTTTCAACCCATTTTGCTACATAACCATAGCGGACGCCCCCCCCCCCCCCCCCCCCGCCTTAACTTGGTTACAACACAAGATACCTGATAAAATAGAGTAACCTTATGGCAAGGTTTTAAGGGTAAGGTAACACAATTAATAAGTCCTTACCTAATGTATGGGTGAACGTAAGTGCTGAGGGAAAGGGAACTTTAAAATAAGACCCTCCCTAAGGGATAGATGAGCGTAAGAGTGCCATAGGGGTAGTTAGTAAAAATAGGGCATACTGTATATATTGGTTATCAACCCTTCAGGATTATTTAGCCTGTTTAAGTCAAGTAGTATTTTCAAAGCTGGAGCCTCTTTTCAGAAACTACAGTACCTTACATAAGAACATAAGAAAATGGGAGTCTGTAAAAAGCCGATCGGCCCACACAATGCAGATCCCTGTCACACCCAACCCCAATTACATAAGAACATAAGGTCATAAGATCGCGGAAAACTGCATATGGCCATGCGGCCCATATGAGGCAGCTCCCATTCACACCCAGCCCATATCACCCATATGTGAATCCAACTTATGCTTAAGCTTTCAACTGTTTCTGAGCTAATTACTGTTCTGGGCAGTGCATTCCACATGTTAACAACTCTATTCCCAAACCAGTGCTTTCCTATATCTTTCCTAAATTTAAACTTACTAACTTGAAACCATTTGAGCGGGTTATGTCACCGTTCTTTAACTTTAATACCTCATCTATATCGCCCATATTTAAACCTTTTATCCATTTAAATATCTCTATCATGTCTCCCCTACATCTTCGTCTTTCTAGTGAGTGCAGGCCTAAAACTTTCAACCTCTCCTCATACGATAAATTTATAATATTATGTATCTTTTTCACCATTCTTCTTTGGACTGCCTCTAAAGGGTCGATATCCATTCTGTAATAAGGGCACCAACATTGAACAGAAGAGTCTAAATGGAGGGTTTCGGTGGGGGTATGGAACCAACAAGGAAAGGGGATAGAGGGGATACCTCTCCACCGTGCAGTGCTACTAATGCCTAGTCCAGGGGAAATGAAACTAATTAATCCTGACGACTGTACCATCTCCATGCCCTATTCGGTGGATCTTGGTGGGGTTCCCTTCCCAGATTACTTCGATCGTGTTATGACTCTCCTTCTCTTGCTGGATTTTCCTGTTTTATCCATTTCATGTTATGAGTTGTCTGCCACCCACAATCGCCACCCGACACGAATTGCGAGAATTGTCTTCGATACGCTCGACCCGCCTACACATGTGGTTTTTACTGACAAGCGTCTCCCCATCAGAATCCGTCCACCAACCCCACTCCAGTGCCGTAATTGTTGGAAATTTGGACATGGTCAAGACCGGTGTCAAGATCCTCGCCTCTGTCCTCTGTGTACTAACCCCGACCATGCTCGTGAAGGTTGTCCCGTGGATGGTCCTCACCAGTGTCCGAATTGCATGCAACCCCACAGTGCTTTGTACAAAGGCTGCCAGATGTTCAAATATGAGTCGGAGGTTTCTGCCCTAATCCGCCAGGGAACATCTCGGCATGAAGCTGTGCGACGAAATCGAGACCGTGGCCTCACTCCTACTACATCTTATGCTGCGAAATTTGGTTCCTCTGCGACCCCTCCACCTCCCCTCTCCCATTCCCGCCCACCCGTTGCTTCTCCTTCTCCTCCCCTCCCTGGTCCTTCTCTTCCTTCGCCACCTCCTCTCATCCCTGCAACATCTCAAATACCGAACTTTTCTCCTACCACTTCCCCTCCTATGCCCGCTCCGTCTCCTCGTTCTACCGCTAGTTTTCGTTCTCCACGTACCGCGATTCCTTCTTCCTTCTCCACCCATTACTCGGCTGTCCCGGTTTTCAATGCGTATGCACTACTATCTCCTGAGATGACCCCTTTCCATCCATGGGGACTCTGATATGGAATGTACGTCTGTCAAACGGAGCCGCCGCCACCCTGATGGCTCAGGGTCACCTTCTCCCAATGGCGGTCAGGCCAGGAAGTTGGCGAAACGCCGCTCTTCCCCAGCTCCATCCACTCCGTCCTCTTCTTCCAGTTATTCACGTCATCCGCCTGGTAAGTCTCCTTCCTCCCCCAAATCTGCTACCTCCCCTACCAATCACTCTGCACGTTCTCTTGCATGTAGCGCACCTATGAGTCTCGCTTCCCCTTCACCGCCTTCACCCAGTCTCTCTTTGGATGTTCGGACACGTCCACTCTCTCCAGAAGTTTCTCGTCATTCTCAGTCCCATTCCGCTATTGATCGTCGCCCACCTACTATCCCTCCCGCTCATACCCCTCTCTCCGATCCATCTACTGTCCTCTTGCCACATCCTTCCGTTCTTACCCGTACTTCTTCAGTTGTCCCTTCCACACCCCCTACTGTATCCCCTGCCCCCCCATCATTCCAAGTGTGGTTGTCATCAGTTCTTTGTCACTCATTCCCAATCGTTCCCTACCATTACGTTTAATAGTTTAACTCATCTCGTCCGTAATTTTTTGCAATGTGAGGTGGATCCGGAAGATACATCTTTCCACCTTGATCCTCGCAACTGTTTCTGTTCATACCATCTACAGCATGGTCTTGCCAAGTCCTCCTCATCGAATAAGATATATGTCGATCAGGTTACTAGCTTGGCCAGATCATGCATCACCAAAAAGTCACTCTTTGCTAAGCCTCATCCTTCCACCAAATCAGGCAAACCCATTACCCGTTTGCCTAAAGCCGCGTCGGGGAGCACCTCGAACGTTAATTTACACAACCTTAAATTACTAACATGAAATTTCTCCCTTACATTCTCCAGTGGAATGTTAACGGCCTCCCCTCCAGGCTCCGCCTTGGGGAGGTTCAACGTCTACTGAAAGAATTTGTACCTCTATGCCTCTGTATCCAACATGTTGGGCAGTGTCAGCCCTCTATACTAAACTATACTCTGGCTAGTCACTCACCCTCGCACGGGCATGAACTGGGCTCTGCCATACATTTTTTTTTTTTTTTTTTTTTTTTTTTCAATATTCCAACTACTCCCTCTCGGGCATAGGCTGATAGCCTTTACACTCTACCGCTGAACACGGTGAGGCCCGTGAGGTCTTGCTCCAGCCTAGGGAGTGAGACATGTGAAGCTTCACGGCCCGAAGCAATTCCATCTCTGAAGCTGCTCCGCCTCCATGCTTCACAGTCTCATCCTCCAGGCTCGGACCCTCACTCTCAGAACGCCACCTATTGAGCAATTAACTCACTAGGCATTGCCCCCCTGTAGCATATTTTTGAATATGGGAATATTCATACAATGCTATTTAATCAGGGAACAATGAGGGTATTTATTTGGCATTTTGGTGTGCTGTGGTAATGCACTGATACTAGGTACAGCACAAATTCCATCCCAATAATATCTTCCCATTGACATATTGGGATTCGAACCCGGGTCCATTGGATTACCAGTCCAGTGGCAAGACCACTCTGCCACACCTCCCCTATGTTCATAACTCGTTGACATTTAATTCCCTCTCCCCACCTGACGAATATTTCCAGTGTTCTGCTATCCAGGTATATGCCTACCAGATGAAGATCCTTTTACCATTAGTAATATATATAACCAACCGACCTTCCAGTATGATTTAAGTCGCATTCGAGTCCTCCTATCTTTGTTCCCTGCTCACCTCCTTTTGGTGGGCGATCCAAATGCACACAGTCCTGTTTTGGACTCGAATTCTTCTGCCCCTGACAGTCCAGGTCAACATATGAAGACCTGTTAGAAACCGATTTCTGTTGCCACAACTCCAGCCATTCCCATACTTTTTTCTCCAACGCCCATAACACCTTCTCGTCGGTGGATGTTACCATATGTTCCTCCCCTATTGTTGATCAATTTGAATGGCATGCACTTGATGATTCCTATGCAAGTGACCATTTTCCCGTTGTCATTACCTACTTAGGACTACATATACCTGCTCCACTTCCACGGTACATTCTTCGCAGAGCGGACTGGGACTCATTCCATGTGTTTACCCGCAGCATTCCACCTTTTCGCCCCCAATATGGCCCTGACACCCTTAACGACTATTTTGTATCTTTTGTTAAATCTGCAGCTGATAAGGCCATTCCTCTGTCTACTGGTTCCACCCCTCGTCCACACGTCCCTTGGTGGACTGGTGACCTCCAGTGTTTGGTCCGTGCAAAACGTACTGTAGGTCGTCGTCTTGATCGACTAAACAGGCGGTCCCGGTCCCTAGAATCACGACACCCTATATTGGATTCTATCCTTCACATGTTGGTTTCTCTCATATTAGAGATTAGATCGCACAAGCTTCATTATAACCGGTTATCCGCTAAGCTTCACCACCTTCACCCAGTCTCCCTTTGGATGTTCGGACACGTCCACTCTCTCCAGAAGCTTCTCGTCATTCTCGGTCCCATTCCGCTATTGATCGTCGCCCACCTACTATCCCTGCCGCTCATACCCCTCCCTCCGATCCATCTACTGTCCTCTTGCCACATCCTTCCGTTCTTACCCGTACTTCTTCAGTTGTCCCTTCCACACCCCCTACTGTATCCCCTGCCCCCCATCATTCCAAGTGTGGTTGTCATCAGTGCTTTGTCACTCATTGCCAATCGCTCCCTACCATTACATTCAATAGTTTAACTCGTCTCGTCCATGATTTTTTGCAACGTGAGGTGGATCCGGAAGATACATCTTTCCACCTTGATCCTCGCAACTGTTTCTGTTCATACCATCTACAGCATGGTCTTGCCAAGTCCTCCTCATCGAATAAGATATATGTCGATCAGGTTACTAGCTTGGCCAGATCATGCATCACCAACAAGTCACTCTTTGCTAAGCCTCATCCTTCCTCCCACCAAATCAGGCAAACCCATTACCCGTTTGCCTAAAGCCGCATCGGGGAGCACCTCGACCGTTAATTTACACAACCTTAAATTACTAACATGAAATTTCTCCCTTACATTCTCCAGTGGAATGTTAACGGCCTCCCCTCCAGGCTCCGCCTTGGGGAGGTTCAACGTTTACTGAAAGAATTTGTACCTCTATGCCTCTGTATCCAACATGTTGGGCAGTGTCAGCCCTCTATACTAAACTATACTCTGGCTAGTCACTCACCCTCGCCCGGGCATAAACTGGGCTCTGCCATACATGTTCATAACTCGTTGACATTTAATTCCCTCTCCCCACCTGACGAATATTTCCAGTGTTCTGCTATCCAGGTATGCCTACCAGATGAAGATCCTTTTACCATTAGTAATATATATAACCAACCGACCTTCCAGTATGATTTAAGTCACATTCGAGTCCTCCTATCTTCGTTCCCTGCTCACCTCCTTTTGGTGGGCGATCCAAATGCACACAGTCCTGTTTTGGACTCGAATTCTTCTGCCCCTGACAGTCCAGGTCGACATATTGAAGACCTGTTAGATACCGATTTCTGTTGCCACAACTCCATCCAATCCCCTACTTTTTTCTCCAACGCCCATAACACCTTCTCGTCGGTGGATGTTACCATATGTTCCTCCCCTATTGTTGATCAATTTGAATGGCATGCGCTTGATGATTCCTATGCAAGTGACCATTTTCCCGTTGTCATTACCTACTTAGGACTACATATACCTGCTCCACTTCCACGGTACATTCTTCGCAGAGCGGACTGGGATTCATTCCATGTGTTTACTCGCAGAATTCCACCTTTTCGCCCCCAATATGGCCCCGACACCCTTAACGACTATTTTGTATCTTTTGTTAAATCTGCAGCTGATAAGGCCATTCCTCTGTCTACTGGTTCCACCCCTCGTCTACACGTCCCTTGGAGGACTGGTGACCTCCAGTGTTTGGTCCGTGCAAATCGTACTGTAGGTCGTCGTCTTGATCGACTAAAAAGGCGGTCCCGGTCCCTAGAATCACGACACCCTATATTGGATTCTATCCTTCACATGTTGGTTTCTCTCATATTCAAGATTAGATTGCTCAAGCTCCATTATAACCGGTTATCCGCTAAGCTTCACTACCTTCACCCAGTCTCCCTTTGGATGTTCGGACACGTCCACTCTCTCCAGAAGCTTCTCGTCATTCTCGGTCCCATTCCGCTATTGATCGTCGCCCACCTACTATCCCTCCCGCTCATACCCCTCCCTCCGATCCATCTACTGTCCTCTTGCCACATCCTTCCGTTCTTACCCGTACTTCTTCAGTTGTCCCTTCCACACCCCCTACTGTATCCCCTGCCCCCCATCATTCCAAGTGTGGTTGTCATCAGTGCTTTGTCACTCATTGCCAATCGCTCCCTACCATTACATTCAATAGTTTAACTCGTCTCGTCCGTGATTTTTTGCAACGTGAGGTGGATCCGGAAGATACATCTTTCCACCTTGATCCTCGCAACTGTTTCTGTTCATACCATCTACAGCATGGTCTTGCCAAGTCCTTCTCATCGAATAAGATATATGTCGATCAGGTTACTAGCTTGGCCAGATCATGCATCACCAACAAGTCACTCTTTGCTAAGCCTCATCCTTCCATCAAATCGGGCAAACCCATTACCCGTTTACCTAAATCTGCGTCGGAGAGCACCTCGACCGTCAATTTACACAACCTTAAATCACTAACATGAAATTTCTCCCTTACGTTCTCCAGTGGAATGTTAACGGCCTCCGCTCCAGGCTTTGCCTTGGGGAGGTTCAACGTCTACTGAAAGAATTTGTACCTCTATGCCTCTGTATCCAACATGTTGGGCAGTTTCAGCCCTCTATACTAAACTATACTCTGGCTAGTCACTCACCCTCGCCCGGGCATGAACTGGGCTCTGCCATACATGTTCATAACTCGTTGACATTTAATTCCCTCTCCCCCCCTGACGAATATTTCCAGTGTTCTGCTATCCAGGTATGCCTACCAGATGAAGATCCTTTTACCATTTGTAATATATATAACCAACCGACCTTCCAGTATGATTTAAGTCGCATTCGATTCCTCCTATCTTCATTCCCTGCTCACCTCCTTTTGGTGGGCACACAGTCCTGTTTGGGACTCGAATTCTTCTGCCCCTTACGGTCCAGGTCGACATATCGAAGACCTGTTAGATACCGATTTCTCTTGCCTCAACTCCAGCCAATCCCCTACTTTTTTCTCCAACGCCCATAACACCTTCTCGTCGGTGGATGTTACCATCTGTTCCTCCCCTATTGTTGATCAATTTGAATGGCATGCGCTTGATGATTCCTATGCAAGTGACCATTTTCCCGTTGTCATTACCTACTTAGGACTATATATACCTGCTCCACTTCCACGGTACCTTCTTCGCATAGCGGACTGGGACTCATTTCATGTGTTTACCCGCAGCATTCCACCTTTTCGCCCCCAATATGGCCCCGACACCCTTAACGACTATTTTGTATCTTTTGTTAAATCTGCAGCTGATAAGGCCATTCCTCTGTCTACTGGTTCCACCCCTCATCCACACGTCCCTTGGTGGACTGGTGACCTCCAGTGTTTGGTCCGTGCAAAACGTACTGTAGGTCGTCGTCTTGATCGACTAAACAGGCGGTCCCGGTCCCTAGAATCACGACACCCTATATTGGATTCTATCCTTCACATGTTGGTTTCTCTCATATTAGAGATTAGATCGCTCAAGCTCCTTTATAACCGGTTATCCGCTAAACTTAAGAAGGAGATAAAATTTTGCAAATCCTTGTCCTGGACTGAATACATGTCCTCTATATCTACTACAACTTGTATACGCTCTGTTTGGGACAAGTTCCGCAAAATTAATGGCCTTCACATCCGGCCTCCTCGTCATCCTCTTCTGGTAAATGGCCAGCCTGTCCATGACAAGAAGGAGTGTGCTAATTTTCTTGGTCGTCTCCTCACTTCTATTAGTAGTCTTGATGCTCTAAGTGCAGATCTCCAACGCCGACACCGAGAGGTGGTTGAGCGTCCCCTCCACTTTACCACCGATGACGACCTTTTTTATAATAAACCTTTCACCATGGTCGAGTTGGATGCGGCGTTAGCCTCCTGTTCATCGTTAGCCCCAGGTCCTGATGGCATCAGTTTTGACCTGCTTAACCATCTTGCTCCTTTGGCGAAAACGAATCTTTTGCAATTTTATAATTACCTCTGGACTTTTTCCCCGTTCTTGGCGTCATGCGTTGGTTATACCAATTGCTAAACCTGGCAAAGATCCTCGCTCCCCCATTAACTATCGCCCCATATCATTAACTAGTTGTCTTTGCAAACTGGTGGAGAAGATAGTTAACTGTCGTTTGTTGTGGTGCATTCGCCAGTTTGTCATTCTTTCTCCTAATCAGTTTGAATCGCAACCATGCCGATCCTATCTTGACTCCCACGTTCTTCTCGACTCTTCTATTAGGCGTGGTTTTGACAGCCGACACATAACCGTCGCATTTTTTGTTTTTATATTAAAAAAGCATATGATACTACCTGCCGTTATTTAGTCCTACGCACGCTTTATGATCACGGTATACGTGGCTGCCTCCCGGTCTTTCTATCCAACTTCCTGATTGATCGTACGTTCGCTGTCCGAATTGAAGAAATCCTTTCGGACACTTTCCAACTTCAGCGAGGCCTTGCACAAGGGTGCATCCTGAGTGGGGCTCTCTTTCCCATTGCGATCAATGGCGTTGTTGCATGTCTTCCTCGGGGGGATCACCATAGTCTTCATGTTGACCTGGCAATTTATTACTCTTCCCGCTCACTCCGACACTCCCAACAGATTCTTAATACTGCCATTCGTCATATTACCAATTGGGCTACGTCTGTTGGGTTCCAATTTTCGGCTGAAAAGACAAAGGCTATTCCGTTTTATAAGGACAAACGCTGGCTCAAAGGTCAGGATATCCATCTCCAGAACCTAAACACCCCCATAACGGTTTTCTCAGAGGTAAGGTTCCTAGGCCTTGTATATGATTCCCATCTCAATTGGGCTGCCCATGTTGCTTATGTTCGGGCGAAATGTCATTCTGCCCTCAACCTCCTCAAAAAACTTTCTTATACTTCTTGGGGCACCACACGGTCCACAATGCTCTGTTTTTACAAGGCCACTGTTCTCTCCATCATTGATTATGGGTGCTCTATCTACGGCGCGGCTTCTGAGGCAACTTTGAGACGTCTTGACCCTATCCATCATCAGGGTTTACGCCTTTGCTCAGGTGCCTTCCAGTCGTCTCCCACTCTATCTGTGTTAGCCGATATTGGAGAACTCCCATTACTTCCAAAATCGATTTCTCCATCTTTATACTCGTTACAATATTCCACATGACTATCCCATACTCTTCAACATCACACAAATCAACCCTTCGTCTTCTCTCTATATTCTTGGTGTCTCTTTTTCTTCTGATCTATCTTGGAAAGCCCATAATTATCACCTCTCTTGCTTAAACAGCTGCCCAGAAGTTGGGAGAGCTTTCTTTACCCCCACACAGATTCTTGCTCTGTACATGGGCATAGTGCGCCCATGTATCGAGTACTGTTTGTATGTCTGGGGAGGTTGCACCCATACCGCACTATTCGAAAGGGTACAGTCAAAAGCATTTTGTCCCATCAACTCACTGCCTCTTACTAATTTCATACAATCTCTCACTACACGCCACAATGTTGCATCTCTCTCACTCTTCTGCCGCCATTACAATAATCAGTGTTTCTCAGAATTCTCTCAGTGTAAACCTCCTCCCTTACAGAGAGTGGAGGGTATCCGCCTTTCAACACATTGCCACCCCTATTCTGTCTAACTTTTTAACCCAAGAGTGAACCGATTTTCTGTATTTCTTTGATTCAACACGTAAACTCTCGAACTCTCTCCATCAATCTATATTTCCCTTCTCTTATGATTTAAAAATGGCTTCAAACTCTGTGTGTCCAGATTTTGAATTTGGCTCCCTATCACTTTCAAATTTAGGGGCGACCCTTGTTACAGGTAACATTTGTAAGAATTCAAGAGTAAACAAAGTTAAATCTACCTATAAACTTACAAGAGTTAACTTACTTTAAACGTTGATAATAATGGATAGCTCAAGGATAGAATTAGGAATAGATAGAAGGTATAGTGGCCACTAAGAGTTAAGAATTAGAATGACTTAGCATGAAACAGGTGGTTATATTGGAGCAGCTGGAAGGAGGTGTTCACGAGGTCGTAACTAATGCCGCATTTTCCTTTACCATCACTATCTCCGATAGACTGGAAATGGTGTCGTATTTCACACCCAAATACCATAAAAGGGTGTCCAATATCAAGCCAACTCAACCCTGCTCCTCCACAGGGTCGAAACTCAATCCGATTCAGACTTTCGGAGCTTGATAACAGTTTTAAGACTTTGTGTATATATCCATATACAAATAATCGATTTGGATGTGATAATTATAAATAAAATACCACAGGAACGAAAATCCTGAGAGCGAAACCCCCACCCTAACGAGCCACAGGAACGAAAATCCTGAGAGCGAAAACCCCACCCCCAACGAGATCCCCGGTCCCATTTCCATCCCCGATTTAGTCTCTCTCTCCAAATTCATTCCACATATTATACGTCTCTCAATCACAGTCTTCTAATATACAAACCACAATACTTTACTCACTGACATTCTTGATGTACCACCTAAGTATGTATTTAATTATGTAACCACCATACAGGCTATAATACTTTCATTGTGTAGGTTCGAGGCGATCTAAAAGACACCTTAGCTTCCATTTCACACCAAATCAGATCGTGATTACGTCAGCCCTGTATTTAGTTATATAACAATCATAGTCCCCCCAATTCTAGCAATTATATGTCTCTAACCTCCCGTTGTTTTATCCACTAACTATATATATTCCGAACCTTCCCAATACAACCTCCATTTCCCTAGGCAAAATACCTAGGAGTAATTCCGAGATTAATTATGAAATTACACTAGACAGCCCCATAACTCACTGAGATCCACATTGCTATTTTATTGATGTACCAACTCCCTAATGTTAACATAATTTAGGGAACTTGTAAAAAGGGAAGACACCTATCTTCGTTCCCCCATTTTTAGCAGTTAGCTATACATAACCTCACGTTGCATTGTTCGTCTGTCAATTTGTGTCCCTTGCCAGTTCTTGTATTGATTTATGCCTGTTGATTTAGATAAGTTAATTACGAGTTATGTAACAACCTTTAACCACGACTCTATACACCCGATAACCCTATGCCAGTTATTGTATTGATTTAGGCCTGTTAATTCGGATAAACTCACTATGACCAATCTGCAGACGATTATCAGGAGAGATGCAGGAAAGCTACCTCGTATCTCTCTCTCCATGATGAGTATAGATATATGTACCCCATGCTCAGTTGCCCCCTTGCCTTGTTCTTCTAGTAACTAAGTGTATATATAATAATAACCGGAATATGCCACCAGTATTGATACGACATAGCGGCACTGTCCTTGTGTCGTATTGTGCCACGTGCATACCAAACCGGTTTTCATCATCTTATTAGGACGACGTCTATAATGCCGTCGTTTATGCATGTTTCACTCCTTAGGGTAACTATCTGTTATCCATGATGTTTTCTCTTTTCCACTTAACTCCACATGTTACACGCCTCTTAAAAAACCCAGTCTTCTTTAACACCTAACGAGCGGCCTAGGCGGTAAATAATATGTAGCCACCAGCGGGGTGTTTTTACCCAAAATAGGGCTGTTTACGTGATCATTTTCATGCCTAAATAAGACCCAGAGCATAAAACAAATATCTATCCCTGAAAGGGCATAAACAGAGCTTTCCAATGACACCACAACGATCCTTGTATGACCGCTAGTTTTCTTGCAACAACCGCGCAACACGAGTGCAAAAGCCATGTAATTCGGTACTTTCCTCATACATTTTACTATGTAGCGAGTGTGAGAGGGTGGAGGAGGGTGGGATTCATGTCAGTTGGTCCACCGCGGTGGTCTGGAGCAGTCATACGCTCGCTACTCTCCTGCCACCACTTGTCTCTCTCTCTCAGCAACATTACGTGCTGAAATTGCCACACGACTTATGGTGTGAGCCGCCACATAGTCCAAATTTCTTTCACTCGACATATAATGCGCGCCGCTAATAAAGGGTTAATACAAACCACATGACTTTCCTCCTAGACATTCTTGATGTACAAACTAAGTATGTATTTCATTAGATAACCACCTTGTGGGTTATAGTACTTTCATTTGTGTAGGTGCGAAGGCGAGCTCAAAACGCCTTCGATTTCCAGTCCACAACGAACAACGAACCCCTATAATTAATTATGTAACCCACATACCAACCCCATGCTTAGCTGTTCCTTTCTTTTGTAGTAACTAAGTATATAGATATGTACCCCCGTGCTCAGTTGCCCCTTGTCTTGTTCTTCTAGTAACTAAGTATATATATAATATTAACCGGAGTATGCCCACCGATATTGATACGACAGTGTCCTAGTGTCGTATTGTGCCACGTGCATACCAACCCGGTTTCATCATCTTATTAGGACGACGGCTAAAATGTCGTCATTCATGCATGTATTCAATCCTTAGGTTAATTATCTTTTATCCGCCATTGTGTTCCTCTCTTCCATTTACTTTTCCACAATTGTTATACGTCTTCCAATCACCTCCTCCGTATCCACAATCCACACTACTCTGTTTTGCTTCGTGACCCTATGCTCAGTGGTAACATGTTTTGGGTCATCCTGTCCTCTTATCCTTCACGCCCCACTGCACACACCACCCTACCTGTTCGATCATAGGGAAATGCCACACCTATGTCCAGCGCATTAAGGGTCACTGCCCTAGGTCACGAGCGGCGCGGCGCCTAGCCTCAAACCACCCCTTTACAATTCACAACCCTCCCACTGTAAAGACGCCATAAGAAGTTATAACATGCCGACTCAGTTCGTTCGCTAACCTCAACAAATGGAAGGTAAGGACCTATCCTTGTACCCCCCCTTAACTATCCTCTAACTCCCTAGCCCCACTCACAACCTGAACCAGAACAATAGCCGGCACGAGACTAGGACGACCCCCTCTCGTCCCCCCTTAAAAATTTAAATTTCCCTATGACTTGCATTTTCACAAAACCACTATTCTTAATACCCACAAGTGATCCTCGTACATGAAAACTAGATGTAGTGATCAACCCTAACTAGGAAGATACCTCCTGACAACCTGAACTCATATCTCAAACCAATTAACGTAAGAATTCTCGATAACCATATTCAGGGAGCAGCCTGCCCCACCCCACCGACCCCCGCGGAGAATTACCCTGACCCGCGCAAGCCAGCAAATTCTTGCCAGACAACAGGTGAGTTTCCAACAGGTTATGACCTACAAATCTAAATACCTATCCAATTACCATCCTATCCCATCCTTAACCAAAACCAAAATCTTCCTTATCCCATCCTAGATTACGAATAGCATCTCAGCTAGACCAGAGAAGGATATTTAGGTGAATTGATGAATAATACCTCCCAGCCTATTCACGTAGGGCGCCAGCAAAGTAGTCCCTAAAAACCTTCACCAAATCCGCCTAAATAACTCTACTAGTACCTCATACTAGAGTTAAGATATCCACGATAATAAATCAGATAACAAGTTACTTACCGCCACATTAAAGACCCCCCTCCCTAACCCCCTAACTTCACCAGAATAAATTAACTACTTTCATAGCTCTGACATCCAATACTTCTAGAACATTCCTGAAGCTTCCTTGACCTGCCTATAAATAAGACACAGAGACAACAGTTGGGCAGTTGAATATTAGAGCCCAAAAGCAACGGCTGGCCACACTGCGTTGGCGTCTAGATTTCCCTCCCCCCCTCAAGATTCACGCTAGTTCGGCGTTCCGTAATCTGTGCAACTCTGTGAGGAAGTGATTTAACCCTTTACGAATGTTTTATTGCGATCGGGACTACCGGCAGAAATATTATATTGGTAGACAACAAATTCATAAATTATTGATTGTTTCATTAACTTCTGATAGTGCACCATCCGCTACTTGAGTTACGAACGATCATAACTCATAACTGATCTAAGGCAGAAAGATCTTGTTATGTTAGAAGGGATTATGCGAGAAACTCTTGAGTGAGGACTCTGCAAGAATAACTCCTTGGCAACAATCGACTGTCTTACCCCATCAGCAATTGTTGCCAAAAAGGTGCACAACCGCCCGCAAGAAGCCCATCTGCAAAACCTTCTCTACACTACCGGACAGCTTGGACGGCCCCCAGAGCTACTGTTAACCCCCAACATCACTAATGCAAGATAACCAGGAAAACTCTATCATAGTGTTACTTCACAAAGTACCAGTGTTACGGTGCTATTAACTCAACCAGCCAGTGTATTCGATTATGTCTCAACTTTATCTGATGTTAGGAAACAAGTGATTAGTATGCTAGTATGTGTTAATATATATCAGTAAAATTTAGCTTAGGCGAACTGACTCCCGTAATTATTCTTGCCATCAGGTTAAACCTGATTCGCCCTCACTGATATTTTCGGTCCGAAGTATCACCTAGACAAGTGAACATCCTAGACCAGTGCAACTAGTTACAGTTATCCCTTTACGTTAATTCTTGGGCAATAACCACATTACTTATACTTTCATCCTTGATTAAGAGTCATATTACCAGAGAGAGTTAACAAAGCGAAATACCTAACCTGTGTGATTCATGTACCCTATGTATCATAAAGCAATGTGATCAGAAGAATAATGCCTGAACGTTGGAAGTGGGAAGTATGTCTCTATCCAAATCCGCGATAAGTGCTGGGAGATTGTAATAAGTCCAATAACCTACCTGAGTGCTCCAACATCTATTGTTCGTGGAATTCTATTACGTACCTTCTACCTGAGTGTTGTTTAGAATAAAGCTGTATTACAAACCATTTATCCGAGATTATCTATGTCCTCTGTTGATTCTCTTTATGTATTTTGCAAGAAATCCAATAACCCAATCTTGCAAAACTCACCTATACCAAGTTAATCCTGTATAAAATCAGGGCATAACAATAAATGTACCTAGCTATATCCTCAGAATATCCGAAAGAAGCGTCATAATCATATGAAAGGGATCGAATCCCTGCCACGGCGGACATTTAGTGGGTGCGGTAGTACGTCCTAGCATGTTTCAAATGCTTGCACCCAGTCAGGGGACATCCTGACGACGTATACAGACAAAACACACATAACAAAGCCACTCCAACACCTTCCTCTCTCTCCAACACCCCTTCTCCCCTCTCAACACTCTTCTCTGAGCTATTGCCGATAAAAATGGCATGTTCAGTCCTGTACAGAATCGTAAGATTCAGAGTCGTAAAGATTCCAGGACGAGCTCATCAGCGGCGGATCCCCAGATCGACCGTGGTGATTGTTTGTTTGTTTTGTAGATGTTTAGGTGACAATCACCACGGTCGATCTGGGGATCCGCCGCTGATGAGCTCGTCCTGTCACCTAAACATCTACAAAACAAACAAAACAAAGGGTGATAACCTATATTAGACTTTGTATACATATACTCAAAATTAAGCAATTATATTACATGCATACCCATCACAATGTTGTATAAATTCAAGTAGATCAAAATAATCCCAAAATAAGGACTCAAATAATAATCTTAACATGTAAAATTATTTTGTTTAGAAATGTCAGAACATAGCCGCAGCCGTGATGCCGCTACATTCGTGTTAACAATCAGTAATCATGATTATATTTTGATGTATTTTACTTGATTTTATTGGATTAGGTTACTTATTATTGGTTAGTTTAGTCAATACAATAAAGCCAAGTTAAATACATTGACATAGAATCGTGATTAGGCATATGGCTAATTTAGATAAGTGGACTGTATATTATTGATATTAAAGGAACATTAACCATATAGAATATATTTACCCTTAGATGAACGCAGCTGGTGATTGGAGGATGGCGGAAAATAGGCTAGATGACTGAAGTGGTTAGTAAAGTAAACAGCGTATGAAAAGAGGCTACAATAGGCTAGGATAGGCTAGATATTTACGTTAAGTTGTGCTAATTAACAAAGATGATGATGTAGTGACTATATGGAGTATGAGATGAAAAGTGAAGCGAAAACACCTGGTGAAGTAACTAGGAGAAGAAGTCTTAGCGTGTGTAGCTGGGATGGAGGTTGGTTGGAGAGTGAGCGAGCGCGTTATGTGTGTCTCTGTCGTGACATACCGCGCACGCGCATAACATATGGAAAATGTATCCCATCTTCTTTACAATGAGATACTTATGAACAATCTTAAATAATACAAATATATATATATATGGGAATTATAATCCTACAATACTTTCCCATATACAACTATAGAATAATATATTCTACCCAATCATGGAACGTTCGACCAAGGTTATGGAAGCGTTCAACTTAAGACTACGGAATGATACGTAACGCTACATTAACCCAGATTACGTAACATCGAGACTGTTCATACTAGTTTGAGTACACTAAGTATGGACATATTCCCACCAACAGAAAATATACAAAATTTACATGATTAGATTTGCCCGGAGGCAATCTTATCCCGCCAAGCTTGGGAGGATATCTGGGCTGCCTGTCGACGTGGGCGTTCGCCAGACGCGTCAACAGGCTGCGCCGAAGTAGAAGCCAGAGAGGGGACTTCAATGGATAACTGATCCGAGGGGGTGTCCTTGCGATCGAGGTCACCCTCAAGAGGATATAGTCGGACTGTTGGCCGTGTGATTACTCCAGTCCTGGTGCGAACCTTTGCTACCCGAACCTCACCATCACGACCTGGTAATAACTCCTCTATCCAACCCAATTTCCAAAATGCACGCGGGCCCTCCTCATGGATGGTTACCACGTCCCCTACCCTAGGCCAATGACCTTTTAATGGTGTTAGTTTATTCTTTTGCGCTTCCCTTAAAGTCACCAGATATTCTGTTGACCAGCGATGCCAAATATCTCGCGATAATTTACGAATGTATTTGTAGCGGGCCGATATCACTTCCTCACTTATGTAGTCTGGATCTTCCATAGTATCCTCATCATGCTCTTCAGGAAGATCCCACAGTCGGTATCCACGTACCAGTACTGAGGGTGTGATTGGGGTAAGGTCTTCCAAATCACCAGAAGCATAGTATAGAGGGCGATCATTTACGGTGGCTTCAATCTCCAAGAGTATGGTGTTGAGTTCCTCAATCGAGATGAGAGCCCTACCCAACACCTTCTTCAGACCCGCCTTCACGATGCCTATGGCTCTCTCCCATATGGCGCCAAACCAAGGCGCTCTGGCGGGAATGAAACGCCATTCGCATTTTACATCCGCTAGGCAGGTCTGAATCTTAGGATTGTTGCTCACTTCTTTGAGATATGTAGATGCCCCTATGAAAGTCTTTGCATTGTCACTCAGCATGATACGCGGATATTCCTGTCTACTGCAGAATCTTCGGAAGGCATGTAGGAAGCTATCACAAGTGAGGTTGGTGACCAGTTCCAGGTGAATTGCCCTGGTAACAGCACAAGTGAAAAGTATCATACACCTTAAGATTGGGTGAATCTTTCACAGGGATTGCTCCACTGTAGTCAACCCCGGTAACTTTGTAAGGGTCACCTGGGGTAGTTCGCAGGTTTGGTAAGGGAGGAATTCCGATGGGATCATAAGGTGTTCCCTGTACTCTTCTACACTTTAAGCATTTGCGAAGGACTTTCTTGACCACCTGCCTGATTCTAGGCACCCACCATCGTTGTCTTACATAGGTGACTATATGACCAACCCCATAATGACAACAGAGTCGGTGACACCAATCGATGATAAGATGGGTGAAGGGATGATTGGGGGGCAGTAGTATTGGATACTTACTTGCCTCAGAGAGGGCTGCCAATCGTAATCTGCCTCCGCAATGTATCAAGTCCCCCTTCAAGTGTAAGCCCAACTGATTGATCAGGTTATTCCTAGACTTTGTTCCCTTAACCAATATTTTATATTCCTGCGTATATATTTCTTGTTGACAGAGCTTATGTAATAATTGATCTGCAATTCTGATCTCCTTCACATTGAGGTAAGCACTACCTGTGGGTGGTGTGCCTTTAATTTTTGCTTTTACATTTTCTACAAATCGTAACACCCATGCTGTAACACGTTGTAACTTTTCATAGCTGCTGAATCTATCCGAGTCCCATAACCGTGTGTCTTCGTCAGGCACCGAGTCAATTACCGGTGCCACAATAGCAGTGTGTTGCTCGCTCAAATCTATATTCTCTGGCCATTCGTTGGGATCACATTAAGCCAGCATGGGCCATTCCACCACAACGCAGAATATTTGAGAAATTTAGCAGAGACACCACGAGTAATGCAATCACTTGGATTCTGTTTGGTAGACACATACCGGAACTGTGCGGTTGGGAGCAGGGTACGAATTTCGTCGACACGGTTGGTGACGTACACTGGTAGCTTCTTACGGCTATGTAACCAGTAGAGCGTAATTTGGCTGTCACTCCATACAACTGTCTGGAGATATTTAGCAAATTTTTAAGTTTCCTCTACAAAGTGAACGAGTCTAGCAGCCAACAGAACTGCAGTCAGCTCTAATTTTGGGATGGAAAGGGATTTGATTGGGGCGACTTTCGCCTTCGCCATGACTAGACGGCTGCCACTTGTGTCAACAAAGTATATGGCGGTGCCGTACACGACCTTGCTAGCGTCTGAGAAGGCATGAATGGAAACAGGATGGTCCATGACAACTCTCCGAGGAAAATAAAACCCTTTGTGACGCTCCTGCATAGTAGCCACGTGCGGGCATGCGCAAGTGTCGGCTGCCCAGCCGTTTAGAAACCGGCTGGCGGCATTTTCCTTAGTATATATCCTACGACAATGTAACTAATGTCTGGGATATTCTTATGTTGTTTCACAGCTTGAAGCTGCCCTTATTCTTAACCAACGCATTTTAGTATATTTTATTCTCGATAGTTGATTGTTTCATTATAATATATAAGATGTAAGTCTAGTGAGAGTGGGAGGAGACGAGCGGGAGAGAGAGACCGGCTGGGGGACGTTGCTTCGCGCGGGCGCGGAGAGTCTAGCTTGGGACGAGCCTGATGTTGCCAATTTCATCGCAACGTTAGGCTTAGTTTCGACTCACGCAAGGGGTAGAGGATTTTGACCCAGCAACGGTGTTGAGTGTTGCCAAGTATGGGATGTATTTCGCATGCCTAGGGTGGGGTCCAGACAGATTCAAGACTCAGAGCTCACCTCACTGTCGTACCCTTCGGACCCCCTTGATATCTATCCCTCTCAACCCCACTTAGAAACTTTCTCTCTTACTTTGTATACCTTCCTTCCACTACTTCACCAATCTATTTAATTATCCCATCCCCTTGATAGACCTTATATCTATTATTGTATTAACGACGAGCTCTCAGATAATTAGATAGGATTTTGGGCCTTATGCAGAGATGTAATTGTTAATGAGACCTAGGAAGCTTTTTGTTGTCTCATATTTGGTGGTTTCATGCTTGCTAGTGTGTTCTTGTGGCAGGTGAGCAGGGGCTAGATCGGAGGGGAGGCTTTTTGCGATCCTTTAAGTAAAGTCTGCTGGTGTGAGTCCTGTGGACCTGCACGACTTTACTAGGATACCCGTGGGAGTCTGGGGGCATTTTCTTGTCTGTGTCCCTGTGTGTCTAGTGTTGTGTTGTGTGAGGGCCCTTGCCTAGTCCACTCAGCACTGCGCTAGCACGTCTTGCTTTTGTTTTAGGGTCGCCAGGAGAGAGTCAGATACTTGGGATCTGAGTCTCTCAAGAGACCACCCTTTCAATTAGAGTAATTTGGCGCACAGACTTGGGAACGTCCCTAGGCTAGAGCAGATGGCTCAGCCCCGGTATCCGAAGCCTATATCCTTCCGGCTAGACCTCTGCCACCTGGCAGATTAACAGCTAGGGGTTTATTATTTCTGCATGCTTGTTATTGTGCCACAGTTTACCGTTGTTGTGAGCATTGTGAGTCAGGGTGTGGCTTAGAGACTCTGTCCGAGCAGGCTTGCCTGACTAAGAGTGAGAAGCACACCTGTATGTGGTTATGTTGTGAGTTGCTGCCTTTAGTTAATTATACCTATGCCATTATACACTGTATGGCCTATCACTAGTATTTATTCCTGCTTATGAGTTAAGAGTTCTCTAAATCCGTAACTTACTTCTTTGCTAAGCATCAGATCCTACAGTAGCCGCATGCAGTTTAGAAACCTGCATCTTGTCTACCTGTACGATGTTTTGAGGACTGTTTGCTTTCACCTTCTTTCACGCAGGGGTGATTAGTTGTATTAATTAACGTAACGTTAAATGTACTTTCTTTTAGTTTGTTATTAAATTGTTTCTGCAATTTAATTCCGTTATCTATCTTTTCCTTGAAGCTTTAAGTCAACTTAATTGTGTGATCTTTTATATAGCCTGCTTGACTATCAGCAGTCTATAGTGCGTGCACCCTGTAACCGAGTCTTAGGATACCTTGTTGTCCAGGCAGGACTCTTGATGGTTTAGGGTGGTTTGTTGCCTGGGTTTATAGATAAGGGTTGGATCTAGCGTTTTCCGTTGTTGCTTGTTGCCGCATACCTAGTCCAATAGAAAGAGCCCAGTGTTTATATATTCCAGGACGTAACACCTTACAGAGACGAAGATCCGAAATAATGTCTTCCTACTCCTGAACCAGATCGCCAGTCAAAACCTAATCCCAACCTAATTTTAAACTCCATAATTGCTGAAGGAATAATCTTGATTTGATCGACACCGGTAGAACTATCCCCAAGGGGTAAAAAAGTTTAGCCGTCATACTCAAGCAAATCCGTTTTGTAATCTGCGAATAATGCGCATACTGAACGCCGAATGAGAGGGTAACGGTATCCTCATACGACGATAGTGCTTGACGCTCAACCTGTGAGTATTCCTTAGGGGTTATCCCGATGTGATCTAATTCCCACAAAACGTTTAAGTCATTTTTCCATGGTGGAATATTACCAGTGGACATGTATTCGTCCAATGGGTTTACTGCTACATTCAATACAGTAATTACTTCTGTGCTGGAGCTGGTAGGTTGTGCCACATATGAATCACTGATGGCATATCCGTACTTGGTAGGAAGCAGAATTAGGCTACCTGACCTTTTATACCCAGGTCGCACTATATTGTAGTAGTGATCCGCACCAATAAGCAGCTCCAGCTGATCTGTGTCCGTTGCGTGAGGATCGGCTAATTTTATGCCTTTACTTTGTAAACTAACCAGTTTAGACTTTAGGTTAAGTTCACCTTTATGTTCTGGCAATTCATCAACCACTATTGCATCTAGATGATGAAATTTACCTCTGTGTTTGTATTGCAGTGCCACAACATTATATTCCCTAGAGGCTTGTTTCCCGGTAAATCCGTGAAGACATAACTCCTCAGTTCCTTTAGAAATGTAGGAAAGGGAGGATAGAACAGAAGACTTCACAAAGGTCCTCTGAGAACATTGGTCAAGTAGCGATCTGATTTTAACACAATTATTATCCTTACCCTTTACCGGCAGCTGTACAGTGGGCAAGATTACTATATTTTTACCTGTGGCAACGGACATTGTAGTTGAAGTAGCAGCAGTATGCTCTCTCTTGGTGTTATCCTCCGCTGGTCTACTTTCTTTCCCTTGTTTTTGTGTACACAGGGAATGAAAGTGTTTGCCCTTACAAAACTTGCAGCTTCTTACGTTAGGATTAGTACAACCCGAATGGCCATGGTCTTTTGACAAGCACCCAGTGCAGAGACGTAGTTGACGGGCTCTTTTAACTTATACTTCATACACTTGTACCATAAATGATTGGTGCCACTACACAGAACACAGTTGAATTTCCTGTACTCACTCTGGGCGGTAAATGTTGCCGTAGCCATGGGTGTACCCCCTATTCTGTCTTGACCCGCCATATTGTACACTTCAGCCTGGAGGCAATGAGTGAATTTCTTATAATCCAGGCTCGAGTCTCCCATTTCCCGTTTTATGGTTTCTTTTAGTGGTGATGGTAACTTATTGACATGAGTCACCACACAAAATTCCTCCAAACATATACCATGGCTAATGATTGACCTCATCACACTCTCTGTATTGGCATAGAAGTCCTTCAGGTCAGCTGTTTGGTGTTTGGGTGACACTAATTGATTGAATTTGGTAACATAAGCTGCCTTGATTCGATCTGCATGCCCATATGTCTCTTGCAGGAGCTCAATTGCTGGGGCATAGCTTGCACTTTCGATAATGAATCCTTCGACTAGCTTATGTGCATCACCCTGAAGCTGACCCTTTAGATAGGTGAAGCGTTGTATATCTGTTAGGTCGGGATTGTCATGGATGGTACACTTGAACATCTCCCAAAATTTCGACCACATGGTGGCATCACCTTCAAATTTTGGAAGAGTAAAATGTGGTAATTTGACTGCGGATTTCTTTGGCTCTTTCTTGACCTCCTTCTTGACCTCTGTAATCAAGATCCCCTTCAGTGTGGCAACGATTACTTGTATGCCCTCCATATATAGGGTATCCTCTCTTATCACCTCGATATACTCGGCGTCCTCGTAAGTGTCGGCCAGGTCCTCCTGTGTGACCTCATACTTGTCAAGTTGCTTTTGAATACTGAGCAACCTGGCCTCCACCTCCACTCTAGACGCCGAATCAAGGAATCCGTCAATATCAGAGGTTAAGACCGTCAAAAAGCCCTTAAGTCCAGCCCGACGCTTTTGTACAATTTTAGCCATGATTATACGGGAAGGAAATCTATTGACGTTAAATCAAACTATCAATGCCAGACCGAATAAGTTGCGGCCAACAATACAGTACTCCGAGAAATCAAATAAATCGCGAGCCGAAAATAAAACACCCTCACGAACTGCGGAATAAGAATTGTGCGCAATGTAGACTAGCAATCTGGAGCTTTTCAATTTAACTCCTTACATAATAGTTATGAAATTATAGAATCATTGCCGGGAGGGAAATTTAGTACAATACAGTATAGGCCAAAAGTCTCCAGATGTCAAAAAGAGAAGTACCGTTTAAAGTTATAATAAATTCAAGAATTTTAAGAGAGAGAGAGCCTATAGGGTAATTGAAACAGGCTAAACTCAATGGGTACCGCTAATTTTATATTATTAAATTAATAAATGTGAAAATTGTACACAAGAAAAGTTCATCTCAAGAAGTCACAAGGAAAAAAGTTTTGAGTTGGATTAACACACACTCAGCCTATCAGCTATCATATTACCCCGCCTTCAGGGCACACGACGAGAGTAGAATTTAGAAAGATATGTGAATGAATAACCTTTAAATTTTAAAGAAGTTATTTTTCAGTATAGGCCTAATTTTGATCTAGATTTTAAATTAAATCTAGATTAAATTTAACATACAGTACAGTATGGATGAATTTAATCTTAATGCCGTGCCAATTGTGCAAGATTTTCTAGGGCTAAAGTAGTTTTAATATAATTTAATGAGCCTGAAAAAGCATTTAAAGTAGGCTAATTATTGTTTTGAGTACTGTACTGATTCAGATTTACAACTTTTCATTCTGGGTAAAACTCCCGTCGCAGCCCTGACCTATCCACTAGTTTCCACATCCTGTCCCACTGGTCAGGCACCTGGGGCGGCCTGAGCAAAGAGCGAACGAAAAAAAAACGACAGCCCCACGGGGCCAAAAGACCGGGGCCTGGAGGACGTAGGACAGATGACAAAAACAGGGATAGGCCATCCCCACTCCAAGCAAGGCAACTACCGACCGCCGAATAACACCCAAAAAAATGGGGGGGGCTAACTAGTGAAAGGTTTAAGGACCAATTATATGGCTAATTTAGATAAGTGGACTGTATATTATTGATATGAAAGGAACATTAACCATATAGAATATATTTACCCTTAGATGAACTCAGCTGGTGATTGGAGGATGGCGGAAAATAGGCTAAATGACTGGAAGTGGTTAGTAAAGTAAACAGCGTATCAAAAGAGGCTACAATAGGCTAGGATAGGCTAGATATTTACGTTAAGTTGTGATAATTAACAAACGTGATGATGTAGTGACTATATGGAGTATGAGATGAAAAGTGAAGCGAAAACACCTGGTGAAGTAACTAGGAGAAGAAGTCTTAGCGTGTGTAGCTGGGACGGAGGTTGGTTGGAGAGTGAGCAAGCGCGTTATGTTTGTCTCTGTCGTGACATACCGCGCACGCGCATAACATATGGAAAATGTATCCCATCTTCTTTACAATGAGATACTTATGAACAATCTTAAATAATACAAATATATATATATATATATATGAGAATTATAATCCTACAATACTTTCTCATATACAACTATAGAATAATATATTCTACCCAATCATGGAACGTTCGACCAAGGTTATGGAAGCGTTCAACCTAAGACTACGGAATGATACGTAACGCTACATCAACCCAGATTACGTAACATCGAGACTGTTCATACTAGTTTGAGTACACTAAGTATGGACAAGGCACGAATGTAGATCGGGCATAGCGGCTGCTTTACCATATATGCCAAGCACGCCAGTATTCGTTTGGTATAGCTGGGAGGTGGACTGAGTTTCGGGATAGCCCTTGTACCGGCTGCATGGCAGTGTTCGTCACCTACAATATTCCGCCACTCATACTCAGAATTATTGAAATGTTAACCTAAGCAACTATTTATTACTCGAATGTTACAAAGATAAATGTTTTGTATAATTCCACCTCATATATGATGTCACAAACAATCTTCAATTGTATATATTCTAAGTTATTGCCGATATGTCTATATGTCGATCATTGCAGTTCCTGAAATACCTCATAATATTTATTATATTACAATGTTTCATCTGTATTATATTCTTTGTTTTACTTTGTAGTGGTAATTTTGTAATATATATTTACATTCATGTTCAACAATAGTAAGCAAATGTTGTATATATTATATAGGCCTATACATTTTGAAGGCAGGCTCGTAAAATGTGTACATTTTGTGCCACCCCACTGATAGGAGAGTGGGTTATCAGACTTTGGGGTGACAGAAAATGCAGTATAAAGTGAGTCTGTTGTTCCTGGCTGTCAACCCGCAAGTCCCGAAAATGACGCATGCGCAGTTACTTATCCACCATGCGTCATTTAACTAACTACAAGATATACCGGATTGATTATAATGATAACCCGTATAATTATGGATAATAAACCCATAGAGACTTAATACGAAATATTACATATCTTTTATAAAGATATATAACTTTAGCCTAATACTGACGCCTAATTTGAACTTCCAGTATGTTTACTTAACCTAAACTGTCGAGTTACTTACAAGTCTCGACAACATTTCCGTTTGTCTCCTTCATGCACAGAAAAAAAAGGGAAGGAGGGGAGTTCATACAGTACTTCCTCAATGGAAGTGAGAATACAGAAATGACAACAGTGGGTGAGGGAAACTCATTATGCGTAACATACAGTATGGTATTGAGTACAGACTAACCGTTACTGATATCAAACTTTTGTCTTCATTGGTAGCCTTCAATTATAAATTTTAAATACCTAAAGTTTGTTGACATTCAAATTGGTATGAATGCAAGACTGGAGACTGGAGGAGATGAAAACAAATATGTATAAGAAACGTGTTCAATATCGAAAAAACGACAGGCCTATAACTAGGTTATATGAAGTTCATGCAAGCTATCTTAGTGCAATGAGTTCTGATAGGCTACAGAAGATACCAAATTATGGTATCTTTGGTAAGTAGCCAGTTATTTTTTGTCTAAATCAAATTTTTGTATTATCCGTTATCCAGCCGGATAATTTTTGTGATATCTGGCTTATCCGGTATCCGGCCGGATAGCAAAATCTATTATCCGGTGCACCCCTAGTCACAGACTAGGAGTTTATGTTGGGAGATACTAACTTCGCTCGGGATGACCCTTACTTCCCGAACAAACTTCCTGCCTTTCCTGTTCACTAAGAAGTAATCTATCTGGCTACTGGTGCCTCCAGAACTATATGTGATCAGAGGACTCAGCCTTTTCTTGAACTTAGTATTACACATAACCATGTTGAGTGCAACACAGGACTCTAGTATATATTCACCTAGATTTCTTCCATACTCTTTCCCACCATGCACACCCTCTTACCCATCATCGCATGTGGAGTGCATGAAGGGATGGTCTGAACATTGGTTAATGCCTTTTCATCCAAAATAATGCAAGTACATGCGGATTGGGACAAGCAAGACAGACAAGGTAGGATACAGTATGTATGAAACAATGGAGGAAGTGAGTGCAGAAAAGGATATAGGGGTAGTGATAGACAATAAGTTAAATTTATCAGAACATTTAGCGGAGAAGATAAATAAAGCCAATAAAATTGTAGGGCTGATAAGGAGGACATTTGTGTCACTGGATGAAGAAATCTTTAGGAATCTCTATACAGCGCTGGTTAGGCCGCACCTGGAATATGCGAACCAGGTGTGAGTTCCATATGTGGTGAAAGATATAGAAGCGGTGGAGAAAGTGCAGAGTAGAGCTAGCAAGCTGTTACCAACTTTGAAGAACCTGGGCTACATACATACATACAATCAGGGAGGGAAGAGAATGTGATAGGAGTTGTGGCGAAGTGGGAGAACAGGGTGGAGGTGTCTCGGGAAGAGATAGGAGACGAAGCTGCAGACCCAGTAGTGCTAGGGGGGAGTATGGTGCGGACAGGAGGAGCGGGATGATGTAGTTGCTGAAGGAATGGTAGAAAAATTAAGGATTATGTTTAGTAATGTTGATGTGTTTACCAAGGACAAGAAAAGATAACTGATATTGTAGGTTGCAGGATGAAGAGGAAAAACCTGATGTCATAGCCTTACAGGAAGTAAGACAAAAAAATGCTAGAATTGAAAGGGAACTGGTGGAGTATAGTTTGGAGGGTTTCGAGTTGTATGAGAGGAATGCTATTAGAGCAGAGGTTGGAAGAGGACTGTTTATTTATGTAAGAAAATAGCTCAAGGTAAATGAGGTGGATATGAGACAACAGTATTGTGAGTATTTGTGTATTGAAGTAAAATGTGCAAGAGGGTCAATTCTAATTGCCTCTATATATAGAAGCCCAAATAATAGTAGGGAAGAGGATGATAACCTACTGAAAGCAATGGAGGAAATAGATAATAGAGAGAACAAATATAAGATTTTGTTTGGAGATTTCAATTTGCCAAGGATCAACTGGGCAAATTGTACTACTCCAGCGGGACAGTGTAGCCTGGAAAACAAGTTTATAGAGAAAGTGAGAGATTGTTTTTTAACGCAACATATTACAGGGATGACAAGATATAGAGATGGGACGCAGGGGAGTATACTTGATTTGATATTAAGCAATGAGGAGGATATAGTGTAAGATGTCAATGTGGATAGCCCTATAGGTCGTAGTGACCATGCCTGTATAAGTTTTAGTTGCAATATTAAAACAGAGAGGGATAATAGAAGCAAAACAAAATATATGCATGTATGATAGAGCAGATTATGAGCTGCTGAGAAGGTGTTTGGACATTGACTGGGGGGAATACTTGAAAGGTGAAGACGCTGAAGGAATGTGGAGGAAGATTAGAGTCAAACTGGAGAATACTATATCCAAATGTGTACCAGTAAGGGAATATAAGGATAAAACAAAATTGAGGAAAAGAACGAACCCAGAATTACCAATGAAAAGAAAGCTTTGGACATTGATAAGAAGGAAGAAACGATTGTGGGAAAGACTATAATTGTTAAAAAAGAACAGGGGGTCTAGTATAGAAGCTAAAGGAAGGGATTTGGAACGCAGACAAATACACAATAAAATAAGGTGAGACAAGGAGGGATGTGAAGGAGAGGGAAAGAGAGATTGCAGGAAATGTGAAGGATAATCCAAAAATATTCTGGAAGTATATTCAAGAAAAGTTAACAAGAAGAGTAGGTATCCCAGAACTGATAGGAGACTTGGATGATAGGAATAGAGCAGAAACTGATAAGGAGAAAGTAGAGGTGCTGGGGAAATACTTTGGGGAGGTACTAACAGTGGAGTCGGATGATGCAGTGCCTACTATTCCCATCAAACAGGCACCAGCACTAGAACTAATAGAGTTTTCCCATGCTAGAATAAGGAGGGCTATAGAAAAAATGAACAGAAGTAAGTCCCCGGGACCGGATGGGATACATCCAAGAATCATAAAGGAAGAAGGTGAGATGTTAGTAGAGCCATTACATTTTTTATTTGAGGTATCTTTTAATAGAGGACAAATCCCCACGGACTGGAGAGAGGCGAACATAACAGCTATATTAAGAAGGGAAAGAGAAATGACCCAGGAAACTATAGACCAGTCAGTTTGACAAGTTTTGTGTGTAAACTAATGGAAACGGTAATTAGAGAAGGAATAATGGAACATATGAAATCAACCCAACTTTTCAGTGGGAGACAGTTTGGATTCTTGCAGGGGAGGTCGACGGTACTACAGCTAATTAATAAGGTGGTAGATAATTGGATGCAAATTCTGGAGGATGGGGATGTTATAGACGTGGTATATTGCGATTTTATGAAGGCCTTCGATAACGTCCCACATAAAAGGTTAATAGAGAAAGTTAGAAGCTATAATATAGGGGAAATATGTGTGAAATGGATAGAAGCCTTCCTGAAAGATCGGAGACAGAGGGTACTGGTGAATGGAAAAGGTTCGGGGTGAAGGGAAATTACAAGTGGGGTACCTCAGGGATCTGTGTTGGGACCACTACTGTTCGTTATATTTATCAACGACTTACCTGAAGTTATAACTAAAGGAAGTGAGATATACCTGTATGCGGATGACACTAAGCTGTATAGAAGAGTGAGGAGTAAGGAAGCTGTGGGTTTGCTTCAAGGAGATGTGGAGGGCATGAAGGGATGGTCTGAGCATTGGTTAATGCCTTTTCATCCAAAAAAATGCAAGTACATGCGGATTGGGACAAGCAAGATAGACAAGGTAGGATACAGTATGTATGAAGCGATGGAGGAAGTTAATGCAGAAAAGGATATAGGAGTAGTGATAGACAATAAGTTAAATTTCTCAGAACATTTAGCGGAAAAGATAAACAAAGCCAATAGAATTGTAGGGCTGATAAGGAGGACATTTGTGTCACTTGACGAAGAAATCTTCAGGAATCTCTATACAGCGCTGGTTAGGCCGCACCTGGAATATGCGAACCAGGTGTGGGCTCCATATATGGTAAAGGATATAGAAGCAGTGGAGAAAGTGCAGAGGAGAGCTAGCAAGCTGGTACCAACGTTGAAGAACGCGGGCTATGAGCAGAGGTTGAGGACACTGGGGCTTCCAACACTGGCATATAGGAGAAAGAGAGGGGATATGATAGAGACTTTTAAGATAATGTCAGGAAGTATGATGAGGATGTGTATGAAGGTATCTTCTTGATGCGGGGGAGGGAACAAGAACGAGAGGACACTCTAAGAAAATTTACAAAGAAAGAAATAGGCTTGAAAAGGCAAAGAACTCATTTTGTGATAGAGTGGTGAATGAGTGGAATGCACTGCCCCAGTATGTAGTCGATTCCGAATCAATAAGGAAGTTTGAAAGTAATATTGATAAAGCATGGGGAAGACAAGATTTGAAGTTTGATTATAAAGCAAAAATACAGAATAGTAAAATTGTTGCGTCTGCTACCGCCGCCGCCAACACCATGAATGACCGCAGCAGTGCAAGTACTGGCACTGAGCTTGATACACAGGCCTGCAGGATACAGGTTTGTCTTTTTCCAGAGGATCTACTGTAAGAAACTGTAAGTGTGTGTGAGAGAGAGAGTGTGTGTGGGTGGTTGTGTACGAAGGGTGCTCAGCAATTATCTTTCATTTTAGAAATAAGGAAAGCAAACACCATTATAATTTTATATATGCAGGGGATACTGTTATAGGATTCCATATTTATATATATTGAATTTGTGTATATTTTTAAGTAGATTATTTCATATATTTATTATTTATTTAGTTCCTCCCTAGATCTCCATCAAACTTAAAAAATACTTCTATTACATTTCCCTTCTAGATTAATTTGTACATTTTTCGGTAGGAAAATGTCTCAGCCAAAGGCCGATTCTTCCAAAATTACAGGCTCACTATCGTTCGCCAGGAAAAAAATCGACACCTAAATTGCACGAAAATTGACAAAACAAATGGGATGAAAGGTCTTAGAACTGACAAACTAATGGGGCAAACATCTTAACATATGAAAACTAATGGGGCTAAGCACGAGGGAGAAAGGGGTCCAGAAAAACGACCCATCCCCCCTTAAAGTGCTGAGAGTTTCAGTGTGGTAAAATTGACCTCTTCATAATGGATGACTTCTTTCCTCATATATTTTGGGTATCTTATGACAATGTTATTCAGCTGACACAAAGTTTCTGGGAATGTAATAGTTATATAGCTTAACCCCTGTCAAACGGGGATGTTTGTAATTTCTACTACCTGCCTGGCGGGCATATTTACCCTAAACGATCTTCATTCCATGCTCTGTTTCATGCATAAACAAGAGCCAGAGTGTAATACAATTATGTATATGTGAAAGGGCGATAATAGAGCTTTCCAATGACACCTGAATTATCCTTGTATGACCACGGTTTCTCCTGCAACGATCGTGCAACACGAGGGGAAAAACCCTTAAAATACGGTCAATTCCTTAGTTTTTCCTTGTTCTCGCGAGGCCTGGAGTGTGGGATGGTGCAGAGGTTACGTCAGTGGCAGGACTACTTGACTAGATCCATGCCGAACGGTCAGAGCCCGCCTATCGTCCTCCCAACGCGTGGACTCTCTCTCAGAGCCGATAATGTTCTCAACATCCCGCCCGGATATTGTCGGGCCCCGCAGGGGTGGCCATGGTTCTCTCGCCCGACATATGTGGGGCCCCACGGCCTGAGTGTTAAGGACGTAGTGCTTGGTTTTTGGTCTGTATATTTATTCAATAATATATTTTTGAGTTTCCTCGCTAGACCTCCATCAAGCTTAGAAAAACATCCCCTAGACCCCCTTTTAAGATAATTTTGTACATTTTTCGGTAGAAAGATGTCCCGACCGAAGGCCGATTCCTTCTAAAATTAGAGGCTCGCTATCGCTCGCCAGGAAAAAATTGACACTTAAAGGGCACGAAAGGTCTTAACTCTTTGACGCATATGACGCGATTTTGAGCCGATTGGGGATACTTTAAAGCCTTTGTTACCATCAGGGGTATTTAGAAACCTTTAGTTTAGTTACTTCAACCTCTGCAGTTGTCTTTGAGTTAGCTGTGGGCAAAAAACTAATTTTGGAGACGTAATTATAAGAGTGAGCAAACTCTATTTCTTATTGCTAATCTGGCAACCTCTGCGTCATAAATGTGGGAAAAGGTTAATATTGAATACAAAATGAAGCAAAATGTCTCAAAATCGCCAAACTAACAGAACGAACGTCTTATAACCTCAACACTAATATGCTAAACATGAGGGAGAAGGGGGTCCATAAAAAGCGAGTACTACCCCCTTAGCTCTAACATTCGGATCAATTTGGGTTTGTCAAATCTGGTGTTCTCATAAGCCGGTATCACACGAGAGCTTTTATCGTCAACATTCGATGATCAACATTTTTCTGGCAACATTTCAGGAATATTTTGCACTGGTATCGGAAACTAGACTGGTGATAGATGAATTTGGGTAACCGAAATATATTAAAATGTTAGCCTCATAAGCTGCCATACCAGTGTTGAGGGAAAAAGCTCTCGTGTGATACCTGCTTTACTCCCCAGACGATGGTGTGTGTGTCCTGGAGTTAGTGAGATAAAGGTGATAATCATGGTCATCCTGCTGCTGCTCTACTGCCTCTTACTGCAAGGTCAGTCACAACATTTTCTCTAACAATTGTTGGCATAAATACGCGGAATTTTGGTGTGAGTATCCTAGATTCGAGTCCTTGGAGTGCCACATGTATTTGTTGATTTCATTAATTAAGTTTAGAAGTAAAGTTGGGTGGTGAAAAAATATGAATATACTATGCATTAGCATTGGCTCTATCATAAATATGAATATACTATGCATTAGCATTGGCTCTATCATAAATATGAATATACTATGCATTAGCATTGGCTCTATCATAAATATGAATATACTATGCATTAGCATTGGCTCTATCATAAATATGAATATACTATGCATTAGCATTGGCTCTATCATAAATATGAATATACTATGCATTAGCATTGGCTCTATCATAAATATGAATATACTATGCATTAGCATTGGCTCTATCATAAATATGAATATACTATGCATTAGCATTGGCTCTATCATAAATATGAATATACTATGCATTAGCATTGGCTCTATCATAAATATGAATATACTATGCATTAGCATTGGCTCTATCATAAATATGAATATACTATGCATTAGCATTGGCTCTATCATAAATATGAATATACTATGCATTAGCATTGGCTCTATCATAAATATGAATATACTATGCATTAGCATTGGCTCTATCATAAATATGAATATACTATGCATTAGCATTGGCTCTATCATAAATATGAATATACTATGCATTAGCATTGGCTCTATCATAAATATGAATATACTATGCATTAGCATTGGCTCTATCATAAATATGAATATACTATGCATTAGCATTGGCTCTATCATAAATATGAATATACTATGCATTAGCATTGGCTCTATCATAAATATGAATATATGCATTAGCATTGGCTCTATCATAAATATGAATATACTATGCATTAGCATGGCTCTATCATAAATTCCATCTGACTATCACTAGTGAAGCCAAACGCCAGACTTATATATATTATTATATTTACCCCGTAAGCAAGCCTCAACATAATATACTCCGCTACTTTAACCATTGTAAAATTCGATTTCACTGGATATTCCTTGTCACTATATATATACTGCATTTCCGCCTAGGCAGCTTGGACACCAAAGTAGGGGTTGAACCCAAGGGTTTGTGAGGCAGCTGTATAAGATATCCTGCTGTACTTCTTATATAATTATGTTCTTTTGTATTACCATAAACACACTATGCAACTACTTTTACAGAGAGGTCTTGGCAAGCTTTACGCTAGCACATCACCTCGTGTATGCAGCTAGATATTTATATCATCCATTAACTAGTAAAATGCATGAAGGCCTTAGCAGGCATATTTTCGCTATGCAGCATATTTGGGAGCCATAGAGAGCAACGTAATTAATACATTTTATATATTTACGTACAAAACAATATTATTGCCCCACATTTGTATAGTCTTCAAAGACAAGGCATATGTGAAGAATGAGAAACCACCAAATAGTGATAAACATCAACATTCCAATTTACACACCATTTTTTTTTGTTACCAAGAATAGGCTGACTGGTCTCCCAGGATCAGCAACACACTCGCACTCTCACGAGTGACGGACAGTCTCTCGCCTTTCCATACTAACTGTGTTTGAGAGAGGGGTGGTGGTAGGTGGATGATGGATGGGGAAGGTATATGAGGGGGAAGAAGGTGGAGGTAGCGGGGAAGGGAGAAAGAAGTGCGAGGAATGGGGGAGGATATTAAAGGGAGGGAAGGGGGGAATAGAATGAGGAAGGGAGATAGAGGGAGGATTAGGAGAGGAGGTGGTGGTATAGTGCAGTGTTATTCAATCTTTTCTAAGTTCATGCACCCTTCCATGCACGCCTTTTTGAAACTCATGTACCCTTTGATCCTTTACGATTTAGTATTAATTGAGTATTACCTGAGACAAGTGGTTCACAATCCACATACATTATTTGAGTGCTTTTGCCTCTTGACCAGGGAAATAGAGACTAAACTTCTTTTCCAGAGAATCCAGATGAAAAATAACAAAATCCTTAATATTTTCCTCCAGTGTGGGAGATAGTACTTCCCATTTGCACTCTTTCTAGAACTGATTAAGGGAGGCGAAACTACCAAAGTCCTTATGCTTCAACCTCTCTTTTCCACAACCCAATGTTCAACTTAAAAGCTTCAACCTTGCCAGTCACATTAATAATATCCCCACCATTTTCTTGAAGAGACAGGTTTAACTGATTCAGCTTCTCAAAGACAGAAGCCATGTATGATAGTCTAGCAATCCAGTAGTTGTCCTGTTGCTTGACAGCCTTTTCGTCTTCTTCTTCTGTCAGAAACACACACACTTCTTCTCTTAGTGTTAGAAATCTGTTCACTACTTTGCCGCAAAACAGCCAGCGAGTACGCTTAAAGTTTTCTTCCTAAAACATATATTCTTGCTGTGCACTCCTATGTACACTGGTCATGCCATGTACCCCTTCATGCACCCCTTTGTTTCCATGCACCCTTTGAAAAAAACTCATGCACCCTAGGGTGCACCATGCACCCAGGTTGCTAATCACTGGTATAGAGAAATACCATTTAGTCCTTCTTGTCACACAATTTCTCGCCAGTGGTGCGTTTTTTGTATGTGTTTAGTACCTACCTCAAGTGTGACAGGAGGGTGGAGTTTGACTGAGAGTGGTATTACCAAGGATTTCATCCAATGTGTCACTACCAAAACTTGGTGTAACCCAATTTATACGCAATTCGTGAATTTAGTTTTCATTCAATTGATATATAAAGTATCCAATACTTGAATCGCGAATCAGTGCATTTAGGGACACCATCACGAATACGCAAATCGTGGTTTCAAGAATGAGAAGCTTAAAACCTTGCAGTCGTGATAGTTTTTGACTCAGTCATATTCTCACTTGGCATGGCCACATACAATAGCCAAGCCAAAATTAACCAAATTGACAAGATGGAAGGCATTAATGTAACAAACAAATCTACTGTATCTTGGGTGTTTTAACTAACCCAACTTCCTAAAAGATGACTAAATATTTTGGGCAGAATAAAAGAGCTTTGCTTTGAGAGAAAATCCAAATAGCAGACACAATTGAACCAGCTCAACACATAATAAGAATAGACAGTTTTCCTTGTTTAACCCTCTCACACATGGAACCCCAAATCATGTATTCAGGAATGGTTTCCCAAAATGCACACATACGCTATTTGCATATTGGATACTTTAGAAATCAATTGAATTAAAACTAAATACTCAAAATGAGCATAAATTGGGCTACAGTAAATTTTGGTAGTGCTACACAGAATGAAGCCCTTGGCAACACTGGCTTGAGTCAACCTATTGCCTCACACTTGGTAGACAGAGGCTCGGGGCTCTGTCTCCCTCAGTCAGCCACACGAGGTGCCGTCGCTTATCCCTTTAACCCGGCAAAAGCGGTAGGCCTTCAACAAGACAGGCCATAAGAAAATAAAAAACGCCCCAGTGCCGGTGAAGTGGAAACAATAAGTGATTATGTGGTATGCCTGTTTACCACCAGCTCCTGCCTTTCCCTAACATGTGTATTAGCTCCCCCTCCCTCTCCTCCCCCCCTTTCTCCCTCCTCTTCGCCCCTCCTCAAATGTCCAAGTTTTTCCATCTTTGTATCCCCCTATTTATTTTCCCGCCGGTAATATATCGAGTTATCACTCTCCCTCCCTCCCTTCATTGCTTCCGACTCTCTAACACGAGCATGAGGCAGCCATTCGTGCCTATAGGTAGCGCTAGCGAACTTGACAATAATCTTGACCCTTTAACTTCTTATAACTCAAAATTAATGAAAGCAATCGGGCTGCCGTTCTTATCATTTGGGAAGAGTCCACCAGGAAATAGGTGTGGATATTTACAGCCAGTTTGCTTTAGACCCTTTTAAGTTATAGAGGTCAGGGATCAAGATTTTTGTCAAGTTCGTTGGTGCTACCTATAGTATCTCGTGAGACCTTGAAGAGGGAGGGTCTATGTTGCGCGCTCTGTCACATGCCTCGACCCTCACTGTCACAAATATACATTTTTTGACTGGTCTTCAATGCTCACATGTTCGTTGCTATGCCCTGATTTTATACAGGATTAACGATTGATACAGGTGAGTTCTACTAGACTGGGACTTCCGAGTTCATACAATTACATATAGAGAAGACAACAGAGGATATATATCGCCAAAATATAGTTTAGAATACAGCTTTATTCCCTTAATATCTAAATACATAATGGAGTATGAATGTGAGTTTAGAAACACAACCAATGAATAGCACTTAGAATTTTTTGTTATCTTCGAGCACAGTCGCGGATCTGGATAGAGTTCAGGTATTTAGCACAGCTTAACAGTATTCCTTTTATCTGGAATCATATACACTAATGGCTATCGAGGATTGATACAAGTAATATCATCAGCTATAATATTTCACTGTACTTGTCAAGAAGTAGACTTGTGATGTTAGATATGAAAGAGAGTTATTTATTTCACCATATGTATCTTGAGTTATATACTGTGCACACTGGTATGAGAGCAAGTTCAAAGTCAACTGAGGATGGACTTTGAAATATTTCCTTCGTGTTGGAATAATGACAGAGTCGCTTGTGGACTCTGAAATATTTTCACTTGGTCGAAATAATGGCAGAGTCGCTTAGCATCAAAATCGGCTTAAATGGGATACAATTCGGAAATCACTTTTAATGGTCGGGAACACTTCAATAGACTATCGAGTGTTTGTAAAAGAAATTATTTTCTATAAATTCCGAATAATAGCACGATAATGGATTTTTTATATTCTAACACTTTGTGGGACTCTGTTTATTTCACTCTCGTACTTGGATTTTTGGCAGAGTCGCTTGTGGACTCTGTTTTATTTCTGATCACTTTGTAGATTAACTTAGACACTTTCTCTCATTTCTGGTCATCGACTTATAGGCGTCTTTTCTATATCTTCTTTCCGACGATGATTAGGATGTTTGCTGGCTGTAGTCTTCTGCTCCTCTGTAGGCCGTCCAGGTTGGCCGGCTGTGTGAAGATAGTTACAGATGGGTTGATGGGTTTGGGGTCTTTAGTATGGCTCCGTAACATATAGTAATTATCTGGCAATTACTGTTGGGCACCATACCGGACTAACGCGAGTATTCTAGAGGTTATGTGGAATACTCGACTATCCTGACCTGTATATCAACCGTTGATGAAGTCCTGTTAAGGTACTCTTGAGCTAGTGTTTTAAATATCGTGACTCAGTAAGAACGTATATGGCACGAAATCGGACTAACGCAGAAAGACTTTAGAACTACTCTTCCTGACTGTCCTGACCGTTTTAAGAGGTTCGGGGGACCCGGGTGGTGTTTAAGCCTTTCAGTTACACAGTTAATGGGATGCCACAGACTCAGTGCACCTAGGACTTGTATATGCAGAGTCCCCTTGAGGGTATCTCGCCAAGCCCTTTTCTCACAGCGGTCTCAGATGTTTCGAGACTACCTGTGAAAAGTGGTAGTGTTCACTTTCAATAGTAATAAGTAGAGAGGTCGGGATGCCGGAGTCTCTCAACTCTTACTAGGGAAAGTGGAACCTAGCAGAGGGGGTAATGTTAGATACTGGGATGCCAGTAGTAACAAAGTTCCTCTGAAAAGACACTTTGTGCAGGGTTCACTTCCAAGAGTAATAGTAGAGAGGTCGGGATGCCGGAGTCTCTCTACTTGTACTAGGGAAAGTGAAACCTAGCAGAAAAGAGAATGTTAGATACTGGGATGCCAGTAGCAACAAAGTTCCTCTGAAAGGACACTGTCACAGGGTTCACTTCCAAAAACAATAATAGAGAGGTCGGGATGCCGGAGTCTCTCCACTTTTACTAGGGGAAGTGTGACCTGACAAAAGGGACAATATTAGATACTGGGATACCAGTAGTAACAAAGTTCCTAGAGTAGGACTTAGCACTTTTCACTCTAGAGAATATTGAGGACAGGATGCCGTTCTCCCAACTTCTTTTAGAGAGGGTGCATGTGGTCTTTTTTTTAACTAGAAGGAAGGGGCGGGATGCCGTGACCCTTCTTCCTAAGTTAAGGAAAGCTTTATACCAGTAACAGAAGCTATGTCAATCACTGGGATGCCAGTGGTAACAAAGTTTCCTGTAACAGGCCACAGTTTCGGTAACTGAAATAATAGAAATGAAGCTCCGGGATGCCGGTCACTCCACTACTATAATTTAGTAGACACCGCCTATCAAGAATCTCTATGTTAGCTGACGGGATGCCGCAACCAACAAAGATCCCTAAAATAGGATTTTTAGCTCACAGACAGTATATTGGACTTCCGGAATGCCGTAGGTCCAACTGAATGGAGGCTTAATTCTAAGACTTCTAAAGGTGGGATGCCAGTACTCAAGAAGCCTTAAAATTGCTTAACTCTCCTAAATTATCTTGACCTGGTATAGAGAATTACTGCGAGGGATCCTTCCTAACCTATAGGATGGTAAGGGCATGAAGAGGTATCCCTGGAGAGGTCTATAGAACCTTCTTGTTCTGGTGGTCAAGATATTTTCTTTCTAAATCAATTTACTAAGTTACACGGTGGTGTTCATATCAAAGTACATCTTACCTGTAAAGGTACTTCATCAATGGTTAAGCAAATAATTATATAATATATAGATAAGGTCAATAGAGCCTTGGAAAACAATAACTTTGTTCAAGGAAAAGAGTTGCTTCATTCTTAACTTGAGCGGGATGTTTAGTGTTGTGTGCAAAACAAAATGAAGAAGTGCAGGATGCGCATCGAAGTATGTTATATATCATACTCATTCACGGGGGTCTGAAATGAGGATCTACTTATGTATCATTTGTAGTATGATTTAGGTTTACAATGATTCGTAAAATATAGCATTGTAAGCTATCTAATAATATAGTATTTTAGTAGTCGATCTTCCCAGAATGTGGTGGTACTCCTGATGAGCTAGCGAGCGAGCCTCTAGCTTCCGGCGCGTGTTAGAAGAACACCAGCGCCACTCGGCGTGGTGGCTACTTTGGTACAATCTGATATGCATATAAACTTATGAGAAAGAAGAGCATGTGGTTTGTATCATTAGAAGAGATAGTCAGAGGATAAAAGAAGACATACTGTATATATGTGTGTAGGAAACAATGTCCCAAGGATCTATTGATGTACTATTTAATATTAATTTTGCATAGTTAGGTTTAACAAAACATCATGTCCTATTCATATCATACTTGTTGGTTATATTCTTAATATTAATGACACATCTTATTACTTATCATACACGACACATCTTATTACTTATTATACATGATTACATAACATTATAGGAGATAGGAAAAGAAAAACATATACAGTGTCTTGGGTTCCCTCAAAAGGGTTGGCTGAAAACTATTTTCTTTTTAGGGGACGTCGTGGGGCGAATCGTCTTGCCCGGTGTGGGTGGGCATTCTTCCTTCTGCGTGTCTTTCTTCAGCACAGCGATTCGTCTGTTCTCGAGTTTTGATACTGCTGTAGATCCTTGTGATGTTGTGATGGATGCTGGTTTAGATGCTGTTTTCTCTATCTTTGTCCTTTCTTTCTTCGGGTCTTCTTGCTCCTTTCTCTTGGTTGGTTTTCCTTCTTCTTCCACTCCTTCGGTCTCTTCTGTCTGACGATCTTTCCTTTTCCGGGGTATTTTATTTGTTATACAAGTAAAATATATGCACTTGGAGCAGTAATATTGATTTACATGGTAAATATAACAAATTCTGTCAGAATTTAAGGTAATTTATTTGCATGCGCGGCACTTTCAAAAACATAAATGGCCCATTCCTCGGGTTAATAATAAAAGCACTTTTAATTATAAATACATATCTCTAAAAGAAAGCCAGAAGGGAGCAAACATAGAAAGGTCCTACAAAATAGAAAAGGTTAACCTTTATTACATTATTACTGAAAAAAATGTTAATGTAAATTATGTAATGTTAGTGACTGCAACGAATGTAGGAAGTGACTAAAGAATGGTGATACTGTATGTCGACTAGGGATGACCTAAAAAGGGTAAAATATACTAGGTATAATTATCCAAACAAGTTTGTGCTCATCATAATATTTATATATACAGATATTCATATTGTGTCAACAACCAACTTTACTTCTAAACTCAATTAATGAAATCGACAAAAACATGTGGCACTCCAAGGACTCGAACCTAGGATACTCAAACCGAAATTCAGCGCAGTTATGCATTACGCTATCAAACAGTTAATACCACAAAATACATTTGTTTTAGCCATCCTTACAACAACCATCACTTCCACAACAGCAACATTATCTCCCAACTTCACAACAAACGCAATTTAAAAAACAGAACAATCCCCCTCCTAACGATACAGTCACTCAATCACACCAACCAGTCCCTCAGGAGTAGTACCCTCCCTCAAGTATACCCCAGCTACCAATCCACTAATCATCATGCTCTCATCAACACCATACCCAACCTGACTCTCCCACCACATCACGGCAAACCATCAATCCAAGAGCACTACGATACCCAACCTGACTCTCCAACCAAAACAACACAGCAACCATCAATCCAAGAGCACTACGATCCCCCAGACGCAATATCACAGCAACCATCAACCCAAGAGCCCTACGATACCCAACCTGATTCTCCAACCACAGCACCATGGCAACCATCAACCCACGACCCCTCACCTGATCCCCCAGATCAGCATCACAGCAACCATCAATCCAAGAGCACTACGATACCCAACCTGACTCTCCAACCACAACATCACAACACCCATCAAACCAAGAGCTCTACGATCCCCCACCTGATCCCCCGGACGCAGCATCACGGCAACCATCAATCCAAGACCACTACGATCCCGCATCTAATCCCCCTGACGCAGCATCACAGCAACCATCAATTCAAAAGCACTACGATACCCAACCTGAGTCTCCAAGCACAACATCACAGCAACCATCAATCCAAGACCCCTCATCTGATATCCCAGACGCAACATCACAGCACCCATGATTTCTGCAACAGCACCATCCCTAACTTGACTCTCCAGCATCCCTTCCAGCATTATCAGTACAGTTCCCTACCGCCTTTCGTGGACGTGTTGCCTCCGGGTCCTTCCTATGACGTCGGCCGCTCCGGTAACGTCACCACCTTGGTCGATCATCCAGCCACACTCAACTGCAGGGTCAACATGATCCGCACAACACGGTACTCAATATACCTACATTCAAAATGTTGTATAATAATTCTTTATGTTCATAATTTTTGTTAAAATTAAGCATTCAATTTTCACATTGTATTCTTAACCCTTTCAGAACGTCTACGATGTTGTTTCTGGTTCCCATTAAACAATGCTAGTTAGTTAAAAAAAGGACTGTAGGAGTCAGAGGGCTAGTTGAGATAATCGCCTAAAACTAGCCAGCATAAATGGACAATACCCCATTTTACTGAAGGGTTGCACGTTTGGGTATCTATACTATCTATCTATATATTGCCTGACGCCGTTTTCTCCAAAGGGGTGGCCGCTATATCTATACACACACAACATTTAATTATCAAAATCATTCTGGCTAATATATTCATCTTTTGAGATATAAAAACAAAACAATGTTTTTGTTATAGAATATCAAAATGTACCAGTAGTTACAATGCACATTGATGGAAAGTACACTGCAATTGTTTTTTTCTTGTCTTTTTTCTTTTCTTTTTTTGGCAATAATATGATACTTTGTCAATAATATATTATTCAACTACATGTTCTATAAAAGCAAACTACTGGAATTCACGAATTAAACTGATTTATCATTAGGTGTTCAGTAACGCAAGAGCACAATTGTAGAACGTTTATAATATTGCACACTTCAGTTATCATATGAAGTAGGCGAATATATTATTTTTTCCACCTTGAATGTTGGGTTATGACAAAAGTTAAGTTATTGATGGTGTAATGGTTAGAGTGTTTAAGCTCTGTATGTGTTAACCCAGGTTCGAATCCCGGGATGATCACATGCTTTCCTTAACTTCATTGCAGGTGTTTAGTGTAATGGGTGAAATGAATAAAATAGACTATTAATCATTTCATCATTCAAGACGCATTTCCGCTATATTTTGGCTATCATTAGACAAGTTTATTCAGATTTAGAAGTCCTCAGGGAATCAAAGAGGTAAATTCTATCTCAATATATTCTATGACTCCAACAATGCCTTCCTAATTGAAAAAAAATCGTCTACTAACAGCCAGAATATAAGAAAGAAAAGCCTTCACATATCTTGGGTTATAAAAAGTGAAAATAATGGTTATAGATGTCGTAACTGCTGGGGAAGGGACTGGAGTTCTCGAAAGGATACTCCAGTCCTAACAATATTCATTGACTTAGCCTACAGTGTGCTGGCTTAATAATCCAAAAAGGTTGCTAACCTCTGAAGTCCTATTTTAACTAACTAAGAGCTGCTAGATCAGAACACCCAGCTCTTTCTCTGTGTTCATATTGAGAAAACGAATATTTTGCTCTGTTCCAACTAGAATGTCGAGCTATGACAAGAGTTTAATAATCATGAAAGTTAAAACTAAATATATGTTGTAGATGTCTTGGCTGCGGGACCGGGACACCCATCTCCTAACAGTGGGCCCCTACACGTACACCTCAGACCAGAGGTTCCGGGCCCACCATACCCTGGGGTCCGAGGATTGGTCCCTCACCATCAGGTACACACAAGTCAGGGATGGTGGGAAGTATGAGTGCCAAGTGTCCACCTCCCCGCCACTCAGACATTACATAATATTATGGCTTACAGTGCTCAGTAAGTACCTGCCTTAACCCATACAGTACCAGAGACGTACGTTTTATCATTTTCTGGCAACTTTTAGACGATTTTATTCAGCTTAGGAAAACGTCTAGCAATAATCAGACTTAAATATATCTCAACTACCCTCCCTAAGCTGCATAATATCGTCAAACTATAGCTAGAATAAAATATAGGCACACGTCGCTGGTACTCAAAGGATGAAGTCCACTAACATTGATATCTTTATGTAGTATTTAGCATCGTATGTAAATAGTATGTATTCTACAGTATATTATAGTTACTCCTTAATATATAGTGGCAAGTGTCTACCTACCCGCCCCTCAGACATTATATATGGCTTACAGTGCTCAGTAAGTATACCTACCAACATTGATATCCTTATGTAGTATGTAGTATATTATTATTACTTTGTTAATATATAGTGCCTAGTGTCAACCACCCCGCCTTCTTGGCCATTACATATGGCTTACGATGCTCAGTAAGTAAGGTTGCAACCTACAAACAAAAGCATAGATTCACCAAAAACCTTGATAGGGATATATATACAGTATATATATATGTATAGACAATAGTAGGAATAGGAAACTTGTAATGGTTAACTCCTTCCAGTATTATTAAGATGCTGGTACCTCTATAATTATATGGTACATACTGTATATGGGCACAGCCTCCACACCTTAAATGAGTGAAAGGTTTAACTATTGATTATTGAGTATAGATTATGGATTACTATTGATTATTTTGATTATTAATTTTGTTCACCATTGTAACCATTCTTAAGCCACTTCCCTGCTTTCATGCATCGATTCGGACTGTAGAAAATAATCGATCAATTTGCTTTTGGCCTAGAGTCAAGCACGAGCCAGCTGACTGACTGAGTGTGTGCGAGTGTTATTGTGTGTTAAGACCGACTGTAGGGACAAACTGAAAATGAGAGTTGAGATGGCACAATACACGGGGGCTTCAAATTGGCTCACTTCATTACCAATAAAGGAAAAAAGGCTTCAGCTTAAATAAACAAGAATTCAATGATGCCATAGCCTTGAGTATGGTTGGCCAGTTTCGAACCTGCCGCTGAAATGTGCATGTGGTGAAATAAACAACTCAGACCACTGTATGACTTGTAAGAAAGGAGAATTCATCTGTATCCGGCATGATGAAGTACAAGACATCACTGCACAAATGCTGGATGAGGTGTGCCATGATGTCAGAATCGAACCGGAACTTCTGCCTATGGACAGACAGCGCTTGGCCCACAATACTGCAAATACTTCAAATGAAGCAAGAGTGGACGTAAGTGCTCGAGGTTTTTGGACGAGGGGACAACGGGCTTTTTTCGACATCAGAATCTTCAACCCAAGAGCACAAACATATCGCGAGCGAGGACTCAAGACGGCATACTTGAGAAACGAAAGTGAGAAAAAACGCATTTATGAAGAAAGAATTTTGAACAGGGATCAAGGAAGCTTTACTCCTCTGGTCTTCTCATCGTTGGGAAGAATGGGATCTTCTGCAAGTGTCTTCTATGCCAGATTAGCTGAACAAATATCGGAGAAAAAGCGCTAACATAGAAGCCAAGTCATAACTTGGATGAGATGCCGGCTCTCATTCTCTCTTCTCAGGTCTGCACTCCTATGTCCGCAGGGGTACAAGGTCCTCCCCGCTACAGAGGACAAGAGTGAGAGACTTGGACTTTGAAATGGTCGTGGCGGAGGGCCGAATCGGGGAACAACTAGGTTGATTGTAGGGAGGTACTGGTACAATAAGATAAACTAGAATGTAACTAAAATAAGAATAAGATAGATTGTACACCACTTTGTAACGGTCCCCTTATAATAAAAAAAGTGTTATCGTATGTGTCGCGGACCGCCTTCATGACAACTAAACTTTCTCTAGTGCAGTTTTAATAGGGCCCACCTCGTTTTTTGTTCTCTCTCCCCCTCTCTCTCTGGGTTGTATTCATTCGGCCCATTCAGCCTACTGTTTTAAGACATTTTTCCCCATCCAGCATATCTTTTAAAATTTTATTTGACAGTAGACTAAATTTGTACATTTTTCGATAGAAAAATTTCTCCGACCAAGCCGGATTTCTTCATACAATGCTGGCTCGCTCTCGCTCACCAGGAAGGAATTGACACCTGTATGGGAAGTAAGATACCCAGAAAATAAAATAGAAGGTGAGATCAATAGAGAAGTCATCCCCAAGACGGAGAGGAAGAAAACGGGAAGAGAACAATAGAAAACGTCAAAAGAAGAGGTGTAGTGACTAGCGTCTTGGACTTCCATCCAGAAGGCCCAGGTTCGCGCCCACGCTTGACGCATTAAAGATTTTTCACAAGCACTGAGTCATTACGTCCCTCATGAGCAAGGGGATGGGTAGTAGTACAGGACCCCCAATGGAAATACACCTAATCGTCCTTATTGGGCTATCCTTAAGCCTCTGTCACACTATGCCGATTTAAGTGCCGACGCTCCACGACTTAAAGAGTGGCGATACAAGGGGGAGACTACTGCCGAGTATCGTGGGTGATAGAGGGGCAGGACGCCCACGGCGGGCAGTATTTTTTTTTTTTTTTTTTTTTTCTATATTCCAACTTACTTCCTCTCGGGCATAGGCTGAGAGCCTTAACATTCACCTCTTTACAATGAACAGTGAAGCCCGTGAGGTCTTGTTCCAGTCTAGGGAGTGAGACATGTGAAGCACATAGAGTACAACGAGCACTTGCCATCTTGCCTTCACATGAGGCACGGTGATCACTCATGGCCCGAAACGATCCCCTCTCTGAAGCCACCTCGTTCCCGTGCTTCAGTGTCTCACCCCCTACACTCGGACTCTCACACTTACACACACACAACGCCACCTGTTGGAGCAATAACTCACCAGGCATTGCACCCCTATTATATTTTGAATATGGGAATATACATCCAGTGCTATTTAATCAGGGAACAATGAGGGTATTTTATTGACGTTTCTGGGCTTTGTGGTAATGCACTGATACTAGGTACAGCACAAATTCCATCACAATAATATCTTCCCATTGATACATCGGGAATTGAACCCGGGACCTTTGGATTACCAGGCCAGTGGCAAGACCACTCCACCACACCTCCCCGTATGGATGGGCATGCCGCCTAACGGAAACTGGAAGGGGTCGAGAGGCAACCATGCAAGACCTAAGGAAGATAAATGACGCCGCTGGGGTGGCCGTCATGCGCCGTAGCACGCAAACTGGTTGGCGACAGGCTCCTGACGAGCGGCACCTATAGGAGGTAGGGCGGCGCCGATAGATACTACGGCGGCGATGGACAGCCACCCTGTCACACTGGACCCCTACTCCGTCACACTTGATCCCGACCGAGGCAAACCGGTCCGTCGGAGGCGACGTTTGTGTGTTTGTGTGTGTGTGTGTGTGTGTGTGTGTGGGGTGGGTGGGGGGGGGGGGGGTTAAGCTTGAGATCTAGGGAGGAAACTAAAAAACATAATAAAAAGATCCATAAATGAGCAAACAAATGCGCCCATCTCCCCTTAATTAAGTGTTATTTTTTTGTGAGTAATTGGTAAAACAAGGCCATCTACAGTTAACCCCTTCAGTACCGGTGATGTCTTTCTCGTTATAGTCTGGCAACTATTAGGTTATTGTATTATTCTTACAGAGGGCCTGTAGCAATCACAAGACCTCCATTCCTCTCATTTATCTCTCTTAACTCCCACAGACCGTTCTTAAGCTGCATAAAATTGTCTAAGTATAGCAGAACTATGGCAAAACGACGCCACCGCTATTGAAAGGGTTTATTGATAGTCACTCGTTGATGGGATTGGATTAAGGGGTCAGTGGTTATTTTTGGGGTCTATTTACTTATATATTATTTTTTTTTTAGTTTCCTCCCTAGACCTCCAGCAAGGTTAAAACCAAAACACCTCCAAAACCATCTATCAACGATGTCCCGTGCGACGTTGCCAGGTCGCGGACTCACGGTATGCCCTCCCCCTATGATGGCGCCGGGGCGTTACCGGGTCGCTGCCTGAAGGCGACCTACCTTATAAGCGGTGTCTTACGCAGACAGGCTGACGCCCTTGTACCGTAGGACACATCCCGGAAGCCCCCCGACGCCGCCAGCCTACCGTCCCCGTGCCGTCAATTTACTAGCCGCCGACTCAACTCATGAGAGTTGAGTAGGCGCCCACCCACGTCGCGCGGCGATGTAGGCAAAGACCTGCTCCCCACCCTTAAGTCGTGGAGCGTCGGCACTTAAATCGGCATAGTGTGACAGAGGCTTTAGCTGGCTTAGCATGTGCTAGCTTTAAGAACTATTATTATTATAATTATTATTATAACTTAAACAAGACCTCAGTTACCCTGTTCCCCTACCATGTTTTATCTACTAGACCAAACAATAGTAGATCACCCCTATAGTAGTTTCTAAGATGTAGATTTAAGTTCCTATATGCCTATGAAAATGTGCATGTTGATTAAGATCCATTGTCTTCACCATATTAACCCTGCTGGCCTGGGCTGCCTTTCTAAATGAAGGAGCTCGTATCCGGGCGATCTGGCTGAAAAATAAGACTTGTAAACAAAGGCCTATCTCCCTTAACACCTTACGAGCGGCCTATGCGGTTTATTTATATGTACCGCACAGCGGGGTGTTTTTAGCCAAAATAGGGCTGTTTACGTGATCATTTTCATGCCTAAATAAGACCCAGAACGTAAAACAAGTACCTATCCCTGAAAGGGCATAAACAGAGCTTTCGAATGACACCATAACGATCCTTGTATGATGGATAGTTTTCTTGCAATAACCGTGCAACGCGAGTGCAAAAAGCAGGTAATTCGGTACTTTCGGTACATAATTGAGTATGTAGCGAGTGAGAGAGGGAGGAGGGAGCGAGATTTGTGTCAGTAGGTTTCGCCGGCGGTGGTCTGGAGCAGTCATACGCTCGCTAGTCTCCTGCCACCACTTGTCTCTCTCTCTCAGCCACATTACTGCTGAAATTGCCACTCGACCTATGTCGAGCGCCGCCACATAGTCCAGCTTTATTTAACTCGACTTATGTTGCTCGCCGCTAATTAAGGGTTAATACAAGAGCTACATTAATCAACATATATTACAATGTGCGCCTTACTTAGTTACGTAGACTGGCATTGGGTAGAGCTCTCTAGCTCAACTGGTTCCGGAGTTATGGGGATGTTAGTGGAGGTAACTCTTGCCGCGTATTTACCTCGGCGCTGTCCGAACACTCAACCGCGGGCCCCAGCTACGACGCCCTGTTGCATGCGTCGCCCCACCCGCACTTATGCCGGGAAGCGATTTGAGAGTTTTTAATTGTTATTATGCCATTCATTATAGTTATTATTGTTATTTTCCACTCAATAAAGTTATTTTTAATGGATTTATTTGTGTCTCTTTCACTTATACATTAGTTTTAATTTATTAATTATAGTGTCACTTTCCCTGGACTATTGATAATTGAATAGTGGTCATTTTCACTTTTATGTATTGTTAGGTAAGCGATAATATTACTGTATAGTGCCACTTTCACTTTTCAATTGGTTATGAAGGCAACTTATTATTACTTGTGTGGTGTCTCTTTCACTTATACTTCGTTTTTATTATTACTATTAGCCTACATTTTTTAGAGAGTGTCACTTTTCACTGTCATTGTCCATGGGCACTTTCAATAATCGAATTAGAGTGTGAAGAGTCGTTTGAAGCACCGTCCACGCACAGTTCCACTTCGACACTCGAGGCATTCCCAGGTAGTTTTGCTCACCTTTGTCGGGTCTGGCAAGTGTGTGTGGCTGCACACATGGCACCTTCTTCGGACTCTTAACTTTATCTAGACCTGTGCTTTTGAAAGGAAGCGCAGGGGAGCTGGTGCTCTCCTGAAGCGAGTCGGCACACGCCGTGCGGTACGTCCAGCTGGCCTGGTCTGTGTAGTGGTCGCCCAGGTTCTGGCATATTTAGCCAGGAGCTCAAGTATCACGCATGCTCTGTGGAACTTACCGCAGGGACTTGTACTTCTTGGCTCCGGGAGCCCTCCACAGACGGTAGATGTAATGCCTTGAGGGGGCCGACATATCTAAACGTAAATGCAGAATTAACTTCTTATAACCACCCTGCCAGATGTTCGCAGGCAGTCGATGAAGCCCCCTGCCTGTCGGACTTGTCGACGAGGTGCATATTTAGGTTTGTAGTCCAGGACAGCAGCTGGTTTCTGGACGGGGTTTTTGCGTTCTTCGGTCCCGCCTTCCCTGGGGCGACCATCTCGGCCTTGTGGCATGTGGTGAGGAGGTTGACCCTTGTGCTGGTCATACCAGTGGATGGAGAGGAAGTGCCACTCTTCTTGTGGAAGATGTCCGTCTTGCTTTCGTCTTTTTGTTGGTTAGGCTGGCAATGCCCCTCCTCTTGGCCTTGACTGTTGCCGACAGATCCGGTCTTTGCGGTCATGGGAGGTTCTTGGTTGAGTATGAGCAACGTGTAGTAATTGTCCGGTGTAAAGAATTGGGTTCTTATGGAAAGTGTTTCTCCATCATT